>JALHBW010000045.1:0-163775 GCA_024339985.1 Tolypocladium endophyticum | reverse complement strand
CCCCCCCCCCCCCCCCCTTGCTAAAAAAGCCGTACAGTAATGTGAACTTGTGCAGTAGTGATCCCTCTTTAGCTTTCGACTGTTTCGCCGTGCTGAGCACCTGCCCAATCTGAAAAGTTTGGTACATGTTAGCTGCGGCCTCATACTGATGGCTGCAATTTCAGTGACAAAGGAATTCGGTCTCCACGACGCTTGTGTAGATCAATCCTGCGTGATGCGGAATGACAATTCCCTCGTTCCGTTCTTTCCGTGTCAATATGAGGCTCTACGTCTTCGGAAGTGTGAATCCAGATCTGCTTCACGGAACCGGCATTGCTTACCCGGCTCCTCAAGGATGCTAGCCCCACCTCCGCGCAGAGGGATGATTACCTGGCCAGCCTGTTACGTATGAGTAGGAACAAAGGAATGCAGGAACGCCGGAGCAACAAGGATCAGCAACAAGGATCAGCAACAAGGCACTTGAAAGACAATCCTGTGATGTTAAAACTGGGTCCAAACATGGAATGAGACAAGTACTCATTAGTTCTGAGGCTACTAATCCTACGATGCATCTGTCGACGCACTAGGGATTTATATTAGACTTATCTTACACCCGCTAGGTCCGAAGCTGGCCGTGCCGCTCTTCCTAGTGCCATCGCTCGATGAAAGACGATGTACCCCGTACCTCGGCCCTTGACTGGAGGATCATGTGGGATCGACGTGAATGCTGGCGTTCCACAGCAGAATCCACAATCAGCCATCGTTGTATTTTTTTGTGAATAATCTGAACCGTGTCGCTCACAGGATCCTTCCCGGTATGCTCTTAATGAATTTTCGGCATTCTTGCAATCTCAGTCCACCAGAATTAGGCTTCCGTTTTTCCAATTCTCAATACCCATGAAGTTAGTTTGGCGCGAGCTTGCCCAAGCGTGAATTCGGTCCCAGTCCCTGCAAGTGTGAAGGGTGTCTGTTTTCAATATGATCTTGGAGCCATCCAACCTCCATTCCATTGGTGTTAGGTCGGCGTGGCATTGGAGTGCCTGTCGGATGTGGTTGATGCAATGGTCCACGTGGTGCTGAAACGGTGGATCGTCGGGCCGGTCGAAGATGTATTCGTAGTGTTCAATGTATATAGCTTGACGTAGACGATTCTAGTATATTGACATTAGTCAAGCCAGGAACAGAAGGTTACCAGAGATCACATACCAGGCAGTGAAGCGAATGGTAGACCTCAAGTCCGCTGAGGTATAGGCCATTGTCTGGCCACATGAATGTCGAAGCAGAAAGATCCAACTCTTCATGCGGCAAGTCAATGTTAAGTCCTGTTCAGTCTTGAGCCATGGTCATCTTCACCAAGCAACTTGGAAAACCAACCTAGCAACAGCTTCTCCCAGGCCGCGTCCAATTCCTTGGAAGGTTTGCCCACGTATTTATTCTCGTCTTGATTTGTGACAAAGCTCCCTTGCGCGTCCAACTCCACGCCGCCGAAGAAAGGCTTCTCGATCAAACTGATCTCCGTTTTGGCCAGTTCTGAAAGGCGTCAGCCAGGTTTGTCAATGGTAACAGCATGTCAGACTTGCCTAGGTCCGATGAAAATCCGTATTCATAGGAAGATCCAGAGAATGCATGGTTTCCTTGCCACAGTTTGAACAACAGTAGAAGATTGAGGCAAGACGAAAGAGCGAGAAGCGCAAGCAAAGTCCAGCGCTGTGGCTTGCTACTCCGCGGTGACAAGACCTTCTCCTTGGTCAGCAGACCTTGTTGCTGCTCATTCACCACTTCACCTTCGTCCATATCGTCAGCGTAGTCGACTATAGGCATGATTGTAAAATAAAAGTCGGAATAGCACAAAGCATAGTTTGGCGGAAAGTGCTTCAACTCCTGATTTGCCTCCGTCTTAGAGTAATGCCCCAGCCCCGGTTCTTTTCGCCCAAGCATCATTTGCTGCATAAAGTGAAGGATGCGCTTCAGACTAGGCTTGTTTGGGAAACCAACGGTTCCGTCGCATTTTCTGTTGCTCAGAATTAGTGGTATTTTCTCTTCTTCATGTCCGGAGTGGCACCAAAAAAGCTGCTCCCGCACCGGCTGCTGTCACCCAAACTCAACACCAATCATACCTATGGCAAAGATTTCTTGGGATCAAATGCATTCCAGAATGAAATACAACAAGATCGAAACAGAGACAGACTCCAGCTTCCATCGAAACGAGGAAGACGATGATGCCATACAAGACGAAGAAAGTTCCCCGCCTCCCAAACAGCCGTATTACAATTATTTTTGGCCTCTCCTCGTGGCTGAAAACATCCTCCTTATTCTCATATTTTTCTTCTTGTGGAGGGTTCTTCTGCCTCCGCCAACAAATCTACTATACCAGAGTCTGACACCAGACAACAAATCTTACCCTTCGGGTCAGCTTAGCTGGTCGCAGCACTTTGAGGCATTGCCTTGCGGCAAGTCTCCAGAGGAAGCCAAGGCGCGTGGATGTCGCTTTGATATGCTCGCAACTGCATGGTTGCCGCCAAGGTGCATCGACTACGAGCTCGTCGACGAATTCATGAAACTAGGAAACTGGCAATTTTATACAGAGATGCACGGAAACACAAAGCATAGCTCATATGAACCAGAGGTTTTAGGATCTTTCTCCGAGCCAAGATCCATATGGACGTCCAGAGCATGGCATCATATGCATTGCCTCTACATGTGGAAGAAGATTGGACGTGCTTTGGTGAAGGGTACGCCGTCCGATGCAGAGACCGTCTCAGAGCCTCATACACATCATTGTATGAGGGCTATGGAAGAGGTGGTCTTCGGGCCACATCGCGATCCGGATGAAATTGAGGTATTCTTGGAAATTATCTATCCACCATGTTGATGTTTTGGGATGGCAATCACCTAAATCCATGCTTCTTGGGCTTATGGCACGAGCAGAGTATATCATGCTTTCTCCACTGTGGCTTTGGCATTCATCTTGAGTACATTTTGGGACTGGAAAAGCTCAGATTAGTCGTACACGGGCAGCTCTGCTTTCGCGGCTATCACGGGCTCGTATGAAGCAGCTTTCGACTTTAAGGTCTCATGACCAAACGAAGATAACTATCCTCATCTTAACCACAGTAGACTCCGCATCGTGATACTGAAGAGCAAGGGTCCATCAAGTATGCAACGACTGAGAGGAGGCTCATTAATCAGCCCCTTTATTGTAACCTGCCGCCGACTTCGCATTGGGTCGGAAATCATGGAAGAGCGTGTCGAAAAGCTTACACTATCACATGCGTTTAGGATTGACGGTAATCACGGACTCCGCAGATCACGTCAGGATGCCTTTAGGGAGCATTCCTACTTCGGAACCGTTGCCTGATTCTGCTAAGACGAATGGGCAACGGGGACTTTTGTGACACTCCTTTGCAGAATCCTGAATGCCGCATGCACGCTCAATGACGCGCTGAATTAGCCTAGTATGCTAACACGAAACTTGTTTTACGCGACTAATATTACTCTTAGGACGTTGATGAATGTGAAAGGAGTGGCTCGCGCTAACCTGGTGGAGTGATCTGTGCGGATTTGCAACGCAATCTTTCAGGAACCGTTAGTGTCATCCTCTCATCGATCCTTTTCGCATCGCGTAGGGATAACCAAGACAAGTTGGGGCTTCACCCCAATGACCACCCCACCCCTTGCCTCTCCTCCTTACTCAAGGCCCACTCATACCGTTAATCCTTCGACGCCACGATCCTGAACGGCCCGGTGAGCCTTTGAAACTACTGCTCATTCCCATGCTCCCCCCCCGCGAGTAGCCGAGCGTTTGTGATCCGACAACTCGGAACTTTCTTAGGTCAGTGACAGGGGTGAGCTGGCTACCGACCGCGTACTTCGATTTCTGGTTCTGGTTCAATTTTCAACACTGTCCGTGGGTCGTGTCCATCCATTCAGCTCCAATAACTCTGCCGAACACCCTTTTCGACGTGACAAGCCAGTTGATTCCCATGACGAGCGGCTTTACGAATCCTCGTCCAGTGCTGTTCTCAAATCTCGAAATTTGTTCAACGTGAGGCCATGTTTTCAGGGTCAATATCAATGGTAACGATACTCAAAGACTGCCTTTCGCACGGATATTAATACTCATCAAATTCAGGCGCCAAGGACTACTTATGCGGTACTTCTCGTTCCGCTCAGTGTGCTGCTCCTTAGTGCGTTGCGCTGTTTGCAATTTATGTCAGCCAATGGTATCAATTTTGATTGGAAAATTTCTCAACTTCTCAACCTCTCCACGGACCTGGCTTCTCACAGCTGTGAGCACAACTACAGCGTGGAGATTCTGTCAATCGACCCCCTTGTCATATACCTCAATGACTTTATCAGCGAAACAGAAACTCAGTATTTGCTGAGCCTGGGGTACCTTTTCCTCACTTATCGCTTTCTGTGATCGAGCAAATGAAGCTAATACTGCCAATCAAGCAAGGACAGATTCTCCCCATCCAAAGTCACTTACGGCGCCGGAGATCATGTCAATTTGACGGTCCGGAGGTCACAAACCGCTTTTCTGCCCGAGGACGACCCTGTGTGCGGCTGCCTGATTGAAAGGATGAAGTCTCTCTTGGGCAATGTGCAGCATCAAGACGTAGAAAGTCTTCAGCTAGTCAAATATCTACCAGGAGGCGACACCTATCGAGTGCATACAGATTGGACCGACGCATTGACAAACCACACAATCGACTCGAATGGAGTAGCGAGGCAGAGTCGCCGACTAGGGTCTATCTTTGTCTACTTGGAGGCCGATTGCGTTCGTGGCGAGACATTCTTCCCGGAGCTAAGCAGCGTTTCGGAATCGGCGGACGGAGACAAGTTTTCGATGGCCGAGACAGGGAAAGGTCTTCTCGTTAAACCCAAGAGAGGAAATGGGGTCTTTTGGAACAATCTACATGCTAACGGGTCAGGCGATATGCGCCTTGCGCACGCCGGTCTTCCCATTGAGTCGGGGGTCAAGGTTGGACTCAACATGTGGAGTACATATTTTTTTGACTCTCCGATGGTTGGAGGGAAGGACTAGTTCCACGTAAATATGAAGATCGACTCTAACATATTTGATTATGCCTGTGTAGCTGGCCTAGTGGCGTATGTGCTCTACGAGTCTGGAATTGGTCTTCGGTCTGGCTGTCTACATGTACTCCCACAGCCAAGAATCTCTGCGGCTGCGACTCCGATCCATAATTATTCCATCCTTTTCCAAGTTCTTCAAGGTTCTGAGTCTCTATAACGCTCTGTCATAAGTTCAAGAACACTCGAGCATGTACTTTCGGCCGCGCCGTGTTGATCCTCAGCAGGGACGCTACGTCTTGCTAAACGATGGTGTGGAGTCCCACGGGGTGTCTGCGGCCGTTATCTGCTCTTTCTTGTTGGATTTTCGTAACGTAATGGCAGGCACAAATCATAGTTCCTGTGGAGAGAAGTAGATCAGGGAGGAAGGCGAACAGCCAAAGGACACAAACGCTGGGCGGGATCTATTCCCTGCAAGACTGTATGCAGAGATTGTACGGGATATGCGTAAGCCTCCTTTCACATATCTGGCCATACACAGGAGTCTGAAGGATTTTGAAAGCGCCAGTGGATCATTAGCCCGCACGCCCCCCGGCTCACTTTCAACCGTGCCAACATGCAGGCACGGATTCCTCAGCTATATATCTTACCTTTGGCTCGCTACTAATGCCCTGCTGTGAAAGCATTCTTACTGCATCTTCTTCAGTGATATCGAAATCATGAACGCCAAATTTCTTCTCGTCTCTCTCTTCGCCGCCATGGCTACCGCTGCCGTGAACAAGGTTCCAATCCCCCTGGATATCCGTGTATGTTACGCTTCCTTGGCTAGCTATGACAGTACTGACATCTTCTCCAGGATGTAAAGAACCTGAGGTCTTACTGCTAATCGTGTACTAACCTGAGTATTGTAGCCTGTGAGTAATGCTTATGTTTCGATGAACTAATCCACACACTGAACGAGTCTTCCCTGGTACAGCAAGTAAGTAATCCTGATCAAGGGATGCATCATTATCATGGCACTAACACCATTCTAAGGGTGTAAGTAGCATTTTCCCAGCAAGTGATACGTTGCTATCCGTTGCAGCTACTGATATGTTTGGCCCCCACAGCCTGTAAGTCCACGCTGATTCTACAACATCTTGTGATATTGCTGCTGATACGCTTTGTGCAGGGTGTAAGTTCAACCACATGGTCTTTACCAACTGTCTGTGAATGCAGCCACTGATTGTATCGCCTTTATCTTTGCAATAGGCTGTAAGTTCTCCCTTTCATTTAACGGAGTGGCGGGTTCTATTTGATGCCAAGTACTAAACCCTTTTTAGCCCGTAAGTTCAGTCTAAATGACCCAGACGAAATGCTTCTGTAAACAGCTCCTAATATTGCTATCGAAATTCAGCCTGTGAGTAGCGGCACTTGAAGTTTTAAGAGGATAATAATACTAACAGCATTCCATAGCCCGTAAGTAACATCATGTTCAATAGAGGTATTGTACATTTAAGCTAACGAAGAGCTGCGCGCGCCATAGTCTGTAAGTTAGAAGAGTAACGTTCAGATCCCACAGAAGCAGCCACTTAACCAACTTTAACTAGCCTGTAAGTAAATCTCCTATGTTTAAAGCAAGCTTTTCTTTTTGAATGCGCCATTCACTTTATTGCTGGAATGCCGTTTTTGCGTGTTTACGAAAGCGGATAGAAAATGGGGTTAATACTGACAGGTTACAGAAAGGTCAGGAGCCCGCCGAGTACTAGAGGCGGAGTCTACGGTCATCACAATGGACAGGACATGGGCGCCAAGTATGGAAAGGGTGTGGAGGACGATCTCGGCTAGGTTTTTGTGATCCCGCGAGGGTTTTCCCTAGTCCTAGTGTGAATACAGAGGTCATAAAATGATGAAACCTATGTTCAATCCCCCCAGAGCCGTCTTTGGTGTCACAGGTGGAACGCCATTCTTTTGTGGTCGTCATCTTCGTTTCCTGCTTGTCGAGGGACTTCCAAATGCCACTCTCTATTCATACTCTATTTCTAGGTCGGGCTACTGTCCTTGGCGTCTTACCGTCATAACTAGGCGAAACGGTCTACTGGTATAAGGCAGAAGGTTAGAGCTTTTAGCAGTCAGCTAACGGAAAGAAGTTCTGCTACTTCTTCCAGGTCCATTCCATCTCCGTCTTCTAGGGGATTACTCGCAATCAAGCAGATTGTCTCATTAAATTTTGTTATTTGGGCCCGATTTTATAGAATTGATGTATGGTCTAACCAGTGGCAAGTCAGAAGAAGCGGGTAGACTTAGTCTAAAAGCTATTGATCACAGCTGAGAGAGCTGCCATGATGAGTTAAGGAGAGTTTCTTCATGGCTTGGTTTCGAGGCGGGTCCATGAGTGGTCCCACGACCACAAGTTCAATCCAACTTTTACTCCCGACTTGACAGGAAGGCCGGCATGATAAACTGCTTTGTGGCCGGAGCCATTCAAATGGAAATTTTCCCAGAAAATGGCCGAGCCCACCCTCGGCTTGAACGTCACTCCTTGGAATCCATCCATTCCCTCGTCCGTGCATTCAATGACGTCGCACCACTGCGTATCGTTTGGCCGTATGAGGTATGGAAAATTAGTTCCTCCACCGGTGCAATCCGCCACGAGATAAACCATGAAAGTCGTGGCCCGGTTTCCTTTTGCAGAATTCGGCTCCCAATCATAGTGATAATTGAAGAACCCATCGACCTGATACCTTTGCATGGTGGGAGCTTGCATGACGGTGCTGTTACCACGCCAGCCTTGCAATAGTTTCGCACGTCTTTCAATGCGGCGAACTATGGAGTCTTCGCGGTTTAGCGTTGCAGATTCCGAGATTCGATGCTCAGGATCGAAACGACTCTCTTGCCCTCCGTAAACCAAGGAGACCTGGTAATTATCTTCACTATTGATCAACGCCTTCAGTACACGAGCGAGAAGACGATGCAAGGGTAGTATATCAGCAGTACCTTAAACGTAGCAGGTGAGCAATCTCATCCGCGCTCACGAAGGAATGTATGACCATAACAAACGGATCCCTTGAAAATATTTGTACTTCATACTGGTGGTTGTCAAAGGGCACGTTTGGGCGCAGTATTGCCGGACTGTAGTTAAGGCTGCCGAGGGCCAGTCGAGGTGTAATCGACGCCAAAAACCCGAAACCGAACCAGTTTACGACGAGGCATATTCCTCCAATAGCAACAGCTACAGCGGAATAGAAATTGTTGGAGTAGCTTAGGCATTTTGGAGCACGCATTGTGACAGACTCGCAATAGCTCAGCATAGAAAGAATCGTGGAGTTAATGCAAGTACGACAGCAGTATTGGGCTCGAAGCTGTAGTAAAACTTATTTAGGACTTAGGACGTTGTCACCATGCGTCAGCGTGTACGTATCATGCACTACAAGGATGGGAGTGAAACGGGCTTCCTTGATAATCCCACCCGTCTGTCATTGCCCCCCACGCGCGGCAGGACCCTTGGGACTGTTTGGGACGCTAAAATCGCTCTGGAGGAATGCATTGCAGGTGTCAGCATAGTGGGGGCTTGTACTCGTACGACTACAAGTACGTACAAGGCCCGACTTTGGGTACGACCCATCGAACCCGTCTTGGCGTTACGCGTACCCCGCGAGCTCCGTTACTCTCGTATGTGAGAACAGCCAGGCAGCATACTCGCCAGCTATTCCCCCCTTTCACTTGTTTCCGCTAACACTGTCACTTTTTTGATCTTGGTTTCTGTAGGCGCTCTCACCCTTGTCGGCTTTCACGGAGCGCCTTACGTTTTCCTTCCTCTTGTCACTTTCTTCCCATAAATCAACGCCGCAAAGATGGAATCTCGCCTGCATGATTTCGAAAAGACGGTCATCACGAGGACTATGGTATCCCCATGTTGGCTTCCGGGTTACGACAACATCTTCTGGTATAGACGGGAAATCAACGCAGGCAGCTTCCAGTTCGTTGTGGCCAATTGCGAAAAGGGAATTTGTTCTCCGGCATTCGATCATGCCGGGCTCGCCCGCGAACTCGGCAAAAGAACACAAGAACACATCGATCCTCTCAACCCCCCCTTTTGGTGGATCAACTTGGACATCAGTGCTGCCTGGGTGCGCTTTCAATACAACGGCCAAACCTGGCACTACACGCAAGACGGAGATTTGAAAGAGTGGCAAGGTTACTTTGATAAGGGTAACTTTGACTATGGCTGCGAGGAGGTCGCTTCGCCATGGTCACGGCAGCCGGCCATAATCAAGTTTACCAATCACACCGCTCATCGCATCGATTACTACTGGATCAGTAACGAGGGGGTTCCAAAATTGTTCGGAGGAGTACATCCGGGCGAGAGCAAAATTATGGACTCTTATCTTGGCCATAGGTGGCGCCTGACAGCACCTATCTCTGAAAAGAGCGTAGTATGCGAGCTGAAGCAACGGCATTCCGTCGCGATCATCGATGACTTGCCACCTGGCCTCACACTAAGCTGGGAAACGGATCAAATGAGCCAAGCCTTCGACACTTCTGAACATAAGAATGCATTTGGCACCGGCTCCGAGCTGTACCTGCAGAATTGCAATGTTTGGACTCGAAACTCCAATGGTATCGCAAAGCAAGTTTCCCATAATGGCGTCGCAGGCGACGAGTTTAGAGACATTTATCCGTCGCCCGATGGGCGTAAAGCGGTAGCATTTCAGTGCAAGCCACCTTCCAAGAGCTTTGCGTATCTCATAAGGTCAAGCCCAGGGGATCAGATCCCACCTGAGCTGACCAGCGAACATTATCTTAGGGCTGGGGATAATGTGGAACTCAAGAGGCCTCGTCTTTTTGACCTTGTCAGCGACGAGGAGATCTTAGTGGATGACGACTTGTTTCAGAACCCGTATGCTCTTACTCATATCGGGTGGTCTGATGATAGCCAAAAGTACCGCTTCATATTCAACGAGCGCGGCCACCAACACCTACGACTCCTAGAGATAAATGTCAACGGCACTGTTTCAGTCTTAGTAGAGGAGCGTAGCAAAACATTTGTTGATTACAATCAAAAATTGTACTACAAACTTTTGCCGTCGACAAATGAGCTTCTCTGGGCAAGCGAACGAGACGGTTGGAATCATCTCTATCTGTTTAATCTCAATGATGGCGCTTTGAAGAACCAAGTAACCAAAGGAGATTGGGTTATGCGTTCTGTCGATTTTGTTGATGAAGAGGAACGTCTAATCTGGTTTACGGGGTTGGGGATGGTACCAGAACAAGACCCATACTACGCTCACCTGGCGTGCGTTGCTTTTGACGGATCGGACCTGAGGATCGTCACGAAGGGAGATGGCACTCATGTTTGGAAATGGGGACCCAATAGGCGATTCATCATCGACAGCTGGTCGCGGGTTGACTGCCTACCTCAAACTGCTGTACGAGAAGCGGTTTCAGGAAGAGAGGCCCTCTTGCTACAATCGGAAGAGCTCAATCCGTCTTTGGACAGAAAATGGAGCTGGCCAGAAAGGTTTGTCGCTCTCGGGCGCGACAAGAAAACGAAGATTTATGGAATCATCATCCGTCCATGTGACTTCAGTGAGTCGCAAAAGTATCCTGTCATCGAATACATCTATGCAGGCCCCCAAGGATTCTGCACCCCTAAAGCATTTAAGGACCTTACGCGCCTTCGCAGGGTCGCCGATCAGGGCTACATTTTAGTATGCGCCGACGGTATGGGGACGAACTGGCGGTCTAAAGCTTTCCACGATGTTTGCTACAAGGACTTGAAGGACGGCGGCTTTGCTGATCGCATCGCGTGGATACGGGCCGCCGCGGAATCGCGGCCTTGGATGGACCTTTCCCGCGTAGGCTGTTTCGGGAGCTCGGCCGGAGGCCAAAATGCAGCCGCGGCAGTGATTCATCACAGCAACTTCTACAAGGCTGCGTCGTCCGTTGCGGGATGCCACGACAACCGCATGGGACGACTATTGTGGAACGAGATGTGGATGGGCTACCCTGTGGATGCTAGCTACGAAGAATCTTCTAACATAACACATGCGCATAAGTTGGGTGGCGCTTTAATGTTGGTGGTAGGGGAGCTCGATAACAATGTTGATCCAGCAACGACTCTGCGCTTGGCGGATGCCCTCATCAAGGCGGAGAAAGACTTTGACCTGGTCCTAGTTCCAGGCGGCACGCACTATGTGGACGAAATGCCGTTTGTAGAGCGAAAGCAGGACGCTTTTTTTAAGAAGCACTTGCAAGGTTGACCAAAGCATCTGCCCTTTCAAATGTTCAGATTACTGCTTATAGATGAGACGCTCTCAAAATGAAGCGGTCGATTGCAAATGTGTTGCTAACAAGGATGGCATCAATGCAGAACTTTGGCAGGCCCAGTTTGCGCCACCACCGTTGAATAGGATCTTGTTCATGTATTGCCGATCAATGGCAATCGTTACCTCCCGTGACTTTCTGGTGAATTGCTAAACCACCATCTCCATTCTCATGCCTAAGTTCAGTCTCGCCACAATAATCTGATATAAGTTGTACGCAGTTCTACGACTAACGATATTAGAATGGACGACAGCATAAGGGCACGCATCCGCCACTGCAGCTAACTCTTGGATGGGGTATAACTTAGACCCTTGTCCTAAATGGCAAGCGTCTGGCTTTCTTACGAATAATTCACCAAAATCTGGTTCGTACCTGGAGGCCGGTCGCCAAGGATGATATCTTAAGTTCATTATTAGTTGGTTCAACACCGATCGAATTGTGACAGCGTCTATCCAGGCATGTCAAAAACCCTCTTCGACGCTCGTGGCACCTAATCAGACAATATTACGACGCTAATACATCAATAAGGAACGAGATATTTGTCGTACAGGAAAGCAGAGTTCGCTATATTTTCAGCAACTTCGCCCTCCGTCGGCCGAATTTGTTCTGGGCTTGGCTAGCTCAGTCATGCTCTCCGACTCAAACGTCATAGAACTCCTTGCCGGCGACTTGAACTGGCTTCTGCGACGCTGATGACTGCTGCCGCCTACTTCCCCCCCAACCTTGCTCCCAACGATGTCCGAAACGCCTGGTCTCTGGCCTCGCTTCAAGTCGTGGAATAGGTTTTTGCATGCGTTCGAGGACGTGACAGCGTAAATGACTGCATTCCAGAAACCTTGCAGAGGCAGAACAAATGCACTCATGAACTGGAGTGTAACGGAACTGTCATTTTTATGAACAACCGAGTAGACTCGGTTTGCACTTGAGGGGATCCAGGTGATGAGGATGGCTGTGAAGAATAGGATGGCGCACTTCGTATAGGACCATGCCGCATTGTTGATTTCATGGTTTCGTCGTCGAGCAGACTTGACAGGTCGATGCGGCGCGCCTCGTGTGGCTGCCGTCTGCTGGATAGTTCTTCCTTGAACAGGGGCTTCTATGTCGTCGCCATGGGCCATGTTGTTGTCGGCAGAGATGTGGACAGAGTAGGCGCCATTGCCACCTCTAGAATTTTGTGCAGAGGAAGGATCGATTCTCGTCATAGGACCGAGCTGGATTCCGGATTCGCCGGCGGATTGACTGGTCACTGTGACCTCGGTTCTCTTGATTGTCGTCATGGTCTCGTTCACCGACAGAGGGTCCGGATCCGATGAGTGAAAGTCATACAGTTGCTTGCGCTTCTCGTAAATGGTGCGGCCCGCTCGAATGTAAATGAAGAAAGTGACGATGATTACAGCCCTACATAAGAAAAGTTAGGATGCACAAAGTTGGGAGGGAGGGAAATGGAGCAACTCACCAAACCGGGCCGTAAAAAGTAGCGATGCGGAGGACATCATAGTCGGTAGACACCCAGCACCATAGAGTCGCATTTCCATAGACGCGCTGGCCTTGACTATTCCTCACAAATATATACGTGAAGGCAGGGATGAACGGAAGGCCGTAGCAGCAAAGCAGGTACCATAGCTCCATTCTGCGCAAGCGCGCCGCGTCGAACTTGTAGTAAAAGGTGAGGTAGACATTGATTGCCATGGCCAGTGTCCAGAAGGCATCGGCGGGCATAAAACTGATGGCGCTGTTAGTGCTGCAGATAAGCCACCTTGAAGTCTGGTACCACGAACAGCTGGAACAAAAAGGCCTGGAACTGGCAGCCAAACGAGTCTAATTTGTCGAGGTAGCCACGAGACATCATCGTGCCAATGTTGGCCAACATGTTGCCGAAGGAAGCGTAGAACACCAGCCGGTTGATTGGTTTGTGAAAGGCATTCGACATGCAAAAGGTGGCGATGACGAAAACGCAACCCAATAGCGAGAGCACAGAGCAGACGCGCTCGATGACACTGATCGCATCGAGCTGGCCCTCGCTGAGTTGACCCATGGTTGCTGTATCGCTTAATGGAGCCGGCGACTTTGACTGCTCAAAGAGTAGAGCCGTCTGCAAAACAGGCGATGGGAAGTTGGAACGGAAGAGCCCACGAAGAGGCTGCCTTCATCTCCTGTGCCAAGGCCACTGGATCTCGGGGATCGTAAAAAGGTTGACGTGGACTGTCCGTGTTCTGCTGATAAAAGAATTTCAGAACACCCTAGGGTCTTCGCAAGTATGCAAATGAGGGGCGACAGATATGATATGAAAGAATGAACGTGCGGCCACATCCCCACAATGATCAAAGGGGTCATGTCTGCACGGACTAGGCCACGCGAGAACCTGAAGTTGGATCGATGAGCGGGGAGGACCCTCGCAGACGGGCTCGCTGATCATGGCCCAAGCTTCAGGATTGGTGGATCGACTTGAGTCGATCTGGGCTAAGTCGGCGGAGATGGATACATAGTTGGAAAAGATGAGATCACTAGCTCGGCGATTGAGTCGGGGAGAGAAAGGGGATAGAAACTGAAGAAGCGGGAACATCTAAAGCAATGGGCTATAAGCCTCGGGCCGTGATGCTGCATCTGCACCTTCATCCAATGCATGCATGCAATCTTAGAGTTTTGCAGCCTCCTGCGGCTCGTCTGGCAAGCAACGCGGAGACTAATTTTTCAGCAGTACTAGCAAAGAGAAAGCGCCGGTAAATAAGATAACGGTGGCGCGCAGAGCCTGTTGACCTGCGGACCGGCACGACGACTTCCGGTTTTGATTGTTGTGGGACGTGCGCGCCCCCGGCGCCGAAAAGCACCGACGTTCGAGTCAGTCTACGCGCACTGAAGATCAACCCTGAAACCGAGAGAACCCCCGAAAGCTAGCATGCATTTGGCCTGCGTCTCAATACGATACGAGATCCATGAGAGTCAATGACACATTCTTTTCTACGAAAGCGAATGGCTTGATCTGACCCCTACCTTGCGTCTCTTGACCCCCAGACCCCTTCGCGCGTAATCCGGGCGTTGCACCTTAGCGCCCAATGTTCTGTAGTGTTGTGTGGACCTGAGAATTGTTTCTCAAGCGGCCAGACCCTTAACGCCACTGTGACGCTCCTGAGGTGTACAGAGGTATATAGAATACCACGAGCTTTTCTGTCTTTTCTGAATGGTGCTGTGTTATCATGTCAATATTCAAGGGCGGATGAGGCTCTTGGCCATCGATTCAGGTGTAATCGCGCTACCGACGGAAAAAGAGGCCCGAGTAACCGTTTCGCATCATCAAGATTGCTTTCTCTCTGCTTGTCGACCAACATCAAGGCACGCGGATCGACTTCTGACCATACCTCGGTAGGCAGTAGCCGGTGAAGAAGCTTGCGCAGCGTCGTCAAACCCCTGTCGCAAGAGATCTTGCGTGCGACTGGCTGCTTACACCGGGATGATGCTTGAAGATTGCCCCACTGGGCCGCAGGGGACCGGCATCCTCCACCCACCCAACCTTAGGCTACTGCCCCAAGTGCCCCAACCTTAGGCTACTGCTCCAGAGGACTCGTACTCGCACCTGCTGGTCGTTCGTCCGTAGTTCCAATCGCCACATGAATTCCCTTTTCGATAGCACTCTGTGGGCTCTGGGTAATCTTCTCTCAAGTCTGGGGGCATGCTTCATCAACCCGATCAATGCCAAGTATAACAGAAGGTGTAATCACCCAAGGATTGCTCCTCGTGATTTTCGTCCCCGGCGAAAGTGGCGCTCCTTCAATGGGCAGATCGCGTGGGGGGAAGCGAGGCCCGCATCCTTCCAGAATTCTATCTCGATGCCAAGCTCTGGAACCCAGATTGCCAGGTCAGCGCGCATGCGCTTTGCGGTCCACGGTCAAGGAAAATTGTGGAGAAGCCCTCGACAGCCAAGTTGAAGTGTCCTCGGGACGAAGAGACAAGTCGCATGGACCATCGCGGCCATAACCTTCATATTTACGACCACACAAGAAGGCCCGGGTGCATCCTTGACAGCTCAAGGCCATGTTCGCGTACATGTATCCAAATGAATCTTAGTCGCATCGAAGGCATGTGGTCATACATGATCCATCTCACATACAGCTTTAACCGTCAGCTGCAAGTCATGTCAAAGAAATTACGGGAAAAGAGGGGGTTAAGGGGGAAAACAGAAGGGAGAAGAAAGAAGAATTAAATCTTCAGTATATTGGCACCTCGCCGCCATTTTTTCATGCATTGAAACATGTTTGCAGCTTATACTCTCCTACCCATAGCTCCCAAAGCCTTGACACCATGCGCTACTCTCATCCTTATCCCAGCAGACTAACTTAGGTTGAAGCCTCCCAATTGCTGACCTTCTGTGTGAGCGGTCTGATCTTAGCTACTCATCGCGTTCAAAGCTCTCATTCTAAGTGGAATGAGGCTCGAGATCTGTAAACCCACGAACTTCGCATATCCCCGCCACTTCAGCTAGTGTGTCTTGAATGGTACCTGAGAAGCCAAGTTCCATGGGGGCCACCATTGACAACGGCAAAGGCACTTCTGCCATCATTCGCATGTGACTAGCGTTATATGGCCAATCGGGAGGGCATAGCGGTGTGGGTGCTTGCTTTCAGATTACCATGTCACTTCGCAGCATGTGGTCGTTTGGATGGCTTTAATCTTTGGCTCACAATCTGTGCCGAGCGACACAGAACTCCTTCTTAGCGAAAAGGAGGTGCTACCTTAAGGTTTAAGTGGCCTGTATACTACGTGAATAGGTGTAACATACCGCCTGCGTGCCACGTCGAGGGAGATGGTGAATCGTGTCATTCGCTTCGGCTGCCGGCGAACAAGAGGTCCCACTTTGGCAACTGCCGAATGCGAACGTACTTGCAACCCCTCTCAGTGGCTACTGCTTTCTAAGGAGAGTTAGACCAAACTTGCAAATGCCGCGCCGACGACCATTCTCGTAAATTACTCCAAAGTTCCCCCCTGCCTCGTGATCACCCCCAGCTGGACCTTCTTTGTTTGGCCACACACACCAGGCTTGAGATGTTTGAGCAGTCGCAGATCGGCCGGTACTCCACCTTCGTTATCTGCGCAGCTACAACTCTTTCCGCAAAGAGGTAACTTAGCCATGATGCAAAACTTAGCCATCAGTAGTAGTTCAATTTCATCAAATGATGTGTACTCGCACTACGTTTCACATGCTCGCCGTCGCAATTTAAATTGCCTGACACTGCCGCCTCGAACAGGTTTGCTCGCGCTTCGGTGGCACAGACACGAAACTATCGCCAAAACTACACAATACTTGTGGATAGTAAGTCCTGTTCTGCCGTCTATTATCCTCGTCACAACCGTGTACCAATAAACTCTCCTGACAAAATCTGACCTTCTCATTGCTTTACATTAGAGCAGACTCAAGCAGCCATGATTTTCAGTCTTCTCACAGTCCTAGGCGCTCTTGCAGCAGCTCTTCCTCTAGAGCAGGAAATGGCCACGAAGCAGGCACTGAAAGGCGTCCCCGACGGCTGGGAATTGACGGCCGCCGCTCCGGCCAACCTTACGATCAATATGCACATTGTCATGAAAGAGCAAAACATGGACAAGCTGCAGCAGCGCCTCTCGGAGGTCAGCGACCCGAACCATGCTGATTACGGCAAGCACATGTCCAAGGCCGAAGTCGAAGCCATGACTGCTCCACCGACATCTAGTGCCAATGCAGTGATGAGTTGGCTCGCCTCGTACGGCGTTGATGTCGGTGAGCTGTCGAATGGATTCATACCCGTCACGATGACCATCGCCCAGGCCGAAACAATGCTCGGCACCAAGTACGGCGTCTATCACAACGCTGCAACGAACCGCTTTACCGTGCGCACGACAGAGTACAGTCTTCCTGGAAGTGTGCACGACAAAATCGCAATGGTACAACCGACGACCATGTTTAGCGACATGAATATGTTCAACGACCGCGCAAAGACCACCCTTGTGTTTAGCAACAGGGCTACGCTGGAAGCTCGCCAATCGAGCTGCGACAACGGCATCACGCCATCGTGCCTTCAAGACTTGTACAACATTGACTATACACCTCAACAAAACAAGACAACAATTGGCGTTACAGGGTACCTCGGACAAGTCGCCAGCCAGTCTGACTTGCAGTCTTTCCTTCAACAGTACACTAACATCTCTTCGGATGCCGCCTTCAACGTCAGGCTCGTGAATGGTGGTTCAAACGATGGAGACGGCACAATTGAAGCCAACCTCGATACTCAGTCAGTACACAACATTCTCCTCATGTAACTGGCCGGTAGCTCACACCTGGGGGTAATTTAGGTATGCTATGGGTCTCACGTACCCTATCAACAACGACTTCTACGAGACCGGCGGCCAACCTCCATTCAAGCCGGATGCAGGGACACCAACAAACACAAACGAACCGTACCTTGACTGGCTTAACTACATGAACGGCCTGGACCAGGTCCCTCAGACCGTGACCTCCTCCTATGGTGACAATGAGCAGACTGTTCCTCGTGACTACGCCGACGCCGTGTGCAATCAATTCATGAAACTTGCCGCGCGTGGAGTCAGTATTTTAGTCAGCTCTGGAGACGGGGGCGTCGCAGGAGGCCAGTCAAGCCCGTGTAAGAGCAATGATGGATCGAACAAGAAAAAGTTCTTGCCAACATGTGAGTTAACCACACTCAAACCTTGAAGTCGGGATTTCACTCAGATGCAACGACTGATCCTCATCTCTTGCAATTAGTCCCTTCGACCTGTCCAAACGGCGTCACATCGGTAGGCGGCACAACGCAGATGAGTCCTGAAGTAGCAGCGGGGCTTTCGTCTGGAGGGTTCTCCGACTACTACCCTGTGCCATCGTACCAGTCGTCTCAGACAAAGTCCTATTTGTCCACAATTGGCAATCAATACTCGGGTTTATACAATCCCAAGGGCCGGGGATTCCCTGACGTAGCCGCACAGGCCGAAAACTTTCAGGTTGTGCAAGGCGGATCCAGTACCTCTGTTGCCGGAACAAGCTGCTCGGCGCCAGCCTTCGCATCCATTGTGGCGCTCCTCAATGACTATCTTGTGGCACAAGGCCGACCTCCCCTGGGATTCCTGAACCCATTCTTGTATGGCAAAGGCAAGGCAGGCCTGAACGATATCACGCAGGGCTCAAACCCCGGGTGCAGCACCAGCGGGTTCTCTGCCAAAGCTGGATGGGACCCGGTCACTGGGTTGGGCACTCCGAACTTTGCTCTCCTAAAGAGTCTTGTGTAATGTGTGTACTATAGCACTGGACTTGCATCTTAAACGTTTGATAAAGGGTCGTCTGTCCCTCGTCATTAAAGTGCATGCGACATATCAGTCGAGTATAAACTTCAAAATGGAAGAACCCGGGATTCTTGTCGCAGACTCAGTTAATTCACATCTCCAGAAATTTGTCCCCTCTAGGAAGTATTGTCTTTTCCAGACACTTCTTCTCTAGGCATTTCGATCTTAAACTTGCTCATTGCCGGTCTCGTTACATGTACCGTGGGCATAAAGCATGTCGTGCATAGTTAACGAAAGTCTAGAGCTCGTGACTCAATGCTCATCCCTCAGCAGAAAATGATTCTGAAATGATAATCGGTATCAATTGTTCCTCACTTCCTCTTTCAGCTCCCTGTGCAACCTTTAACCCCTCAGTTCGGCCTTTACGTGCCAATACTCCGCAATCTGCATGCGCTGCACATGATTTACCTCGTATAGCATTGTGTAACAATACCCCGCAGAACTCGCTTGATCTTTCTTCGATAGGTACCTTGGTCAAGTCGCCTCTTATTCTGCGGGGCCAACTGTCATTTCTACTGTCTTCTTTACTCCTTCGACGAGGAACAGTCACATCACCCAGACCACAGCATTTACCTCCGTAGCTTGTCTGACACGATGACTACCCACAAAGAAGGAAACGAGTACGACATCATCTTTGCTGGGGGAGGAACTGCAGCATGTGTGGCTGCTGGCCGCCTGGCCGAGGCAAACCCTCATCTCTGCATCCTGATCATTGAAGTCGGCAAGAACAATCTGAATGATCCCACTGTGACTAATCCGGCAGCGCTCCTGTCACACTTGGCGCCAGGTTCACAGACCGCCTTGTTCTATCAATCGAACAAGGAAGAAGCGCTCAACGGTCGAGAATCCATTGTGCCCAGCGGCGGTATCCTCGGTGGAGGCTCATCAATTAACTTTATGATGTACACGCGAGGTGAGAAGACTCTCCTGATGAGACTATTGCGATAAGCCTGACAATGCCAAAAAGCCCAAGGTATCGACTACGACTCCTGGAACACTGAAGGCTGGGATGCGGAAAGCTTGCTTCCTTTTGCTAAGAAACTTGAAACATACCACTTCGATGATCCATCAATCGATAAGAGCGTCCACGGTTACGAAGGTCCTATCCACGTCTCCTTCGGCACCTACGGCCCGAGAGCTCCACAAGACGATGTTCTTGCTGCCGCTGAATCCATGGGAGAAAAGAAAATTGTTGACCTCCAAGATTTCAAAGCCGTGGGCGGCTTTTCCCGATGGCTTCGGTACGTGGGACCAGATGGCAAGCGGCAGGACGCAGCTCACCGGTACATCCACCCATTGATGGCTTCGAGCAAGTGCCCCAACCTTCATCTTCTCCTCGAGAGTAGGGTGCGTCGCGTGGTCTTCGACGGTACGCGTGCTATCGGCGTGGAGTATGAGCCTTCAACCGCGTCGCAGCCAGCCACCAGCTTGAGTCAGGCCAGCAGTTTCACCATCGAAGCGAAGAGGCTCGTGGTGATCTCAGCAGGCGCTCTTGGCACACCATCAATTCTTGAGAGGTCAGGCGTTGGCAATGCAGAGCTGCTCAGGAAGCTACATATCCCAGTCATATCGGATCTTTCCGGAGTCGGTGAGGAGTATCAAGACCACCACCTGATGCTGTACTCCTACAAGACGTCGCTGAAAGCCGATGAGACTTTTGACACCCTGCTAAGCGGCCGCTTGGACTTCTCTGCAGCTGTTGACGACAATGAGCCCCTCCTAGGCTGGAACGGCATAGACGTTGCCGCCAAGCTCCGACCGTCTGAGGAAGAAGTTGCATATCTAGGCCCCGAGTTCCAAGAACTCTGGAACCGTGACTTCAAGAAACAGAAAGAGAGACCCCTGATGCTCATGGCAGTGTTATCAGGTTTCCTAGGAGACCACAAGATCCTCAACAGCGACAAGGATGGTGTGTCCCAATATGTCACGGTCGGTACATATACAGCCTACCCGTACTCTCGTGGAAGTATACACATCGCTTCCGCCGATCTTAAAACGCCAGCGTCCTTCAATACGGGTTTCTTGTCGCACCCAGCAGACGTAAAGAAACAGGTCTGGGCATACAAGAAACAACGCGAAATCTATCGCCGTACCAACGCCTACGCCGGCGAGCTTGCTCTTGGCCATCCCAATTTCCGCGATGGCAGCAAGGCAGCGCTTTGCGATCATCATCCTGTCGAGGGTGGCCGCTACGAAACTGTTCAGGAGAGACGAGACTTGCCATCTATTGAGTACGATGCTGAAGACGATGCGGCGATTGAGGACTGGATTCGGTCAAATCTTAGCACTTGCTGGCACTCGCTGGGGACGTGCAAGATGGCTCCGAGAGAAAAGGGGGGAGTAGTCGATAAGAACCTCAACGTTCACGGAACGCAGGGATTGAAGCTTGTCGGTCAGTACAGTGCTTTTAAAAGAAGTAAAGAAAACCTGCTAATCCGCGTTAGACCTTTCCATCGTCCCGGAAAATGTAGGGGCAAACACAAACAATACTGCTCTTATTGTTGGAGAGAAGGCAGCCGATATTATCAACAGAGAACTCAGTCTTGTTAATTGATGAGAACTTATGAAGCTATACATCATTCATTCATACTCTTGGAAAATTTCAGGTCCTCCCTACCGTTACATAGTTCATTGGGCGCCACCATGGGTTTGCCGCGAAGAGTCGAGCTTTCTTCCGACTTCTTTCCCCCAAGAGAAGCGACGCCTCTCCGGAGCTCGCGGACTTGTTATGCCCTTACACTTCAGAGTTGAATCCCTCAAAAAGCTTCTGGAACGTCTCCCTCAAGTATTTTCATACTCCCTTCTAAATTAATGATCGAGCATAGCGGCACGGAGCAAGAATGGAATATGTCGTTGTGTTACTGGCGCTGCAGTGCCTCGGAATAAGTCTACAACACTCGCCGAGCACCGACGGGAAAACGCCATGCAGTAAACCCCTTCCATCTTTATTTGCATAGAGGTCTCCAAGCTATCGACCGGGTGCAAGAGCGGGGTCAATGAGTCGCTCCCGGTGCCGCGAATCGCGGTTGGCTGAGAAACATGTGCGCGTGCATAGTACCGGTATTCCTTGCAAACCTGGCTTACAATTGATGTCCGCGCACATCGGAATAGCATCTTCAATTCCCAAAGCATTGTATCGCCATGCCGATGTAAGGAGGGCCTCAATCCGCTTTACAGCAGCATTTTCCGCGAATTGGGCTGACGACATACACAGGTACCATTGTGGTCAAATAGCCCACGTTGCCCGATGATTCCGTGTTCAGTCGGACACGCACGGTGCACTGTCCGCACCTCCATGTACCTGGCACAGTTGACACTTCTGCGTTGAGACTGTCTCATGGAGGGTGTAACGTTCGTGGATGATGCGCCACGCGCCACGCGGGGTACGGTGAGCTCCCATTCGACGCTCCTTATTAATGGCATCGCAATGACGCTCAACATGCATCATTGCATACTGACATCAAGCAGGAATGACACAGCTCTGTCACGCGATGCATGATTTGGCTATATAGTGGTGCCTGAAGCCATCAGATCGTGCGGAGGCCTTCTTCCCTCCGAACATTCTTGTACACAACAGACCACTGCAATTGAACAAATCGGTAGCCCTCAATTACCACCTCTGTCAAACAACTGAAGATGTCTCACCACCACCCTGACTACCAGTCCGGCCTAAGTGACGAGGCGGCTGTCGAGACCCACGATCTCATCCAGCACGCCGAGGAAGAGGAAGAAGCGGTAAGCAGCTGACCCTTGGCAGACGGTCTCCTTCCTTAACAGCCGGTAACATGAGTGATAGATGCACGCGCATGACAAGACCGCGGCACCGAAGAAGGGAAAGGGCGCAACAGGCGGCCTCGGCGAGGCACCTGGCAGCAAAACTCAAAGTGCTAAGAAAGAGTCCAAGGTGGACAAGGTCAAGGAAGCTTTGCACATGAAGAAATAAGTCATTTGTTGCCCACTATTGCCTGTGTCACACTCCTCGTCTCGTTTTGGGACAAGCTTGAGCTCAGACAAATGTGACACGAAGGTCAGTGAGGCCACTGCGAATTTTGATTGACAGGCTCCAAGAGTAAGAAAACGCAATACATATTTTATTCGCGAATAAGTGATGACGAATGTCAGTGACCTAAGCACCATGTGGAAGCTACACTGATTCTAAATCTGCTTCTTGTATTGACACCCGTGTCTGCCAACCGTCTACTGGCATTTCTACTTGTACGAAACGCTATAAATCTCGAACCATCCCAAGCCACCACCCCACGCCAAAGGCGATCCGGTCGTGCCCATTGTTGTTTGTGATTTGACGTTCACAAAACTATTGCTGTTTTGACCAAGTCCCAGACTGTACGTTGATCCCCGAGGGTTGTATGATATCGTAATCGGTTGGGCTTTTCGGATATCTTTTGTGAGGCTGCCTAGGTGAGAAGGGCCGGCGACATACTTTTTGTCTTTCGCTGACTGGAGTAGGAACTTGTTGGGCTCGTCAGCAGCATGAATTATCCAGCGCTGTCGAATATCGTCGTGTTTGTCCGTGGCAGGTGAGATGCCAACGGAGGAACCGCCCATGTTGGTGAGCGCACCACCCATGGACTCAAACGTGAGGAACCGACCTTCCGTCAGTGAGCCGCGCACTCTCTTAAAGCCATCTTCGACCAAATGGCTCATCTCCTGATCGGCGTTTGCCTTTCCGTACGGAACTGGGGGATTTGGCGTCTGGTGGTCAGAGAGGCATCTGGCAGGCCCAACCCAGGGTCCCGTCAGCGAACCAAGGGTCAGGTTGCCAGTATAGCGGCTCGGGTCATCTGGCAGGGATTCGGGTTTGCGCGTTGCTGCAATCGAAGGGATGGAAAAGTCAGGCTGGCAGAGGCCTTAGCAATCAATTTCGAAGGACCGAAAGTCTGTTTCGCAGGGACCTTCGACATGCGTCGAAAGGGTGTCAAGAAAGACTCACATTGTCAAAATCAAGGGCGCTGACAAGATTGGACATGTGGTCACGGCGCCACTGCGTCAGCTCCTTGCTATGAACGCCCTCGTATCCGTTTGCAGCAGCCCACTGCTCGACGAACATGATGTCTGAGCTGTGATCGCCGCGCTCTGTGAACACATTTCCACCGCGGGTGTAGGGAGAGATGATATAGCGTGGTGTGCGCCAGCCTTGATCGTCTGTCAGCGTTGGGCTCATCGAGCAAGGCTCACGGATCATGGCCCGCGTGAGCATCCGCTTGACACGCAACACGAGGCGGAGGACAGAATAGACTGACCTGGTCCGACAGGAACGTAGCCATACTGGTCATACGGATCTTGCAACCACTCTCCAGGAGTGCCCTTGTCGGAGACCTGAGGAACAACGTGGTCCGCCCAGCCCCCTTGCTCTGATGAGAACAGTCAGTCAGTCATGGTGCAAAGTGATGGTAGGATTGCCCGGAAAATGCGATGTCTCTCACCATCGTAGCTGATTATCAGCACAGTTTCATTGTAAGCCGGGCTGTTGGTAATGGCATCCACGACCTTTTTCTGGAGCCAAGCACCGTCGATGGGCATATTGGGAGGGTGCTCGGCCAGTTCCTGAGGTCCGACGATCCAGCTGACCTGTGGCAACGTTCCTTTGGCCGCGTGGTCGTAGAAGGCGTCCAATCCTGGATATGAGTTGCCCTTTTCACGAAGCGGCGAGCCCTTTGGAGCCTGCTGGTATTGTTGAAAATAAGCGAGCATGTTGTCCTCAAAGTTGTCAAGGTCCTGCCACACCTGCCAGGAGATGCCAGCTTCTTCGAGATACTCGGGGAAGGTCTTCCAAACAAATGGGAAGCAGTTGAGGCCTGGCTTCTCACATCCTGCATGGCGATGGAAAATCAGCTGTCAAATCCACGGCAGTGATAGATGCGGCAGTGGTGGTGCTTGGAATGGGGGCTCACCTGGCGTCGCAGAGTTGTCGATGATCATGCCTCCTTTGCCGTCCGGGTTTGTCGGAGACCCGGGAATGTTGATGGATCCGCTCATCCAGGTAATACGATTGGGGTCCGTTGCTGCGAGGATACTCTGGGTCGACATATCGAGGATGGTCCAGCCCTCGGCGATGTCGAAGTGCGTTGGCAGATCTGCGCGAGTGAAATATGCCAAGCTGTTGGGAGAGTCGGCGTTGTTCCAATTGTTGCCCAAGCCGGAGTTATACGCCGAGTGCATAGCTCCCCAGCCGTTGTCACCGGCGCCCATGCACTGCGTGGCATCGACCCATTCCCCTCCAAGGTAGTTGATGTGCCAGGGTTTCAGTATGTCGACCCCGTTCTGCGCCGGGTTGAGGGGCCTGATGAACGTCTCAGCACGGAAACACGTGAAGACACGCTCTACTCACTGCTCAAAAACAGATCGCCCGTCTGGATTTACTTGGACGTTTGGGTCGGCGAACCCGCGCACACCAGCCATCGTGCCATAGTACTGCGTGTATGTGAGTGCAGGCTCTCGCATGGTATCACATCCGGCTTGAAGCGACTTACATGATCAAACGCTCGATTCTCCTGCATGAACAGTACAATGTGTTTTATGTCTTCAAGGGAACACAAAGCAACGTGGGTCGTGAGGCCGGTGGCCAGGGCCGTTGCCGTGAACCAGCGTTGGGACCGCATCGTTGCTTACCTTACTCTGCCAGCAGTGGGGGGGCACGATGCAGCTTCCAATGCCTACCGAGTTTGCCTGCACTTTGCGCAGCGACGCCCTGCAGCAACGGGAGATCAATCGCCATCGCAGAGGATCGTCTGGCGGTATATATTCGCGGAGCTGCAAATTGCAGTGGAGCAAGGGTAGGTGCTCTGCAGCTGCATCGCGCAGTGGTGCATAAGGTAAGGTACGAGTACGGATGATTGCTCGGAGGAAAGGGAATGCCCCAGGGGAGGGTTGCAGTCCAATCGGCGCGTGCACCTGCAGGACCCCGTGAGCAGGCTTGAGGACCCCGCGAGCAGCGTGGATACCTTGGATCGAATCCACGGTACGGAGTGGCCATGCCGTCAACGTGTCTGTCCGCGCGGCGTACATAGGCCAGCGGCCGACGAGCGAAGGTGGGTGGGTACTCGATGCTCTACGACCCGCTGCGAAGAGCGCGTAAGGTTTGCCGACCGATCCAAGTGAAGCGCTCGGACCCGCGCAGTGCGTGGGGATACCCCAGCGAGCCCGTGTCTATGATTCAAGTGGCTTGGGTTGGTTCGACCTGGTCCAGTCTGGTCTAACATCGAAGCAGCTCAAAAGTGAAACCGCCAGCACTTCCCAAGACAAACGAAGCAGCTAATGGGGACGTCCAGCACGCCAGGGAGACCTCACCCCCGAGCGTTTTTGTGAATGCGACATTTATGAAAACGTTCTCCAAAGAAAAAGAGGCCCACGTGCCCGATGAGCCATGTGCCAGAGGACGCGATTCTGCAGTCAATATCGAGGTCGCCAATAGCCACTTGATCCCGACGCTCGTGGAGGCATCGGGTGGTCTTCGTCAGGGGTAAGTATCGCTTCGATATCGCGCGTTACGCTGCATGTATGTAGCGCTGACCAAAGATAGTGCCACGCAGTTCTCGGCATGTCGGCGAAGTGAGGGGTTGAACGGTAAATTGCGAAATGCGACGTCTGCCGATCAAATCGCGAGGGAGACGCGAAGCATCACTCGGACATCGACATACCACCACGTTCCACGCGGGCCACCGCGCCTTTTTTAGCTGCATTTCTGTGTCAGTCATCGGGCTCGTGTCCGTGACCGGGGCCCGGACCCGGCCGTCTTGAGCAGCAGCAAAGACACACCTGCATTGCTGGATCTTTCTTTTTCGGCTTTCCGGCACATGCAGGCAAGCCGCCTCTCCTGCCCATCGTTTGCATGACCATTGGCTTTGACACTGGCAGTCACCTCGAGCAAGTTCTAGGTTCTATAGACCTCAGTTGCTTGTTGGTGGCTTCAGTGTCCATTCAAGTCCTTTTGGCCTTCGAGTGAAGCGGGACAACGCGGAGTCCTTCACAGAGACTGTATTAACGCACACAAGCAACATGGCATGCGTCGATTGAAGGTCTAACGATTATCGAGGGAGGGAAAGGTCAGGGCAACACTCCAACACGACTCGAGTCCCCGTGGGGACGACTGCACCTCATGCTGGGACCGCCAAGTAGCTTTGCAGGTTCGCCATGCCCTCGGGCAAGGCAGCTGCTGATTGCAACGCTTTTCTTCGGATTCCTTACCACGACACTCGCCCTCTTTCTTCTGCGTGCATTCTCAAGTCATCCCCTTGGAACAGATAGCGACGCTGGCGTCCTAGTGCACAATCCCGGAACTGAGGAGCAACAACCCCCCCTCCCGGAGGCAGACGATCAAAACACATTTACTCTTCACCCTGAAGAGCACATATTTCGCGAGCCCAAGACCACTCACTTGACATGGAATGTCACCAAAGCTGAGCGTGCGCCTGACGGCGTCCTCAAAGCCGTATATCTCATAAATGGTAAGTGACTGTCCCATTGAGCGTCGCATCGCGCGACACAAGTAAGCACACGATTCATGTATCGCAGGGCAATTTCCTGGGCCGATCATCGAGGCCAGGCCAGGGGACGAGCTCGTCATTAATGTTCACAACTCCGTTGACGACAGCGACGAGGGCGGGATCGCAGTACACTGGCATGGCCTGACTATGAGAGGTATAGCAAGATCCAGTGCCGCGAGAATAGGAGAAAAGTCCTGTCATAGCTGACAATATTTGGTGGATTGCAGGTGCTAACGAGATGGATGGCGCCGTGGGCCTTACGCAGCGTGCTATTGCTGCCTCTCAAAACTTCACATATAGGTTTCGGATTGACGAATCGCAATGGGGAACCTTCTGGTCAGCTTCCCGTCAACGACGAGCTTTGTAAGGGCTCTTCTGCTGACCTTTACCGCTGCAGGTATCATGCGCATTCCGGTGTTCAGCGCGCCGATGGGCTATTCGGTGGTCTAGTTATTCACAAGCCGGGCTCGGCTGACCGGCAATCCGACTTAACGTCATACGAATACGATACGGAGCAACTCCTGCTTGTGGGTGACTGGTATCACAGACAGGCCGGTGCAGTGCTTGATTGGTACAAGGATTCAGACCATTACATGTACGAGGTAAGCAGAAGCCTCAATACGCGGAATCGGTCATCGCCGCGAGAGACTAATAGGCATCGTTTTCACGCGCCACGCAGCCTGCTCCCGATTCCCTCCTCATCAATGGCAAGGGATGGTACAACTGTTCGATGGCCGTCAAGGCACGACCCGTAAACTGCAGTGAGACCGAGAGACCTTCAGTGGTGCTTGGCAATGGCGAGCGGGCGAGGCTGCGAGTTGTGAACACGGGGTGAGTTGTGCAATGCCTGACCGCGACTCCAAGTACTGTAGGTCGTTGACAATGATCCCCAAGCATTTCCTCGGCCTTCACATTATCGACTTCGCAAGGATCCATGAAGGTCATCACCGTCGATGGTGGAGGTGTGGTTGCACATGACACGCCAGCCGTGAGGTCGATTGGTCTTCTCCACCCGGGCGAACGAATGGATCTTATTGTCGATCGCGGAGTGCCTTCAGTTTCGGACTCTCGCGAGCCCAGTGAGGAGTTGACGATCACCCTTGATAGAGAGTGAGTAGAGACTGGATTACATCTGGTTACATCCCTTGCCAAAATGCTGACTTGTCGCTCTCAAAAACAGGAATATGGGGCTGATAAACTTTGCACTCACGCGAGAACAATCGTTCAAGATGTCGTGGGTAGAAAGCGAAGGCTCTGTTCCCAAAAGACGCAGCCAGCCGGTAGCGGAGGTGGTGTCGCAGTTCGACTTGGCAGATGCGGTCGGAGTACCGCTCGAGGCTTCTCTGTCTGCCATTGCGGACCCTCAGGAGACGGCAGTGCTGTATAGCACGATGCGAGTGCGAGCCGCAAACCACAATCAACCCGTCGGCACCGTCAATCATACTTCCTGGATCGTTTCCGACCCCAGCCAGAAGCCGCTCCTCTCTCTAGACCGGGAAGCTTGGGTCGATGCCATCAAACAGCCGACTACGGCTCAAACGCTGATGGTTCCCTGGTTCCGGCAAGCTGGAAAGGGGAGATGCCTTGAGCTTGTTTTGAACAATTTCGATGACAAGGGACACCCTTTCCACATGGTAAGTGAAGATGTAGAGCCCGCGAACGTACATGACACAGCGCAGACCCTGACATCACGCAGCACGGGTACAGCTTTTACGTTGTGGCAACGCACTACGCTTCCTTGGACCAGAACAACGCGTACAATCCGTTCGACCAAGCCGCGGCCAAGACGCAGGCTGTGAATACGGCAACGCCGCTGCGTAAAGACACCGTTTATGTTCCACCGATGGGCTACGTGATACTGCGGTTTGCCTTGGACAACGAGGGGCTATGGCTCTTTCACTGTCACATATTGTGGCACCAGGCAGTGGGGATGGGCATCGTGCTTCAGGTTGGTGACATTGCGAACGATGTGAAGCAGCGCGCCTCGCAGCTTTCTCCATGATTCATATCAGCATTAGGCCACGAGAATTGACGCAAGGACGATCAATCAGTGTGGAAATAGACGCGCTGCGAGCCTGCGCAGCACATGAATGTCAAGACAGAACTTTGGCGGCATAGTCCATGCAAGCCAGCAAACCGGCCCCCGTGGCCCAAAGCTGTGTGACAGTATCTGCAAATGCGCTCAATTGATGCCGCCGCCCTGCAGCCTTTGCGTGTAACGGACTCATATGTACAGGACGCGGTGATACGGGCTTCTGTTAAACCCCGTGCCTTAGTGAAGCGCAGAAAGTACATGTATGGAGGTTCCACGCTGTCGTGTCCCATCGCTTACGGCGTGGCTGCAGGGTGCCGGCACGGAACTATGGGGGAACTTCCGCGCCGAGCCTGGATGACATTCGGTCTTTCTCAGGTAATTAATGTACCACCCGGATCATTTCATTTCAAACCGTGTCTGGACAAAGTATGGGACTGTAACAAACGTCCAGGCGGCAACGGCTCGCAGCTTCGTAGTACTCCGTTTCCGCAGTCACCCCACTCTTTCCCCCAAACCTCGGCTGCCCCGCAATATATGAACTCCGCTCTCAACCTGCGTTGAACTACTGCATCATGGCAAACCACGCGTATGCGACGAGCCCACATCTACCCCCTTTCTACAATTAACTAAATATCATATTTTAGTCATCATACTGAGTGAAAACATCTCGTCTGGAAACCAGCCCTAGACATGCCGGAAGAGATTAGACCGTTCAGGATCTCCGTGCCAGATGCGGCCATTGAAGAATTGAGGGCCAAGCTGGCCGCAGCCAAATTCCCCGGAGAAGTTGATTTCTCTGATGATTGGAGCTACGGCGCTCCACTTCGCGATGTGAAGCGTTTGGCGCAGTATTGGCAGGATGGCTTCGATTGGAGGGCGCAGGAAGCGAAGCTTAACACGCTGCCGCATTACGTGACCGAGATATCCGTTGACGGCTTCGAAAGCTTGGACATCCATTTCATTCATCAAAGGAGCAGCAAACATGACAGCATTCCGTTATTGTTCTGTCACGGATGTGCGTTGGTCCCCCGGCGCCACGTGTAACCAAGGCTAATATCATAGCCCAGGGCCGGGAAGCTTTATTGAAGTTGTCAAGGTTCTCGCTCTTCTAACAGACTCCAGCGAAGGGCCTTCATTCCACGTCGTGGCGCCTTCGCTGCCCAACTTTGGATTCTCCCAGGGACCCTCTAAGACGGGGTTTGGTATTGCACAGTACGCGGAATGCGCGCACAAGGTCATGATGAGGCTGGGCTACGATCAATATGGTGCGTCAGTGTCAAATGCTTGCTTTATTTTGTTGAAGAGAGCTAATATCTGGTCAGTCACGCAGGGCGGAGATTGGGGCTTCTTCATCACTCGCATGATGGGCGTACTGTACCCGAAGCACTGCCTCGCGTCGCATATCAACTTCTTGTGCGTCAAGCCGACAATACCAAGGGGCCTGTGGCTCGGCTTTCAGCACGCGCTACAATGGTGGTCCAATCGTGAGAAGGCCGGGATCAGTCGAACTAGATGGTATCTCAGAGAAGGCATGGGATACGCGGCAGTGCAGAGCACCAAGCCTTCCACTTTGGGCTTCGCGATGACCGACTCACCCGTCGCTTTGCTGTCGTGGGTCTATGAGAAGCTGCATGATTGGACGGACAACTATCCATGGACCGATGATGAAATCCTAACCTGGATTTCCATCTACCAGTTCTCGACAGCGGGACCGGCGGCGAGCGTGCGCATCTACTACGAGGTAGCCCACGCACCGGGCGGCGGCATATCGACCAGAAGTCTGGAATATGTTCCCAAAGTACCCTTGGGAATATCATATTACCCAAAGGACTTGCTAGCGCTGCCCAAGACGTGGGGGTGGTCGTCAGGTCCAGTTGTCTTCGAGGCGGTGCATGAACAGGGCGGCCATTTTGCCGCGTTTGAGTGTCCGGACCAGTTTGCTACGGATCTGAGGAACATGTTTGGCCGGGGCGGCGGTGCCCAAGACGTTGCCCGGAGGTTTGAGTCCAATGACGCGCGTGAACATTAATGATCAATGATGTTGGCATGTCACATCAGCTTCAGGTTAAGATGGCTGTATGCCAGCACCACGTGCAGGGTTTCAAACTGCTAATATACAAATGCACAGTGCTAGATGAAGGCTACGTTAAGGCTACATTACACTGATAAGTGACTAATGTGTCATTGCGCTACATAGTAATAAGGCAAACCGCCGGGCCTAAGGGTAACTCATATGTGTCAGAGTGGTGGGGTTCCATTAGTCGATGAGGGAGGCTAGTATCATATAACTACGGTGTACACAGGCGCTCAAGACGAAAAGAGGGCTCGATGGGAGTGCATACAGCGACAGCTCTCTTCACTGTTTTTTGCCCATCAATTCGATGCTCAAGCGTGTTGACACGGTCATTTGTCCATGACATCTGCTGATGCGGAGTGATAAATTGGGTTGCACCAGCGGCCGGAGCCTCGTGGCTTCGATGGCTGGAAGCCGCAGTCACCTGCCAAACTGAGTAGTGAGGATTGCAATTGGTCGCAGCACAGCAGGTCATAGGAGCTTTAAGCACGGTGACCAGCCTTGACCTGCCCCACGTCGAGCCGGCTCATTTACATGGGATGATCCTCCAATCTACATACAAGTTTAACCAGCTGCGCTTCTTCCGGCTTATGAACCTTCACATCTACGGCTCTCTCCATTGGAAAGCAAGAGGCATTCACTCACCATGACCTCGGACCCCAACAGCCAGCGGGGGCAAAAGCCCGTCGTCATCGTCGGCGCTGGCTTGGCCGGGCTCGTTGCTGGATTCGAGCTCGCCGAGCGCGGCGTCCCAACGCTCTACCTCGAGCAGGAAAACGCCAACAACCTCGGCGGCCAGGCGTTCTGGTCCCTGGGCGGGCTGTTTGTCGTCGACTCGAGCGAGCAGCGGCGGATGGGCATCAAGGACTCGCGGGAACAAGCCATGCGCGACTGGCAGGGCTCCGCCCGCTTCGACCGCGAGGACGAGGACTTTTGGCCGCGTCAGTGGGCCAAGGCATTCGTCGACTTCGCCACGGATGAGATGGAGGACTACGTGAAGGCCCGCGGCCTGGGGTTCCTGTCCAGCGTGGGGTGGGCGGAGCGGGGCGACGGGACCGCTGACGGCCATGGCAACTCGGTGCCGAGGTTCCATTTGACGTGGGGCACTGGGCCAGAGGTGGTCAGGGTCTTTGCGGAGCCGGTCAAGAAGGCTGCGGAGAAGGGCCTCGTCGAGTTCAAGTTTCGCCATGTCGTCGACGAGCTGGTGCTGGATAAGGCCACGGGACGGGCCATTGGGGTCAAAGGCAGAGTCCTCGAGGACGACGACTCGCTGCGCGGCGTCAAGTCGTCCCGGAAGGAGGTCGGCAAGTTCGAGATAGAGGCCGCCGCCGTCCTCGTCACGTCCGGTGGCATCGGAGGCAATGTGGACGCCGTCAAGGCAGCGTGGCCCGTCGACAGATTGGGCCCCAAGGTCCCTGACCACTTCGTCGTCGGCGTGCCTGCTCACGTCGACGGCCGCATGATTGGCATCAGCGAGTCCGCGGGCGCACACGTAATCAACCGCGATCGCATGTGGCACTACACCGAGGGTCTGCAGAACTGGAATCCCATCTGGCCGAGCCACGGAATCCGCATCTTGCCTGGCCCCTCGTCTCTCTGGATTGATGCCACAGGCAAGAGACTGCCGCCCTTCCTGTTCCCCGGTTCGGACACCCTGAAGACGTTGAAGTATATCTGTAGTACGGGGTACGATTACACCTGGTTCATCCTTGACCAGTCCATCATCGCCCGAGAGTTTGGCCTTTCCGGGTCCGAGCAGAACCCTGACATCACCGGCAAGAGCATCTGGCTGCTCCTCACGAGGATTTTCGGTGGCAAAGGCAGCGTTCCCGTTCAGAACTTCCAGAAGCACGGCAAAGACTTCGTCGTCCGCGATACGCTCGAAGGCCTCGTAGCCGGCATGAACGAGCTGGCGGCAGAGCGCGGAGGTCCCGTCCTTGAACTGGATAAGGTCAGGGACGTGGTCGAGGCGCGCGACAGTCAGATGAACAATGCGTATTCCAAGGATGCCCAGGCGATGCTCATCAACAACGCGAGGCAATACTGGCCCGAGAAGCTCGGGCGCGTGGCGAAGCCTCATCGAATCTTGGACAAGGGCCACGGCCCCCTGATCGCTGTGCGCCTGAACCTGTTGACGCGCAAGACCCTCGGCGGCATTGAAACGAACTTGAGCAGCAACGTAATGCGAGCTGACGGCAAGCCGTTCCCTGGTCTGTACGCAGCCGGAGAGGTAGCCGGCTTCGGTGGCGGAGGCGTTCACGGATACAGCTCCCTCGAGGGAACGTTCTTGGGAGGGTGCATCTTCTCGGGTCGAGCGGCAGGCAGAGGCATCGCCGATGAGCTGGCCAGATCAAGTGAGTGAAAGTCGAAACTCTATCATCGCGGCCCGTCCCATTGAATGAAGCAACACTGCGTGCATAGACTGGTTCATGGATCTCTCCTTGAGCAGAATCTTCCAGACATGGATGCATTATCCGCTCGACACCTTACTCCTTCCCATTTATACCAGATATTCCGTGTAATTTAACGGCGATCTGCTGTAATGTACCTATTCATCGTGCCTGCGAGAATCGGATTTCCTGCTATGATAAGTTTATCAAGTACATAGACTTTGTCCACATGGACTGGAAATATTCCAAATTCCAAAAGCTTGCAGCAAAATCATTCTATATCCGGGTCACAAGTACTCTGCAAGACGCGTCGCGTGGGTTGAGCATCAAGAGTCCTTCGAAAGTTCTAGTCAAGGGTTAGGGCGAAATCACGCAAGCAATTAATCCAGCGAACGGGATACAATTTTCAAAAGAGCCTTTCGGATTCGGGGGCATATAAGGTAGGCTCTAACTAGTCCTACGGTTGGCTTTGCGGGTTATTTTCGACGGCGCTCACACGATGGCGCTCATGTGAGCTCGAGAAGCGGACGAGACCCAACTACGTTTTCACGGAATGACAAAATTCGGGTGGTCAAGGCTGACTTGAGTAATATCCAAACGTTAAAATGTGTTCCAATGGCTTATACTTTCATAGACCAGCTACTATTACATTGCGCCGATGTGATCAGATTATTTCTCTTGCCAGAGAAGACCATCTATGCAAGATATTCCGCAGCGAGACCAGGTATCGTCAGACGGAACGGAATGAGGGTTCTCAGCAACCAGGCGCCAGTTCAAAGCAACATGGGCAGACCGCTAAGAGGGAGCCTCCCTGCCCGCGACCCTCTTCAGGTCATTGAACCAGACGTACCGGCTCACAACCATGTACAGGTGGCGATCCCACGTGTACTGGCTGCCGTGGCTCGCGAACGCCTCGCGCGTCTTGATGTACCTGTGCCATGTGCTGGCAACGAGAGCTTTCCTGCTGTACTTTGGGTCTGCCTTATCTGACGGGAAGAAGATGGCGGCAACGATCCTCCAAGCGAAGGACGTCGCCGTCAGAGGGAGGTCAAGAAGAAAGGTGTATTTTCTTGGGAGCGCAGTGGTGGTGACCATGTACGAGGCTGGAGCTTTGGCGTCCTGCACAACGTATTCACTGAGACAGCAATGGTGAGTGAGGTCATGACGGAAAAAAAGGGGTCTTTGCCGGCTCACCTCACGGCAGCGCTCACCGCGCGGTGGTTGATGTGGCCGGAGACGCCGCCCTCATCAAACGTGATGATCTTGGTCGTCTTGTCAGCATGCCTGCGTAGGAGCAAAGAAGGTGACATGGTGGTCGACTTACAGCGTCAATGTCCCACCTGTGGACGTAGTCCTTGATGATGCCCTGGATCTTGGCCGTATCCCACCACACCTTGGGATTGTCCTGGAGATCCGGGTGGTCGAGCGCCTCGCAGCGCTCAGGGTCAATGCCCAGGGCGGCGCAGGACCCCTTGAGTTCCTGTCTGCGCTGCTCGCCTATGCCGTAGTTGTTGCCTGGTGGTCAGGTCAGCTCAGGCTACCCTCGGACGTGCGCCGACAAGGGCGGAACCGAGGTCGACTCACCCGTGGACATGACGACCAGGCCCCCTCGGACGTCGCGATTGCGGTCCAGCACGCCGAGGATGCTGGGCGAGAAGAAGAGGCACTCATCGTCGGGGTGTGCGGTGACGATCAGGAGATTTTTGGCGCGCAGCAGCTCAGGGGGCAGCAGGCGCGCGTCGCTGCCGAGCAGGTACGCCAGGGTCCACTGCAGCAGCAGCGGCACCAGCACCACGACCAGGGCGAGGCGGATGAGGAAGCGCCGGCGGCTGCGCGTGGCCACGAGCATGTGGCAGGCCTTGAAGATGCCTCGACGGTCGCCCTTGTTGCGCGCCATGGCAGCCGGGGGCGAGCGGGTGAGCAGGCAATGAGACGACGGGCAGGAAAGCGCCTGGCGCTGGTGGGTGACGAAGCGCCGGCCGACACTCTGCGGTCAGCGAGCGTAGGTGCGAGCAGTCGGACTCGGAGTCGGATCAACAGTCGTGGCGCAAAGGCCTGGGTGGAAGCTTCAGCCTCAGCCCGGCCGACCCTGGTGGTTGGTCTTGATGCTCTATGACGGCTGCTCAGCCTCTGGCAGACCCCAGCAGCAAACTTTAGGGGGCGTACCGTGCTCGTTGGCGGGCTGTGCACGGTGGCAACTGCTCGCGGCGCTTGTCAGACAACGGCTAGTGGAGGTTGGGCCGCCTGAAATTTTCCGTTGCCAGCAGCCCACGTTGGGGCGGCCACGCCGTCATCCTCTCTAAGACGCTGCCCGGGACGACTCCACGCGAGCTAGGCAACGGTGCGAATAACGCGCCCGTTGCGGCCGCTGTCGTGTGAGCCTGTCAGCCCTGCGGACAACCTAGCAAGGCTGGTACCGGTACGCGAGTCGCGGCGAGTTTGGAATTGTGCGACAGGTACTCCGTACTGGCTACGGTCATGTCGTCTGCTGCTCACTTCGGCATTGCCCTCTGCCTCTGCGCTGCAGGATTCGTGATCGCCTGTGGCATCATGCGCGACGATGATTTGCATCGCCCAGGAGCGTCGGGCCCCCGTCTCCGCAATTCCCTCCCTACGGGCGAGAGGCGATCAACCGGGGCAAAGTCTGTCCATCAGCGGACGATCCCCCCCTTGGGCAGTGCAAGGGGCAGCGCCGCCAAACTCTGCCAGGTGCCGCTTTCCCGCCCTCGGACTGCCAAACACAGGCCGTCTCTAGCGGAGTAGCGCCCGTTGCGGCGTCTAGCTCGGGGCGCCAGCAGGTTACCTTGGGGCGCCCGAGGCATAATGCAATCTCGCTTTTTTTCTGCGTCGTCGTGGGCGCACGGGGCCTAGACGAAATTGCGCCTGCGACCCCCAATGCGCCGCGTACGAGTAACGTCGGGGCGCCAGCGCATGTCCGAGGACACAGGAGCCCACACCGCAGGTATCCTTCCAGGCAACGCGGCCCCCGCTGCACCCTTTGCCGCTCCACCGCCGTCTGACGTCCCTGGCCCACCTCATCTCACTTCGCTTCGCCTTTCTTCTCTTCCGCGTCCTTTCAATTCAGACTCTTCTCCCTCCCATCCCTGACATGACCGCTCCTGGCGACGACAGGCTCGCATCGCCATCCGCATCCCGCTGAACTCCCATTGCGCTGCCGCTCGACGTGCAGACCGCCGGCACGCAGCCCTTGGCCCAGTTCATCCGCTCCCTACAGACCTCCTCTGACCCGTCTCGCAAACCCCCGTCCCCGGCGGCGTCCACGCTCACCCCCAGCGCCCGCCTCGTGCGACCACGTTCGCGTCGCCATGATCAAGCCTCACTCCCTCCGACAGCCTTCATCGACCAGCAAGAAGATCCGGACAATCCTCTTGGCCGCGGGCCTGATACTCGTCCTCACCGGCTGGCTCTTCCGCAGCCTGGTCCAGACATCATGGACCCTCGCCTCTCTCCAGGTCAGGTGGCGCCATAACTCGGCCGACTTCATCATCTCGGAAGCGCACGACAACTTCGACATCACCTTCGCCAACTACAGCCGCGAGCAGGTGTCGGCGGCGCCCTACGACGATGCGGTGCCGCCCGTCCTGCACCACATCGCCCTGGGCAAGCACGGCGACCACTGGCGCGGCGAGTGGGACGAGACGGTGCAGAGCTGCCTCGACTGGCACCCCGGCTGGGAGTCGCATCTCTGGACCGACGAGTCGGCCTCCAAGTTCGTCGAGGAGCGCTTCCCCGAGCTCAAGCCGCTGTGGGACGGCTACCGCTACCCGGTCGAGCGCATCGACGCCCTCCGGTACATGGTGCTGTACGAGTTCGGCGGCGTCATCCTCGACATGGACCTCAAGTGCAAGCGCGCGCTGGGGCCCCTGCGGCGCTTCGACTTCGTGGCCCCCGAGGCGCACCCGACTGGCTTCTCCATAGGATTCATGATGGCCAGCAAGCACAACTCGTTTGTGGGCGACATCGTGCGCAACCTCACCGTCTACGACAAGCAGTGGCTCGGCCTGCCCTACCCCACCGTCATGTTCAGCACCGGGTGCCACTTCGCCTCGGTCATCCACGCGTACCAGTCGGACCGCTCCAGCCTCAAGATCCTCCCCGGGCCCATGCACAGCCTCAACGGGCGCGTGTCGACGCCCATCTTCGACCACCTCGGCAGCTCGTCGTGGCACTCGTACGACGCGCAGTTCATCGTGTCGCTGGGCTCCAAGGTCAATCTGCTCTTCTTCGTGTGCGTGGGCGTCGCGCTGGCGCTGTTCTTTAGGAGGCGATTGATTCGCCGGCGGTTATGAAGACCCTCTTTGCTCAGCCAGGCGCAGGAGCAGTTCTGTTTACTTTTGGATTATAATAATACCTATCTACATAATAATGAATCAATTCACGACCTGGAACCTGCCCTGTCCCCCTTGCCGCGCAATTGCGGCATCCTCGACGGGTGACGACAGCACGCGACTGAGACTCGCGATTGGCCCCTCACCGGCGACCAGCCAAGGCGGTTGGGCGGGCGGCCTCTGGGGGGTCCCAAGCCAAGCTTTTTCCCGTTGCAGCAAAATTTTGAGCCTCGCAGGGCAACGTAGCGGCTCCCGCAACACGCCAGAATCCTCGGCGACCGCGAGAGTGGACGCGCGGCGTAACGGGTACCCGGCGGTACATGTGGCGGAGGCGGATGCCGCCCCCAGACGCGGGCGGTGAGGGCAGAGTCCACCCGCATGAGCCAATAGCACGATGGCGCCGAGACGTTGGCTTGTAACGCGGACGATGCGGTACGGGAGGACCAAGTCTCCACTGCCCAGAATCAGATTCTGCATTGGTCCCCTGGGGCTCCACCACGTGCCTAGGTCGTCCGTTCCGTCTGATGCCCAGGCCCCAGGGGCGGGCAGCCGCTTCATCGTCGCCTCTCGTCCGTGACGCTGACTTCGATGCCGCCGACCAATCGATAGACCGGCCGACCGACCGACGACTTGCGCACCTCCCCATGCATGCGGCGGCCCTGGCGCTCATGCTCCTCTACACCGGCTCGCCGTGATGCTGCTCCCGTACGGCACGCTGCGCTTGCGGCCTCGCATCCTGCTGCTGTCCACGGCCATCCTGGGCGCGACGCTGTGGACGCTCCTGCTGGTCGACAGACGGCCTGCGCCGCGCGCGCTCGACGCGCAGGCGCTGGAGCACGACTATCCCTTGACCTGGAGGCATATCCAGTCGTCCAATGGCACGGGAGGAGGTTCGTTGACCCGTCATCCCGCCAATTCGCTTGACTGACGCCGCGACGCAGCTTGGTATATCCCACCAGAGTGGCTCGGCGACGGCCAGCCTGAGCCGCAGACCATCATAGAAGCGGCCCGTCTGGCCTCCAACGCCGCCAACTCGAAGCACGGACGGCAGCTTGACTTTTCGAGCATCCCGCTGCTCGTCCACCAAACATCGGCTACGGCGCAAATCACCCGGTGGAAGCCCGATGTCCTCCCCTGGGTTGAGAAATGGCTGCGCTACTCCGTGTCCAACGGCCGCAGCGGCGCCCCCATGGCATACCTGTTCTGGGACGACGAAGGGATCCTCGCCTTCATGCAGGAGTTTGAACCTGACTTCCTCGACGACTTCAACGCGCTCTTCACTCCTGTCGAGCGGGCTGATATCTTTCGGATCCTTGCTTGCAAGTGGTTCGGTGGTGTGGTATGCGCCCCCTCCCCTATACCGGTTGCTACCCCTACCTTCGCGCACGCTTTCTGACCTGTGCAGTACGCCGACGTCGACACAGAACCTCTGCAGCACCCTGCGACGTGGATCCGCTCATCAGATCTCGCGGTCTGGACCGACGAGGAGACTGCGTCGACCTACGGCCACGAGTTTGGCCCCTCGACGTCCGACAAGGCTAGCTCGCAGCTCGTCAACCTTCTATGGGGACTGGAGGCCGACACCGATCCGCAGTCGGACGCATACTGGCGGATGGGATACTCATACCCCGTGCAACTCACCCAGTGGGCGCTGGCCTCGGCCCCGAAACACCCTGTCCTCTCTCAGTTCATGGACGGCCTCAAAGCGCAGATCAGCGAGGCCAAAAATGCCACCTTCAGCGCCGCCACAGAAAAGGCCGATCCCCTCACCAGGACGGGCCCCGCGGCTGTCACCCTCGCCACGAGCACCTGGCTGAAGAACACGACTGGCTTCAGATGGAACTCCCTGACGGGGCTCAAGGACGGAGGCAGAGCGAAGCTGGTGTCTGACGTCTTGATCCTCCCCATCACGGGGTTCAGGTAATGCGAGCAGCCTCCTTCCCCATTGCACACAAGCTGACAAGTCTCGACAGTCCCGGGCGAGGAAAATACGGCAACATGGGCTCCAAGCCAGTCACGGATCCCGATGCCAGGCTGCAGCATCATGCCCTGGGCTCGTGGCGCCGTTTTGATCTAGTTGTCGAGTACGGCAAATTCTGCCGTACCATGTTTGGCTGGTGCAAGACCTGGACCAAGGTCCCGGCCTGATCCGAATCATCATCTTTTGTTGCGGCGAAGCGTGGCGCTGGGAGACGGGATAATGCGACACCCATACTGCAGGGGCGATTTGCCTCGATGCTCTGGTGTCTTGATTAGATCTCTTTCGTTCTTAATGGGTTTGGGGGCACTCGTGCGGAACCGAGTCCATACAATGCAGAAGCATTCACCACATTACCCAAGCGCGTCGTGAAGATGATCGTCGAGATCTAAACCCTTTGCTGATGCGGCTCTGGTGGCCCGCGTGCAAACCTCCAACGTAACAGAGAATGCCTGCTTTTGCAACAAGTTCGAGATATCTGTGGCAACACCTTAACCCCGAACCGCCTGCGAGACAAGGCGGCCACGCCGAGCTCCACTGTACTCGCAACCACAGAATGCCCCGCCCCGGAAGCCTCGCCGTTCAAACGTAGCCGATGCCGGTCATGTCATGTCGACAGTCTACTGTATAAACTCAAAATCTCCATGCATGCATACCCCATATGCTGTTTATTGCTTGGGGGAGCCCATGACAAGTTGATATATGAGGCAGCTAAGTTGAAGGGGCAGCTGACCGGCATTTTCTGAGTTTATACGGTACTCGTTTGCTTGATAATCAAACGGATGGGGCAATTTCGTCCTGGGAGCTGCAGCTGTATCGTATATCAAACTTGGACCGTCATTGGTCCACGCGGCTTTATTTGGGTTCGTAAATTACTACCCTTCGGACTGCCCTACCTGGGCTCATCAAGTAGCTTTTGCCTTTCTTCGGATTTGTTTGCATTATACAGCCATCTTGGAGCCTCTGGGTTGCCGACCAGAACGAGCAAGGTTAAGGGAGGGAACGAGCAGCCCCAGGCCAGGCCGCCGGCGCACCAAGTGCTGCATGCTGCGCCAGTGTCCTTGAGTTTGTCTCTGTTGGTCAGATTCGTGATCGGCGACGTGAATTCGTACGCAAAAACATATAATTCCTGTCCATGTACGGAACCCGGATTACGCTTCTCTTATCCCGCACATTGATCAGCAGCGCTACCAACTTGTTATGTTCTCGCTTTCTTTGCATGGCTGCCATTCATGCGCCCCGCCATATGATAATGTGACGCAATTCCCGGATGTGAAATGACAGCCAGCCACATGTATTGCCCCGCAGCACCGTGTGTTCAAGCCTTGACGTCTTACGGGAGAGCTGTCGTAACTCATGTCTATCTCGTTGCCTCATTCGTAGCTCCCCGCGTCGCCTGTGAACTTAATTCGATGTGCCGACATTCCGAGAAAGCCAGGAGTCTATCTTGAGCTTCGTTTGACTGTGATCAACATGGTGGCGAGTGGCGAACGAGATGTGATTTGCGTAGCACGTTACATTATTCTCGTGAGTAGTGTCGCCCGCTATTTACTGCAGCGCTGACCGGGGGTTTAGCCCGCAGTCCGAGTTGAGAAAATGGTTGCGGATCATGAGGAGGCAGTTCGTTGACCGATTCCACGGGAAGCTGTTCCCTGGCCCTCAGCAGTTTTCCGTCCATGTCTTGAGAGCACCGGCCTGTTTGTAAGTATGTAAGAGTATAAGTGACTAGAAGAACAACGTCCCTAAGAGTGTCCGCGTAAGTCCCTTCTCTTGACCGCCCTTTGACGGGTCTCGGTTTAAGTAACGAATTACTGCAGCGGCGAATCACGTCGCGATTTGGCTTCTAGTGCCCTCCTGCGGCTTTTGTAAAAGGAGAGTATATTTCATTGGTATCATGAATAGCAGAGGGGTAGCAGGATACGATTTAGATTATCCGGTGCCGGGTGAGGTTCCAATAATATAAATACACGGTAGTTTACAGTGGCACCATGGCCAAAATCATGCAAGTCCAGATGCGTCAAGGAGCCAAGGCATGACCAGTCATCACCTGTCCTCACGCAGCGTATTCGCTGACGCGCTCACTGAGCGATTGCCTCACGTACCTGTCCATCTCCTCCAGCCTCTGCGTCAAGGCCGCGTCGTATGGGGCAGACTCCATCATGGCCATGACGAATGGCCCTTGCGCACCCCAAGTGCAGCCGTGCAGGTGGTCCCGAATCTTGACCAGCAGGTCGCTGACCTCGTCGTCGGCGTATAGGCCAGCTGAGTTCATCTCCTGCAGGACATCGAGGGCGGAGTTGGCGTCGCCGTAGTGGTTCCAGTGCATGCGGGCGAGCTGCGAGTAGAAAGGCGTCGAGACGCCGAGCACGTACGAAGGCAGGCCCAGCGCTTTGACGCGCGGAAGTATCTTGAACGCGAAAGGCGAAGGGCGAGAAAACGCGGTGTCGAAGAGCGTTAGGCCCGTGCTGATGAAGTGCGGGTAGAGGGGCCCGTGAACGTCCATGATGCGCTTCTCCTCGTCGGCTTGCTGCTGCATTGTCAGAGCGCTGTCCGTAGAGTTGAAACTAGTCGTCGGATTTTCCTTCTTGGCCGACTTTCGCTTCGTCCTGGTATTTCGTGCCGCGCCTGGGGCCTTGCCTTGGGCATCTTGCACAATCCCTAGCTTCTGTGGCAGGGAAAACACCTCCTTCTCCATGACCTGCCACAGAGCAGCGTCGGTGTCGCAGCTTTTCATCAAGGTTTCAACCCTCTCGCGCTCTTCGACTCTCGCGCGGTCATATCGTGCCCGCTCCTCCCATTTCCTCTCGTCGGCTTCATCCATCTCCATCATCTGGCTCTGTCCAGAACTCCCTGGCTCCAACTCATACAGCCCCAAGGCGACCTGAGCGGCGTTGCGCAGTGACTGCGGGTACCGGCGCAGAAACTTGTCTCGAAACTCCGTTACGCGGGCCTGCTCAACGAGTGACCGCGCCATGCCAGTCGTCTGGCCAGATGAGCTCGGGAGGTCCGCTTCCGCCCTAGACCCTGCTGGCGCTCCGGGCACAGTCAAAACGGTGCCATCCGTTGGCGATGGTCGCTTCTTGGCCGCTGGCATGCGACCCTGAGCGATTTCGTCGAAAATCCCCTTGAACACCTCCGCCTCCGACGGCGTGATGGTCGACTGCTGCCCGGGGGCATCACTCAGCCCCTCCTGTGCACCATCGTGGTCCCATTCGAAGGGGATGGCGTTGTCATGCTTCACGGCTCTTGTCCTCCGCGGTGTGTGAGCATATCGAGCCAAGGTGAGCACAGGCTGCGCCGTAAACGCGCGCTGGAGAGTCCGCGTCTGATATAGAAACGGCAGCAACGTCGACGACATCTTCTTAGACGCGGGCGGCGGGCTCAAAGATCATCGCTGAAGAAACATGAAATTTGCCAAGCAGCCCGGATCAGACACGCGGGTAATTTTCGGCACTAAACGCGAGGTGTGGCCAGCGCGTGACTTCGCGCCAAGGTCAATTAACACTCACGCGCACCGTCGCGTGCTGCACGGCGCTGCCAGCTGCAACCACCGTGCGACTCGCCTCGATACCCTCCAGCTGCGCGCTTCAATCCGACCTGCTCGAGCTGCACAACTACATTCCGGGCGCTCGCTGCTGCACGCAAATCTGCCCCATTGGTACCTGTCAGATCATTACGTCCCAAAAAGCTGCACCACCGAGTCGCCAAGATGCCGGCAATAAAGAAGGAGGCAGAGATGAGCGCATTCGAGCGGAAACGCTTGGAGAACATTGCTGCCAACCGAGCCATCCTCAAGGACATCTCAACGACGGCTCAAAAGATACTTCCCGAGAAAAAGCCCGTCGTTAAATCATCAGCTCCCAGAAAAAGGTCGCGTGCCGAGCCCGTGAAGCGCGAACCGACGAGGCCGACTCGGACGAGCTCTCGACTTGCGGGAATGGAGGTTGATTCGGAAGACCTGAAGCGACGGATGGCCGTCGACATCGAAAATGACGCAGCGAAGGTCCAGGCCAAGAAACGACGTGTGAATGAGGATTTGGTTCTTGGCGACATCGTCGTCGAAGGCAAGAAGTGGGGAAGTAGCATCGATGGGCTCAAGGGCATCATCAGAGGTGCTGAGCCTGGACACAGAACCTTCACCGAAGACGACGTAAAGGAGACCACGGACAAGACATTAAAAGACCTGCGATTGCGGATGGGAAGTTTAAACCTATACGAGCATTGGTTGCCCAATGGTGAGAATCCCCGTGGTGCCCCGTCACAGCATGCTGACAAGAGGGTCCAGACATCAAGATCACGCCACAACGAATCTATGCTCTTGGTTTTCATCCCACGGAGGACAAGCCCATTGTCTTTGCGGGGGACAAGGAGGGTGCCGTTGGCGTTTTCGACGGCTCTCAGACAGCTCCCGAAGTCGACGACGATGACGAGGATGCTCGACAACCAGACCCAGTCATTTCTGCGTTTAAGACGCACGCTCGAACAGTCACTTCCTTCGTATTCTCACCTACCGACGCAAATACCGTATACACGTCATCGTATGACTCAACAATACGTGCCATGGACTTGGACAAGGGCGTCTCGGTTCAGGTGTTTGCTCCATCGGATGACGGCGATGACATGCCGCTGTCCGCCCTTGACATGGCCATCTCACAGCCGAACTTGCTCTTCTTCTCCACCTTGGACGGTGGAGTCGGGCGGTACGACATACGGGCACCGCGGTCGGAGGAGATATGGATGCTATCAGAGCAGAAGATAGGAGGCTTCTCTCTGCATCCCTTGCAGCCTCACCTCATTGCCACCGCTTCCCTGGATCGCACAATGAAAATTTGGGATACGCGGAAGATGGCTGGCAAAGGAGACATGAAGCATCCGGTGCTACTCGGCGAGCACGAGTCTCGTTTGTCCGTGTCGCACGCCTCGTGGAGCGCAGGCGGTCATGTTGCAACGACGTCGTACGACGACACGATAAAGATTTACGACTTTTCGGACGCGAGCACCTGGAAGGTCGGCCATGACATTGGATCGAAAGCTATGGAGCCATCGCATCAGGTTCGCCACAACAACCAGACCGGCCGATGGGTCACCATCCTCAAGCCTCAATGGCAGAAGCGACCACATGATGGAATCCAGAAATTTGCCATAGCGAACATGAACCGGTTCGTCGACGTCTTCGCTTCTGACGGCAGCCAGCTAGCCCAACTGGACGGCGAAGGCATCACTGCCGTGCCGGCTGTGGCCCACTTCCACCCGACCTTGGATTGGGTTGCCGGAGGCAATGGAAGCGGCAAGCTGTGCTTGTGGACATGAGGCGGTAATGGTACATGCGAACACGATATGAATGGCGCATTTAGGACTGGATATGTACAGTAGACGAGGGCTTCCGCCTCATATTAAGGTCAGGATTTTGCTTGACACCTCAAGCCTCAGCATGACAAGAATGAGGACGTACCCTCGGGAGGTTGGACATGGAATGAGGTTACACATTGTTGTGATCAGCTTCAGCAGATGCTCAGTCCGTCTTTGTCTTAAGCGTTGACCATCTTGAATCAGGCCGAGCAGCCCGGGACAACATTAACAATCTTCATCCTTGGCATCTAAGTGCCTACCTTGACACTGCGCGATCGCGTGCTCCCACGGCTGCTTCGTCAGATAATTCGTTTAAGCATTTTGAAACAATTGATTTAATTCAGGTTAGAAATAAAACTTTCAACAGCCCCAGCAACTCTCTCTGGGGCTTCTAATGGTAGTAGGTGACCTGCAGCCGGGACCACAACCAACGTAGAATGTCCAATGCTAGAACAGACCTCAGCTTCAATTCTAGACACCGGTTCGACCGCATCCTTCTCTGCGGAAATAACCGACACGGGTATCTTGATGTTTCTCGCCAACGCTGAAACGTCGTCACCCATGGCATACGCTGGCCATGCAGCCTTAGCCCTAGGGGAACCTCTCATCATATCCGCCACAATAGACTCCATGACCTTAGCCGGCAGAGGACTTGCAGTGAGCACGTTGCGAGCTACAAACTCTGCGCTCTGAGCGTCGTCGTAGGCGTGAATCTGCTGGTCGCGCATCTCTCCCGGCAGCGTGAGTGGCGTCGGAGGCGCAGGGCACACCAGGACCAGGCCTCGGAGGCCTTCCACTTTCCCTCGACCAGCCACGGCCTGGGCAACTTTGGCACCCATAGAGTGGCCGACGATGATAAACCGGGCTAAATCTAGGCGGCGTATGACTTGTTCAACATCCTCCGCAAGATTAATGATCGAGTACGCCGCCTCATCGTCCGGTCCGGTGGACCCGCCCCAGCCCCGGAAGTCTACAGCGCATGTAAATTGCTTCTTCGCGATCAGAGGATTGACCTCGGACCACGTTGACGATGAGCCGCCCCAGAAATGGAGAAAGACGACTGCCACCCTCGAGGAGCTGGTGGCGGAAGCTGGATCGGTGGGCTTGGAGAGCTTGACGCTCAGTTTCACGCCTGGTTGAAGCTCCAACAGCTCGGTCGCGGTGGTGTACGCCATTGAATGCGGCAATTGTAAAGGCGCTAGTATAGCCGAACGCTATAGCTATAATTATATCAAAATGTAAATAAAGTGAGGCGTTGATGTGTAGGAATTTAGAACTTCGAGATTTAATGCAAATGCCTTCCCGCATCAAGGCCTCTATGGTGATGACGTTATGACGTTATCAGCGCCTTTAACGTCCGCGAAGGCCCCCAGCGCCCGCAACGTCCGCTTTCTTACGACGACGCGTCTCAACACCTGCTCATGTTTCGGGCCAAACAATCAGTAGCGATAAGTCTTTTAATTCTGAGCCAAGGCAGGCGGAAAATATCATTTCTCGTCACTCTCTTTACTGGCTGGGATGTACGTGCGGGTTGAGTCTGGATGTCTGGTCAACAGCTCAATTGATCCAATGGCTATGATAACATCAATGAAGCTAATGTAGTGGCGGTTGAAGGCCGGTATTCTCATGCTTGCCCAGGATAGAACACGACGCTCTCATTCTGCAACGGCAAAAAATACTTTTATAAAAGCGACGTATTTTATCTTTTTCAGCCGGTGTCGACATTTTCGGTGCATGCATTATCTGACTACGCGCCACTTGCCCTCCAGACCTCGTATCAAGAGCACTTATGCGCACTTATGCCCTGTACGGTATATGTATGATGTTTGGTTGGGTCCATCACAACAGGGAGGATCAAGTGCAATAAATCCCTCAATTCCGACTTAAACTCGACAACTCATTCTCTGGAAGGCCAGTTGGGCGTACTCAACTCTCATTCCATGGTCTCAAGGCAACAAAGCGTAAAGAAGCTGGGGTGCCATAACGCGGCTCCAAACGACCTCGGGATTGAAAATAAAGTGCCGAAGCCACTCCGGCACTGATTGGCGTTTCCATAGCGCCTCGGGGAAAATTCGCTGGCGAGAATACAACCCTGACGTCGATATGGGGCGATGAGGCGCCCTAGAGTCCGCGCTATCGGAATCCTACCCGTATACCCGATTTCTTCAAGCAGCCTCGGCTCGACATCTCGAAAGCCTTGTTTTGATGCTTCAATCCCTTTGAACAGGCTTGTCAAGCCGAGCATCATCAGTCATGGCCGGAGAGCGTACGGCCGGAGAGCCCAATGCTTCCGACTCGCCGGAGACTGCCGCCAACTTTGGTAGCCCGGACCCAGAGGTTGCTGCGAAAGGCTCGCAAGCTTCGCGACGACGTCGGCGGTGGACTCTGCCCGCCTGGCTTCAACACTTCAATTCCCATGACCTCAAGATCCTCTTCCGCTGCTTCGCTGCGACATGGACGGTCATGATTCTCGTCTTTGTCCAGCCTGCGCTCGAACACATCGGTGTCGCCACCTTCTTCGGCGCCGTCGTGTTGTTCATTGCGCCGCCGGCCAACATCCTCTTCGTCTATCTCCTCGCCGCTCTGTCGCTCCTCGTCGGCATGTGCCTCGCATGGGCTTGGGGCCTGCTCACGATGTATGCCGCGCTGGCTGCTCGGCCGGACTCGGAGACGCAGGCGTCGGTCCAGGCCTTGCAGCAGCAGGCCGTCGCGCAAGCCAACCAGACCGGCCTGAGCGTCCCCTTCGAGGCGCAAATCCTCGTCAACAACGGCTTCATGCTTGATGCTCGCGTGACGGCGGTTTTCTACGTAATGTCCTGCGTGTTCATATACGCATTGGCCCGTCTTCGGGTCAGCAATCCCAAGCTGGTCCTTATGCAGATCCTCGGCACCATCATCACCGACCTGTTCTTGCTCTTCGGACCGACTCTGCCAACTTTCACGGCAAACCTAGCCTGGGTGTTGGTGAAGCCGGGCATGATAGGCACTGGTCTCGGCGCCGCGTGCTGTGTTCTGCTTTTCCCGCAGTCGACCTCGTACGTGGTGCTCGACCAGATGGAAAAGCTCCTTCGCCTGGCGGAGGCGCCGCTGGACTTGACTCGGAGAAGCCTGGCCAAGGAAGTGGTGCCGCTGGAAGAGTTGAGAGGGTCCAGGAGCAACATGATTGCAGTCTACAAAGCCATGGAGCCGGCTCTTGGCTTCCTGCCCCTCGACATTTCGCGCGGCCGATGGAGCGCCGACGACGTCCAGTCTCTTCAAGAACGGGTCCGTGATGCCTTGCTTACTAGTTTGTCCCTGCTCGACTTCCACATCGCCAGGATTGCCGCCGAGCGAAAGAACGAGAGGCTGCAGAGGACGCAGGCGGCACACGTCAGTCAGGGATCAGCTCCTGAAAAGGACGGCCACGGGGTCGGCCATCATCAGTGGCTGCAGAGCGCACAATTGATCAATGCCTTCCGGAACCCTACACAGGGCGAGATGCTTGATCGCGCAATGGAGGCACTGGAGGGCACCACGTCTGAAGTCTTGCAGGTCTGCTCGCAGTCCCTCGGCCTTGTGGCAGAGTGCCTCCACACCGTCAATGCATGCCGATGGATTGGCAAACCATCGCAGCAGAGGTTCGACGAGTTGGCTCGGCAGCTGCAAGACACCCTGGCAGCACTGCGTGCGGCGAAGGCGAAATGCGTCACCAACACCACCGAGGCCGTTCTGGACAGCCATGCTGACATCTTCGACAAGGACGGCAACGTCAAGTCCTATCCTGGAGAACTCGGCCCTCCCATGCTCCGGGGTATCGTCGTCTCCATGGTCATTGAAGAGCGAATACTAGGCGCAGCCTCGGCGATAGAGAAGCTGCTCGACCATATTCTCTCACTCACCAACGCCCGATCATCTCACCGCATCTGGCTCCCCTCCCGTCTTCAGTACGCGGTCTCGTGGCTGTTCAAAGGGAAATCCGTCTCCGTCTCCGGCACCTCGACTGACGCCGCGGATGACCCCGACGATATCTCGGATCCCGCCGCGCTCGAGGAGAAAGCCAAAGAAGGTCGCCGACGGCTGCAGCGCATCAGTCGAGGGTACGCTGGCTCATCCGCTCAGAGGAGCCCCTTCAGCCGCGGGCTCGCCAAAACGTACACATGGCTATTCAACCCAGCCGGCATGTATGCACTTCGCATGGTAATCGTTACCATCGCAACGTCCATTCCGGCCTCGCTCCCGAGCTCTGCTGGTTTCTTCTACCGCGAAAAGGGCATATGGGGCGTCATCACTGCTCAAACGTGTTTGCTCGTGTACATGGCCGACTTTACCTTTTCAATCGTCAGTCGCGGACTGGGCACGATCATTGGGGGCGTCATGGCCATGGTGGCTTGGTATGTCGGATCCGGCTCCGGCTCAGGCAATCCGTATGGCATGGCGGCTAGTACGGCTGTCATGACTGCGATACTGGTGTGGTGGCGCATCTTCCTGCCGCCGGCTTTTGCTCAAGCGAGCATCATGTCAGGAGCTACTTTTGCCCTCGTAGTCGGGTTCAGCTATGACACACATCACATCCAACAGTATGGCCTCCCGGGAGAGGGCTATGAGGCATTCTGGAAAAGGCTGGTGACCGTCTTAATCGGATTTGTCGCAGCATTCGTCGTCCAGGTATTTCCGAACCCACCTTCAGCCACCAATCACGTTTGCAAGACGCTTGCAAATACCGTGCGAACATTGTCAGATCACTACGCTCTGTTACTGTCATGTTGGGGTCGCAAGGATCAGAACAGCCCCCTAAGCGCAGTGGCGGAGCGAATATCCCTCGATGTGGCGCAGACACTGACGTCGCTGAATCCTGCCTTAAGCTTGCTCAAGGCCGAGCTCAGCTTCGGTCCCTTCGATCAAAAGGTTCTTAAAGAGACCCAGGAACAATGCCAGTACATGAACCAGTCCCTGGGCAGGCTTCTGGACCTCTCTTCCTCTCTTCCCTGGGAACTCCAGGATCGCCTTGTGCAGACAGTCGGCATCCTGGACGACCGCGTCATCGGAGACGCAATGGCCGTGTTGGGCATCATTGAGCAGTCTCTGAGGACTGGGTTTCCGCTTCCCGAGCGACTCCCAGCCCCATTGGTTCGGAAATTCCTCGACTCGTGGCACGCACAAAATGCCTTGTTGAGCACGACTCTGGTGCGGGATGAGCACTATCGGCGATATTGCGTTGCTGTGTCGTCGTATCTCAACTTTCTATCCGTCATTGATGACCTAGTGCTGGTTCTCAAAGAAGCGTTGGGCGAGTGTCATGTTGTTCATAAATGGGAAGAAGCATAAGGTGACTCGTCAAAACAAACCGAGTCGTAACCCAAAATAAACCGCCTTGTCACTAAGGCTTCCAACACTCTCGCTTTTGCTTTAACAATTGTTCCAACGTGCCAAATTCTCGCATGAACTAATCATTCGTTCGCCTGCCCGCGTTTCACATCATGACAGCAATGACGGCGTTGTTCATTTCAGTAGGCCGCATGCCAGGTTGCCTCCTCTGTGTCATTCGCAAGAGTTATGCCATTCGTTCATCTAGTATCATCTCTATCTATAAACCCTAATAACTTATAGGGTTAAACCTGCCTCTCGCTGGTAAGGAAAAAACCTTGCCCGCGCTCGTTTTTTCGTCAAAGGTTGCCCCAGCATCTCTTTTATGTCGAAAGGCCATCGACTGATTCCTGGGGGGAAGTCCGTCCAAGCTCAGTGCCAATTTTGCAGCTGCATAAGCGGCGGCCTTGGTATTCACCTTAAGGGCTTCCCAATTTATGTTATAAAGGTCATCGCAAGCTGCATGGTAGCAGTAATCGTAGGGTTCTCCAGAGCCTGTCGATATACCACTACTAGGGATTCCAAGCTTGACGAAGCTGACGAAGTCAGACGAAATATCGAAGTTGCTGCTGGGCATTAGTCTTTTATTTGGCTTCACGAGGTTGGGGTCTAGAGCTTGGTATTGCACGTACAGATATTCAGGCTTTCGGCCGAAACTATTTGATTGGAGAGTTGAGTTGAGGTAGTCGAAAAGGATTGATCCGCCAACTCTATCGGCATCATCATCGGCGAGAACCGCGAACCGCGGGTTAGGGCTACCAAGCATATCGTAATTAAAGTAGAACCGAATCTTATCTGCTTCTGCTTTTGATAGGTGGCGAGTATAGTAGAGAGAGCCTTCTAAGCCGGCCCTAATATAACGATTAGCGGTGCGCGAGCTCTTCTTACACACGAGAAGTCTTACTCTTCTGCTCCCCACCAGGCGAAGCGGATCTTGTTCTGAAAGCCACTGTATTTCGTAAATGCTTCCATAATTTGAAGTAAAGCGCTTGTGCCGCTACCATTATCATTAATGCCGGGGCTGGACTCGACGCTATCTAAGTGAGCCCCAAGCATGGTAACGTTATTTGGATCTCCTTCTTTCGTTTCGGAGATAATATTCCAGCTCTCTCTGATCTTTACCTGCGCGTTAATAAATATGTTCACCTCAAGCTTCTCTCCCGAGGCGAGGCGAGTGCTCCATCCTTGGCCATCTTCCAAGGAGACAATGCCGACTGGAATAAGCTTTCCGCTGTTTTGAAGCCCAAGTGTTGCCCAGGGAATCGTGCCAGAGTTTTGGTTATACAGAATAACGGCCAACGCGCCGTGCTCTTTGGCGAGTCTGACCTTGCGGAAAATTGGACAGGCGCCACGTTTAATCAGGGCAATTTTCCCAGTGGCGTTGATACCCCTCCATTGATCTGCGAAGCAGGCAGACCCTCTCGCGTCATCAACAGGCGTGTTGACGAGTCGCGCGGTCACTCCATCGGGCAGAGGCGTTGCGGTATTGAACATCAGCGTGTCGATAGATTCTTCCCTCCCCTCGGGACCAGTGAGCGAGATCTCGTTCTCAGATTCGAAAGCATAAGTAAAATGCTGAACATAGGTATCTATGTGTGCTTCGAGAGGCCGAGTGCGCCTTAGAATATAGTCCATGGACTCGTTGAAGCCGTAGAGGCCAGATGCACGGTTTCCTCCATTACGGCGAGCAATCTCGCTCAAGTGCCAGAGGTCGACTCTTAGCCTGTGCAATAGTCAGCAGTCAGTACTTGGGGATGTCATGTTAGGCGGGATGAAAGAGGTGTAAACTAACCCTCCCTCTTTGATATCGTCGGCCAATCGCTCGGGCGTGAGCTGTGAGGAATTACATAGGACCCCGGCAGTAAGCATTGCCGCCGTGGCAGCTTCAAGGAGATATCTCATAGTGACAGCTGGCAATTTGCTCTCTTAAATTTGCAACAAGCTGCAGATGCTCGACTATGACCTTCAAGAGCAAAGTATGTAAAATCAGAGCTTCCACGTGTCGGCTTATATATTCGTACAATAATGTTAGCCCAACGGACATGACACCACCACGCGGCAGTAGAACCCATGCTCGACACATGGTTGACAGTAATTTAAGCTTCAGTATTCCACAGCACAGAAAGAGAAGTTAATTGCAAGCTGATCCTTAATTCATGTTGTCGCACATACCATAGTCGGCTTGGCCGTCCAGCTGCGGGGAGCTATAGCATGAGCCTTTACTCGTACGATGATGATTATGACCACCGGACAGGGATATAACTTGACGTACACGATACGAATGCGTGGCTCAAAGTCATAAGCGCGACAGGAGGACTCTACAGGATTGCGTGGTCGCATTGTTCACTCGCATCTCTGCTCCGCACTTTGCCTGTTTCTGTGGTGTTTTTACGATTAGAATGCCGAAAATGCGAAGATGCATCGGTCATTGATATCGAAGGAATGGATGTTATTGGGCGATGTTAGCCACGTACTATGAGGAATCCCAGCTAAATCTTACTCTGCCCCTCACCGGTGATAGCTAAAAGGTTCGACAGATCTTGGTGCATGATGCCGACTCAAAGCCAAAAAAGAAAAATAAATATCATTCTGGCAGGCCTGAGATAATGCAGACCGGGGTGTTACAAATCGAGACGAAGCGGATTCACATCCGCGGCATCGCCACATGTACCTACAGGTAATGTAAGTTCATGCTCTCTGGGGCACTGGTCCACCGCAAGGGCTGTCGGGCTTTTTAACGGACCTTTGAAGTGAACTCAGCGTCGTGATACGCAAGAGTTATAGTTATGTCCCAGTGGTGCAGCAAATTTTGCAAGACATTCCCTTGTAGCTAAATGGAACGGGTTGGCTGAAGTTATGCCTCACAGCATCCCGTCTTCCCGTCTTCACCGTCTGACGCCGCTGCGGATTCGCATCGCTTAAGCTTAGTTATAACTTTCATAGGACTGTCGCTGTATGGCACAAATAAATTCACTCGGATGACTTCGAAGCAGCTCCTTTCAGCAGCTTTCGTAGTTGGCTTCAAGTGAAGGGGCGCACCGACTGTTAGCATATCCATTATTATCATGATTTCTAGCTAAAGAGGTTTCCGTAATTCAGTCTGAACTTTAATTATTAAGCAATCTCCTTATGAATTCCTAAAGCGAGCTATAATAAATAATTATCTTACCGCAGTAACCTCGTCCCTCCGCGAGGCAAGGGCGGTTGCTATATTCGGTTGCCCCTCTCTACGCCAATGGCATAACTTATAGACGCTACATTACTGAGTGGATTTCGTGTATGAACAGCTTTGTTCATCTACCACCTGCGGCTTCAAGTTGGCTATCTGAAGTGGCCTCGAGTAGAATCCTTCTGGTCAGAGCGTTGCTAAAGGTAGTATGGAGTAGTAGTGCTATCTAGTCAACACGACCAAACGATAACAGTTCTCGCCACAATCAGCATCATGCTACGGAGTGTCTTCATTCAATTTAACCGAGAACTATGGAAAGAATTCTGGAGTATAGTACGGAGCGGCCTTCCACTCCTCTGTTGAATTGAAACGCACCGTCACGATGATACGCCCATCAACAACTCTGTAGATAGCATGCATTGCACGAGCATGAAGTCGTCGTTCAATCATACCTGTTGTGCGGGGACATCGACGTGGGCAATAGAGCAACACTCAGCGTAATGGAGGTTTCAATCACCAGCGGAATTGGCGATCAGAAAAGTTTTGCCGACATCTTATTCTACGTAGGAATCAATTGCGTACCATGGGCTAGACTTGACAGCTATCATTCAATGCTCGAGTTGAACGCATATGTCAATGCTCTACCCTCGTCAAAGGCTGGCCGTTCTTATAAGTGGCAGTATGCGATTGTTCAAAGAGACGAGATTCAGCTTGACCTCAGACCCGAAATGACCTGCCCAGTAGCGAGGTACAACGCTCGCTCTGTGCTACGTGAAGCTTGTCTGCAAAAGGCTATCGAGGGGGTTGACATTCCGGAGGGCGGATGCCAATACCTTGTATCCACGTGCTGAGCGACGGCTACGGTGGCGTCACGATAGAGGGCGACTGTCACCCCGCCAAGGCCATCACCGGACAACAAGCCCCCGCCAGTAGCACTCAAGCATCCGAATGATCCGCCATGCCGTCTCCGACGGCAGAGTGCAGTTGAACGCCCGAGAGGAGGCCAGCGTTAACTCGAGAGCAGGCAGCCAACCACCGAGGCCAGAGCTTCGACCTAGGGCGACTGTAGTGCCAGCATGCAGTGCACGGTCGGCCGGTAAACATCCGAAGTATATGTAACTCACACATCCTAAACCCCGCCGAGGAATTGGGCTCGCTGGAAGCGGAACACTCAAAAGCGGAATACGATCCTCGCCTTGAGATATAAAGAGGAGACTGCGCCTAGTCACCAGAGAGGCAGAGCTTCATGTCCACTCACGGCTTTGCAATCAATTTTGGCAGTTTCGAATTCAGTCTCACCTACAATGGAGAGCAGTAGACCACTGACATTGCTCGACAGGCTCGAGGAGCAGCGCAAGACACCCAGTGGCTCTCCCAACAGATGAACATCCTCGCTGACACTGCTACAGTCAACGTCGATGTCGACTGGATGGATCCCGATTTTATCAAGACACTACCCTTCAAGCCTCATGACCAGACGAGCAACCAGCTCTGGGTCGACATACAGCTCGGCCATGAGTCCAACCGCGAGCTTCTGCTTCAGACCGCGGAGCAGCTCAAGAATGAAGGATGGCTAGCAGTTTATAATCGAATGGTATGGCTACACCCATGCTTCTTGCGGATTTGCCTTTTGCTGACATTCATAACCCAAATATCAGTCCTGTCTTCTTTGCAAGAAGAACATTGACCTCATCCAAGAACGCGTTCTCCTCCAAACCCTACCCTCCAATTGCTATAGCACCGAAAAGACAGTTCAGCATGCCCTCCAGTACGACAAGGAATTTGCCCGCGCAGGCATAAGCCGCGATCGATTTTGCATCAAGATCCCTGCCACTGGGCCCGGGCTGAATGCCGCAAAGATTTTGTCCGAGCAGGGCATTGCGACGCTGGGAACGGCTTTGTTTGGGCTTCCACAGGCCATTGCATCTAGCCAGGCGGGTTGCATGTATGTCAGCCCTTACTTCAATGGTGAGCCATCGTATTAGATTCATAAGAACGAAAATAAGGCTTACTTGTCACAGAGGTGCGCGCACACGAGGACCGCTCGCTGTGGAAGGATGTCGATGATCCGGCAACGGAACATCCCATGTCAGCCCGCGTGTTCAACATTCTGCAGACGTACATGCGTCTGTACAAGGAGACTGGCAAGAGCCAGCCACTGCTGAAGAATGCAAGGTACTCAAGGATTTCCAGGCCGCTTTCGCGCAGTTGATCTGACACTTTTCGTAGCTTCATCACCGTCAGAGAGGCCATGGCCGCCGGCGAACTCGGATGCCACTCGGCGACTTTCTCCCCCGCGATTCTTGACGCGCTGGCAAATCTCCCCTACGACGACCCGGAGAAGGTGGACCAGGTTCCCGCAAAGCCTTCGCACGTGTACAAGTTCCCGAATCCTACGCCCGTGCGCCTCAAGAAGCTGGCTGCCATGGATCCGCTGGCGGCGGCGGGTTACGACAGCAAGCTGGCGAATACAAGTATCGACTACCTTGCCGACGGTGGGAAGAAGCTGGACGAGTCAATTGCCGCAGATCCCGTCGCCGCCGCACGGCTCGAGGATGCGCTCAAGCTGTTCATGGAAGCGGAAAAGAGGAGCAAGGCAAAAATTGAAGAGGCCATGAAGCTCGTATGAGGAAAGTAGCCTACATGTACGCTGTCACTGGTATAACTTCACGAAACATGTAGCAGATAATAAGAGTGAGGTCTGCCCTTTACTCTTTCTTATCGACGAAGCTGTGTTGCATCTCCTTGCCACTGCCGGCGTACCCGCACTTCACGTAGAAAGCCTCCTTCTCTGGATTGCAATTCAGGATGCTCTTAGTGCAGCCGACGTTCCTTGCGACGGAGTCGAGAGCATTGAGCATCTTGAGTCCGAGGCCCTTGCCCTGGTGGTCTTTGGAGATGCAAATCTCTTCGACGTGACCAACGATGGCGCGATTTTGGATGCTGACCGGTTTTAGAGCGAGCCCGCAGCAGCTTTGGTGCAACGCATGGGGTAATGTTTCCACTTACAACTTCTTTTCAACTATGACGGCCCCTGTGCCCACAATGCGCCCCTGGTGCTCGATGACGACGTAGAAGTACGGCCCCTTACCGCCGGTGTCCATCTCGTCGTAGCGCTCGTTGAACTCGTCGACGGTCAGATTCCCCATCCACGTCAGGTCGCGTAGGCACTCCAAAAAGCCCTTGGCATAGTCGCCTTTCTCCAGCGGTCGGACGTGAAAGCCATCGGGCAGGGAGGAGACGACCTCAGCGGAGATGAGGGACGCGGGGAAGAGCGGCCTCGGAGCAGCCATGGTTGGATCTGTACTCCCAGCAGGTCGACAAGAAGCCGTCGAGGTGCAATGCACTTTCATGCAAGGGCACAAAACAGATTGCGTGCTGCAGGTCCAGCGCCAGTGAGTTGGGGCTGTAGATGATGAAGCTGTTCTACGCCGCTCTGGTGCATGGAGAGCGCCCCGCACTGGAGATGTGTTCGTTTGGTGTTGTCAGTCGAGCCAATCAGCTTCACGAGTTCTAATCATAGATGAATGTTCGGTGTTGTCTTGACAATAAAGCACGATGAATACGACCTGTGACCGAGGAAGCTGCGATCGCGTACATTGTTTGGCCGTCGCATCGTGAGCAGCTTCACGCCCGTGGGCTTGCGGTGGGCGATGGGACGTGATGCCCTTCACGCCCACACCCCGCCTTGGACAACTTCTTGTCATTCGTCGATGACCAAGTTGACCCGTCTTCGGCGCGGCTTATGGAGTGCACTATTCCGGAATCTACCATTGATGTGCAACCAGGTATCAATCTCGTTGAGCAGGCCGGACGAGGTAGAAGTCTATTAAAGACCACAAAAACGCCACCAGGAGAAGTAGACCACAACCTTTCTGTCAACGTACAGCCATCCGATTCCTGCGTCTCAATTCTTCTTAGCCGTCTCACCGTGAACCTGTTAGCAGGTTGCCTCCCGTCACGCAATGGCAGAGCACCTCACTTACATCGGCTCCGGCCCGTACTGCTACGCCAACTCGCTGGCCATGATGCTCGGGGAGGGCGCGCCGTCGCCCGCAGTCCTCGAGTTCGCCACCTCGAGTCCCTTTGGCATGGAAATCATCGGCGACAAGCTAATCTTTTTCGACCCCTACGGCTGGGAGCCTGCCTCGAGCCTCGACGCAGCCCTCACAGCAGCGGGCTGGGACTCCACCCTGACGGTCGGCAAGGACGCCGACGACGCCCTCGCGCATCTGAAGGAGGCCTTGAAGAAGGGCCCCGTGTTCATCGGCCCCATCGAGATGGGCCACCTGCGATACCAGCCCGGCATGAACGGGCCGATCGGCGCGGACCACTACGTTGTGGTACTGAGCATCGACGAAGCCCGCGCGGAGGTCGAGCTGCACGACCCGCACGGCTACCCGTACGCGACGATTCCAACCGCCGATCTGCTGACGGCGTGGCGCGCCGAGTCTCTCGGCTACGGCAAGCCGTTTATGATGCGCAGCGGCTTCCGCCAAGTCGAGCAGGTCGCCGAAGATGAAGTCATCCGGCGCTCGCTCGCCAACGCGCGCCGCTGGCTGTCGATGGAGGCCGCTGGCAAAGACGCCATGCCGCCCGGCTCCTCGGGCAACGGCGAGGCCGCGCTCCGCCTGGCCTCGATGGTCGAGGCTGGCCTCAGCGGTGACAAGCGCGCTCACTTGACCTACTTCGCCGTGAGGGTCGGCGCGCGCCGCCTGGCCGACGCATCGACGTGCCTGGCACGCGTGGGCTGCAACGAGGCTGCGCGGATCGCGGCGGGACAGGCCAGGCTAGTGGGCGCGCTGCAGCATCCGCTCATGGTGAAAGACAATGCCAAGGCGGCAGCCCTGCTGCGCAAGTTGGCGCCGACGTATGAGGAGCTAAGGGTTGCGCTGGAGAAGTCGGTGGTGTGAGCGGTTCACGAGCAAGGGGTTGTTGACGCGGGATCCCGCAGACTGAGAGCAGCAGAGCCGGCATGCATCCCTCTGGACATAAGGTTATATTTGAAGTGAGAATCAGCCAAAAACGAAATTGTGAGAGTGGTCTGAGATGTTCGTGAACAAATTGGTTGAGAGCATGAGATGAATGCCAGTATATCGGTCATCCTCTATAGTCAGTGTTCTCTACAGAGTACGTGTCAGGCTCTTGATAAAGCGTCTTGCTTGAACTGCGTCCGAGGTTCTCCAACAGGGATCTAGGTTCCACTGCAACGTCGGCGCCCCTGACTTGGGTTCGACAGACGGATGCGGCGACATGGAAATGCGAACTTGTTGACAAGCAACCTGAAGTAATTCGTACCCGTAGTGAACTTGATCATTGCCAGCCTGCCAACGACCAGTGCAAGTTCAGAGGATATGCGCTAGCGTCGGTGATCAGGTTGATATGGAACTCAGGGGGGGTTGCAAGGAGCTTCACACTGTATAAACGCTGAAGTGGCAGATTGGCAACGCAGTCAACCCACGCATGGCCGCAGACTTCCCGCTGTGATACTATTAGCTGATTCTCCCCGATGCCTCTCTCGAGTCGGCCGTTGAATGGCAGTGGGCCTAGCCAATTGAACCTCCCCCGGGGTCCAGATCCACCTGCATCTGGACGGCTGGGGCCCTGGAGCGGTGGGTCTGGGGCGCCACGCCTGCCACGGGCCTGTCAAACCAGGTCTCGCGACAGCAGAGACACCTGTATCAATCACATGCTCTCGCGATACATCACCATCCACCACGAGCGTGACCGACAGGGCCTTCGGCAAAGACGGAGCGGCACGCCTCGCATTCTCATATATGGAATTAGCTTTCCCTTTGACTTGCGGCTTTAGCCATGCCTCTGCCTGAGCAATCGGTGCCAAGCTGCGGGTGTCGTCATTGGCCCATCGAATCGTTTTCCCCCGCAGATACGGCGAGGCAGCCCGTCGATAGGCGCTCCGCGGCGCAACTTACAGTGACAGCACCACTGCCACGGCCCAAGTCAGGCGGCGCCAAACCCACCTGAAGCCCACAAAGACCCCTACCAGGTAAGCGGCAGACCCACCAGCCTCGGGGCCGCGACTCGTTCAAGGCGGCCATCAGGCTCCCCGACACCTCCGCGAACTCGCGGGGATGCTTGTTGAACCCAACCTCACCTCGACTCACCTCACCTCTGCGTCCGAGCACCCAAGGTCAGCCGAAGACGACCAACACCCGACCTACACTTAGCGCGCGGCCGCTTCTCGAGCTGCATGGCCCCAGGCCCCGCTTCCTTGGCCTCTCGAGAACCTCCGTCAGCAGCGGTCCCTGAGCCTCTAGCACCAGCCCATCGGCCGCCCGACGCACATTAAACTTCTCCCAGCCATGGCCTTCCCTGCCCAGTCCCCCGATGGCGGGCCCGCGAGCGGCGACGAAGCGCAGAAGCGGGGCGGCAGGAAGCTTCACAAGAAGCGCCGCGAGCGGACCGTCGAGCTGCCGGAGCCTCTCAAGGACAGCGACAGCGAAGACGACTTGTCGCCGCTCGCCGCCACCTCGACGCGCGGCGGGCCCATGTCGGTCAACATGAACCAGAGCATCTTCGGCCTCATCGCCGCCGCGGGGTCCAGGGTCGATTTCAACGAGCGCTTCGACGACGGCAGCAGCGACGACGAGGCCGGCCACCACTCCGATCTGGCCCACGGCCGCCGCGACGAGGATCTGTCCCAGACTGCAATCCTCCAACCGCCCTCCAAAGATGACGAGTCGAAACGAAAGCACAGAAAGAGGCTCTCTGGGCACAGGCTGCTGAAGTCCTTTGCCACGCTGCCCACGCGGAAACACAAAGCCAAGCGCGAGTCGAGCCGTATGTCTGCGCCCGTTGCCCCCTTGTCCGACGACCAAAGCGACAGCGAGCCGTCTCAGCTTCCGGACGTCGCCATGGAAAAGGACGAGGACAACCGCTTGGCCCCGGTCATGAGCCGCATGTTGCAGGCCCAGGCCGAGATGGCAAGCCGCCCGAGCTTCGACCTTGAACGGCGTTCCACCGATCTGAGCCGGGCAGATGACGATGACGACTCTACGCCGCTCGCCAAACGGCTGATGGAGATTTTTCAGTTTGATGAGCCCGAGCGGGTGATAGAAGGTTTGTGTCGACCACCTCCCCCCCGGCCCCCGTCTGAACCACGTCGCTCACTACAAAACTACAGAGTATCCTTGCTGGTTGCTGCAGAGCGTCCTGCTCCAGGGCTTCTTGTACATTACCGCCAAGCACATTTGTTTCTATGCCTACCTTCCCAAAAAGGCTGTGAGAACCCCCCTCCCTTTGTTCAACCATCGCTGGCCGTTTGCTGACTTGTCCCGCAGAATGTAGTGGCGAAGTCCGGCTACCTCTCCAAGAGCGGCAAGCGGAATCCCAAATATAACCGCTACTGGTTCCGCTTAAAGGGCGAGGTGCTGTCCTATTATCGCGACAGCACCAACCTCTACTTTCCTCACGGCCAGATCGATCTCAGGTTTGGCATTTCGGCCCGCGTCGTCGACAGTGAAAAGGACGGCGTGCACTTCGAGGTCATCACCAGCTACCGGACCTACAGCTTCAAAGCCGACAGCGCTCCCAGCGCGAAAGAGTGGGTAAAGAGCCTTCAGCGTGTCATCTTCCGGAGCCACAACGAGGGTGACAGCGTCAAAATCTCGCTGCCCATTCACAACGTCATCGATGTCGAGGAGACGCAGATGATGGAGTTTTCCGACACTTGCAAGATCCGCGTTATAGACAATGACGAGACTTACGCCATCGACGAGGTAAGAACTCTACCCATCACGTTGCGCGGGACCAGTTTACTCACACTCATCGCAGTACTTTTTCTCCTTCTTCTCCTTTGGGCGGGAAGCCATCAACGTTCTCAAAATCCTCGTCGAGGATGCGGCATCAGCCAATCAGGCCGCCGATCAAGTCGCTGTTCAGCTGCAGAATACCAGCCTTCCAGCCCAGCCATCTCCGCGGGGCTCCAGGAATGCGAGCCGGGACCGTCTTCACGTGGGTAAGATCCGCACGACCAAGCTCCCGGAGCCCGTGAAGGCAACGCTCTCCCCCATGTCTCCTCTTTCCGCGAACCCAAGTCCCCGTGCCAGCCTCGACGTCTCGACTCGGACGAGCCTGGATGCCTTCCGTCACATGGGAAGGCGGAGCCATGAAGTGTCCAGCATGATGCGGGAGGAGAGTCCGCGCAGGAGCTTCAGTGGCAACAGGTCCCTGAGCGGCACCAGGTCACTGAGCCGCAGGCCTCGCGATGACAAGAAGTCGCGCAACGTGCTGGAATCTTCGGAATCGAACCTACAGTCGTCCACGGATGACCCGAGCTACTCCAACTTGACCATGTCCGCCGATGAAGGCCCCTCCGCCAGTCAGATACTCAGAGGCAGTGAGGTGTTCCACAGCCCAACCATGCTGCGCTCGCCGTCGTCGAGTCAAACCATGGACAAAAAGGCCCGGACGCAAAAGGACTCGTCAAAGCAAGCGAACCCGGTTTACCCACACCCTCACCACGGTGCAACGACTGGCCACATTGACCAGGGGCACTTTTACCCGGACCCCGATACTCAGCGGCCGTCCACGCCGACTCTGCAGAGCATCACAAAGATGGGGACGTATCCTCTGCAGCGCGCGGGTGCCTTTGCCGACTACCTGAACAGGACCGGCAAGCGTATGAGCTCCTTGCTCGCGGCAGAGTCCATGGGATACGTCGAGAAGGTGTCAGGCATGTGGAAGGGTGGCCACAAGCACTACGACGAGCCCGCCGGTCTGCGTCCAGACGACGACGAGCTCGAGGAGGACTCCGAGGGCAAGATTCAGACCTCCATGGAGCGGTTTCGAGCTCATTTCGCCTTGCCTGAGACTGAGCGGCTTCAGGCGACGTACTACGGCAACATTCTTCGCGTCCTCCCTCTCTACGGCAAAGTCTACATAAGCGATCGATCATTCTGCTTCCGCAGCCTGCTTCCCGGTACCAGGACGAAGTTGATTCTGCCGCTCAAAGACGTCGAAACAGTACACAAGGAAAAGGGCTTCCGGCTCGGCTACTCCGGACTCGTGATCGTTATTCGCGGCCACGAGGAACTGTTCTTCGAATTCAGCCAAGTGGAAGTGCGGGACGACTGCGCTGTGACGTTGCTGCAGAGCCTGGAAACGACCCGTTTTCTCAAAGAGTCAGGCATCCTTCAGCAGGAAGAGCAGCAGGAGGAAGACGAGGCCATAGCCGAACGAGACGCGTTGAAATCCGCCAGACAAGGGGAGTTCCCGGATCACGAGCTTCGTCTGCCGCAACAGACCGCATGCTTGCCCTACGCGCCGACCATCTTGCCCGACGAGACGGACGGGTCGTTTCTCAACTTCAAGCCCCAGAACTCCATGAAGATCACCTGCCTCACCATCGGCTCCAGGGGCGACGTGCAGCCCTACATTGCGCTCTGCAAGGGGCTGCTGGCTGAGGGCCATAGGCCTCGCATCGCCACGCACGCCGAGTTCCAGGGCTGGATCGAGTCGCACGGCATAGAATTCTCGCGCGTCGAGGGCGACCCTGGCGAGCTCATGCGCCTGTGCATTGAGAATGGAACATTCACGCTGTCTTTCCTGCGCGAAGCCAACGCGACCTTCCGCGGCTGGTTGGACGAGCTGCTGGACTCGGCGTACAAGGCATGCGAGGGATCAGACTTACTCATCGAATCGCCCTCCGCCATGGCCGGTATTCACATTGCCGAGAAGCTCAGCATCCCCTACTTCAGGGCGTTCACGATGCCGTGGACAAGGACCAGGGCTTATCCGCACGCGTTCATCATGCCGGAGCACAAGATGGGAGGCGCGTACAACTACATGACGTACGTCATGTTTGACAACATTTTCTGGAAGGCCATGGCCCACCAGGTCAATCGATGGCGCAACAAGACGCTGGGCTTGCCGAACACGAGTCTCGAGAAGATGCAGCCCAACAAGGTGCCGTTCTTGTACAACTTCAGCCCCAGCGTCGTGGCGCCGCCGCTCGACTTCTCGGATTGGATCAGGGTTACGGGGTACTGGTTCCTGGACGAAGGTGACGAGTACGAGCCGCCCAAGGAGCTAGACGAGTTCATCAAGAAGGCCAGAGAGGACGGCAAGAAGCTGGTGTACGTGGGCTTTGGTTCCATCATCGTGAGCGACCCGGCCAAGATGACGCAAGAGGTCATCGACGCCGTGCTCAAGGCCGATGTGCGGTGCATCCTCTCCAAGGGCTGGTCGGACCGCATCTCACCCAAGGACGATCCTGCCAAGCCGCGCCCGGACGAGCCCGAGATGCCACCCGAGATTCACGTCATCAAGTCGGCGCCGCACGACTGGCTGTTCCGGCAGATAGACGCCGCGGCGCACCACGGCGGCTCGGGCACGACGGGCGCGAGTCTGAGGGCAGGCATACCGACCATCATCCGTCCGTTCTTCGGCGACCAGTTCTTCTTTGCGAGCCGAGTCGAGGACCTCGGCGTCGGCGTTTGGGTGAGGCGCTGGGGGACCAACAGCTTCGGTCGCGCGCTGTGGGAAGTTACTCGCAACGAGCGCATGATTGTGAAAGCCCGCGTGCTTGGCGAACAGATCCGCAAGGTATGAACTGATGCTTCCGCCGCTCGGCAGACTCAGCACCGTGCTAACAACGCGGCAGGAAACGGGCGTCGAAAACGCCATACAGAACATCTACCGGGACCTCGAGTACGCCAAGAGTCTTATCAAACGCAAGGCTGGTAAGAACGCTCAGGCGGACCATGACGATGACGACGAGACGGAGGAAAGCTGGACATTTGTCGGCTCGGACGAGCCGGACCCGGACGTGGTTACGAAACGGCTAAGCGAGAGCTACAGCGGATCGGGGCTTGGTGGCAAGGACAAAATGACGCACAGCCAGGCAGTCAAGGGCAGGTAGCATTCCGCTGCCTGTGACGCGACACGAGACTACGAGTTCCATGACGCAATGTTGAATAGGCGGTTGTGTGGGCTCTTCAATATTTGTTTCAACATTGACACTCCTCCGGAGTTGGAACCTACACCGGGTAGACGCGTGGAAAGGGAATAGTCGAGAACGAGGAATCATCGGCTGCTTGGTTGGTTAATGAACGGACGTGGTGTGCCGTCCATACTTCAGCATAGACTGCGAGCATATAGAGACATGACGCTGAGGACCGCGCTAATTTGATCCTGTTTACCGCTTCCTCTGCAACGTGAGCTTGCGCGACGAAGCATGTTCTCCGTAGACCTGGCAAAGGTCGAGCGGTAGCTGCATAGGCCAATGCTCGCGATTGGCGCGCGTCCGGCATCCTACGACAATCTGCGAGTAAGTTGTCTACTCGTATTACAACCCTGCGGCTGGAGGAAGGGAGAGCACTTCGTACCGCTATCTCCAGTCATGTACTTGGCCGCTGATATAGGGCTTGACATAAACGATGACCACGACGTCAGGCAATGCAAGGACTTCACGCTGGGCCCGAATCAACCCCGAACGACTCTCGACTCGGTATTCGGGACAGGCTCATGAGGGGCCCCCGGCAGTCGATGCATGTCTTTCCCCACACCCCTGATGCATGAAATCCTTAAATTGCGTCGCGCCATCTTGAGACTGTGGGCCAAACTCTATTCCATGCCCCTGCCAGCCTGGAAACCCAACCCAGGAACCGACCCACTGCTCAACAACACCACTTACGGCAAGGGTCGCGATCCCGGATAGGCACACGCAGCACATTCCTTCGGCCGGCTCAGAACGCTTGCACGGCTGCTAAGGGTAGCCGGGCGGCCTCCCGTGTTTCATTTTCGGCTTCTAGCTGGTTCGGGGTGATCTGCTGCTGCGATGGGTTGAGCTCGGGAACTGCGTGCGCTGTTTCAGGCCGGCCTGGCCGATGGCCGATCCGAGATGTTTTGAAGATCACGGACAGCTTGATCCGAGCTCAGTCTTTTGAGGCGTATTGATGAAGTATAGTCCTAACAACGCTTCAATTATAACGAGTTTACGTCGTCGCAATCCAAGTATAATATATTCATTCATGGGAGTGTTCTCTTCATAACCCACAATTGCTGAATCAACTTTGAACGTACAATTTTACTTGACGACTGAATACTTTATCAGCTGCAGTCCTCGCTGGCTTTAAAATTCTTTTCGGGAAAGGTCATCAACAGTCAAAACTATTTGCCAAAGGAGGTGCCGTTAACGAGAGCGACTGCGATCCATGGCATCATATGTGCTGGCCATTTTCCGTGCCGTTAGCTCCTCGCTACCAATGGTGGTCAGATCTGAATCTGTCGAAGACTCGCAAACACAAGAATCCCAACGTCGCCGTTCCTGGAGCGCCGCAACGCCGACACGATATGGTGCTGTGGTAGCATACTCGCCCTACCAACCATCCATAAGGTGCATTCAAATAACATCATGGTTGGTCACGCCAGAAGAGCGAAGGTCCAGGGAAAAGCTGGAGTCCAGATGTCCAACCACCGAAATGGTCCCGGCATATGATGACCTGTGGGGAGGCGATCTCTGTCAAGCGTTTGATCAGCAGCGGCCGCGTTAAATGAGTGCGATATGACGAAGCTTTCTGGATTAGCTGCTGGGCGTTGGCGGATCAGAAGAGAAAAATATGCCACGATCAGCACAAGTGGGAAGGGCATAATGCTTTGTAAGTTAGACCGATTGCACGGATAAATAGACAGCGTCTTCATAGAGTAATGGATCAGGGAAACGAAGATATTGAGAAGAAGGCATAATACCGTCAGACTATGGGAAACTTGTCAACGGAATTGCGCTAGGGCCGACAGATCACGGGGCGTTGAACAATCGAACTGCGCACTTGGTCTATTCAACATCGGACCTCAGATATGTACATGAAACAAAGTCACTTTGTGTTGGCTGCCAACACATGGAGTTCTAACAAGTTGACGCAGAGTTATTCTATTCCCAATAGCCCATTTCCGTTTTCCAAGAGCTAGGGTCTGGAGGTGAACCTCACACGAATCCAATACAAAATCAAATGAACATCGCGACGAGACCCACAACCAGGGCGAACAAGCCGACCGATGCGTTCCTCACGCCATCGGCGCGCTTCACCTCGGTCTCGACATGCTTAGTCTGCAGCTGCAGCAAAGAGCCCATCGTCCCAGAGAGCTGAGCCACGCCCGACGTCCTGTTGGCTGGCGCTTTGCTGGGCGACACCTTTTTGGCGGACGCCGCGGCTGCAGAGGTCGAAGGAGCGTATACCTCGCATGGCCCGGTGGTGCAGGTAGGTTGGACGGTGACAAGGCGCTCTACCGTCACTGTCACCGTTGCGGTGGCGGAGGTGTCGCAGGTGTCATCGACCTTGGCGTTGAGAGCCTGGGGCTTGTCTCCGGAGGTCTTCTGGCTACTGCCGCCCGGAGCCTGCTTGAGGTCACCGGCCTTCTGGGCCTTGTCATTCTTACCCTGCTTGTCGTTGCCACCGTTACCCTTAGGCTTGTTTTCCGAAGTGTCCTTGTTGCTGCCACCGTTGCCATTCTGGCCGTTACCTCCGTTACCCTTCTGGCCGTTGTCCCCGTGACCTTGCTGCTTGTCCGCCGAGCCGGTCTCAACCGCATCCACCGGGCAGACTGTCGTGTAAAGAGGGACCGTGATGGTGGTGACATAAACGCCGTTGGGGCAGTCAGTCACGGTGGCTGGGCAGCTGGTGATGGTCTTGACGGTAGTCGTGTAGACGACCGAGGTGGTCATGCCGGTCGGGAGCAGAGTCCTCGTCGGGCCATGCCACGTGCCGTTTGTAGCCGTGCTCATGGTAGAGAAGGCGGTGGACGACGAGACGGCACTCGATGTCAGGACAGACGGGGCAACAGTCGCGGCGGAAGTGGCAGGCATTGACGAATTGCGAGACACGGACGAAGTGCTGGACATACGTGAGGTGCTAGGCGCAGACGAGTTGCTGGACACCGACATGCTAGTGGACGAAGACGAGGTGATGGAAGTCACCGACGAGGCGAGAGACGAAGACGAGGTGGTGTTAGTCACCGCTGAGCTGCTAGACGAGATGCTTGAGGCGGTGCTCGTCATCGAAGTCATAGTCGACGTAGTCTCCTCACCCTTGAAGTAGCGGATATCCTGGATCTGGAAGTAAGACTCCTTGAAGTCTTCAGGGTTGTCGGATACGTAGTCCACGCAGGAGGCCCCGGTCTTCGCCTGGCACGACTGCCAGATGGGGGCTACGTCGCCGACAGGATTTCCGCAAAAGGCAATGTCCAGGATGATCTTCTGGCGGGCGAAATGCTTATCGATGTCGCACTTGCTGTGCTTGAGATTGACCGAGGGGCTCCCCCACGTGGACGTGTCGGGCTGCTCGTCGCCGATATTGCGAGGCTCCTGACCGCTGGCCCAGGTGTACAGCTTGATGAAGTCCTTGGTCCACTCCATGGCGTCTTCAACATGGTCAGCTTACAAGCTTCGCGTGCTAGCGATTCATTTGGGGAATGAAATGGAAACCCACAGGTGCCGCCGTCGGGCGAAGCATACGGGCCATTTTGGTTCACCGTGCAGCCTTGGAACTTATATTGTGGGATTGGAAGGTTGGGGTTTTCGTAGAAATTGTCGCAGTTGAAGGTCTGAGTGGGGTCCTTCTGTTCGCTGTCTTCCAGCTTGCAGGTGCCGTTCATGGCCTCCGCGCCAGTGTGGATGGCGGGCTTGTTGATATCGACCATGTTCCAGCCCTCGTAAATGTCAATCTCGCCTCCCCAGGGCCAATCGTCGTCACCGAGCGTCCAGCTGCGTCCCCGTTAGCTGGATCGTGCAGGGTGCCCAACAAGGGGCAGTAGGATCAAGGCTCACTAGGCTGGCCAGGAGCCGCAAGTGGTGCTCGGCAGGTGGCTGAACCGCGCAATGAGCAGGCCGTGCTTGTACCACTCCTTGGACTCGAGTCGGAAGCTGGGACGGCCGTTGGTGTAGATGTTTCGGACATTGGAGACCTTGTTGGTGTGGTCGACGCCGAGATAGACCTCCTTGCCGCGCGGAGAATCGCGAATCTCCGCGATTTTCTTTTCCTCGGCCTCTTGCCTGCCCAGGTAGCGCACATGGCCCCAGTTGTGGTCCGGGGTCTGGACGTTGTCAGAAGACGCCTCTCTCGAGAAAACGAGTGCATTGGACAACTTACAGTCATAAAGTTAAACTTGTCAAAGAAGTTGGTAGAGTCATAAGTGTCGGCGAGGGAGTACTTCTTGGCGAGAGCCTCGCCGGCAAAGGCCAAGGCCGCCGCGCCGACGACTCGCAGAGAAGTAACCATTGTGAAGAGGGAACTAGTAACGAGTGAGATGGGGAACTGAAGCAAGTCCCTTGGCACAAGGAACTCGTCTGTATGCTTCTGGGCTGCTCAATTTCACCAAAAAGAGAGGTGGTAAATGAACGACTGGCCAAGATGAGCAATTGGGTTGACGGGCTAGAAGACAACCTGGCTGCAACTCGGCGATGGCATCTTATATAGGGAGCACACGGCCGTGAACCGGTTCGGGTAGTCCGCGCGTTCGTCGCCAGAATCCCATGCATTAACAGACGTAATAAACGCAAAGGCAGGGAAGCGGCCTCTGATCAGACGAAAGGTGGACGTCTTGGCGAGAGCGAGCCAGGTCCCGTTGCTCGTGTGCGGGCACTTGAGTTTACTCGCGCCAATGACGGCCCGCGCTTGTTCGAATTGGAACTCCCGCGCACCGATTCAGCCCTCGGCAGGCATCTAGAAGGTTGCGGGCGGCGCGTTGGGACGAATAAGCTCTGCCGGGAGTGGCATCGGCCAGGGGTCGGTGGGAGCCGACGCCCAGCAAGGCGATACGAGCTACGAGTAAGGGCGGGCGGTGGCATGATGGCCCCCCGTGGAGTCTTCGAACCTCCCAAGGGAGGATCGGGGCCACCGACGCAGAGAGCGCATTCCGCGAGGGCCCGGCGATATCGTAAGCGTACATGGCAGCAGGAGGAGGTTCGTCGGCAGACGCGTGTGCCGGGGCGGCCGACCGGGCATCCTGGTTTCGGGGTCGGGCCCCAGAGCGTGCCCAGGCGAGCGCTGGCATTTCTGCTCGTATGCCCGCAAAGCACGGCATGCCCTGCAGCGCGATAGAGTTTGCGTCGTCATTCACATCGTTGGCGATGTGGAATCAGTGCCTTTGAGGGTGGTTCGTTCGGACCGCGTCGTCGTCGTCGACGTTGCAGCCGGGTCGGATTGACGCAGCCGACGACTTCATGCCAGAGAGAAACACGTATGATGGTTTAGCTGCATGGGGAGCACTGATGCTTTCGGCACTTTTCTTCGTTCAAGACACGAGTGTAGTCAAGATACTCTCCTCATGGACATGCATGCTGCTCAGGTACCGGGCCCAATAGACTGGCACGCTGGCAACCCGTGCTGTGGCCCGACAGACTCTCAGCAGCACTTTAGCTTTTCCCATCTGCTATTAATAGCATTACATCTCTCGAGAATACTTTTTATGGCATTTTTAACAACGAAAAGGTCGCCCGCGTAGCTAAGTACTCGTATGAGCGAAAGCGACGTTGGAGGCGGTGATTGCAAAATCCCGCCTCGGGGTTGGACGGCGCCTGCTCCACACCGTGTTATGTAATCATCCAGCTTTGGCTCACGACGACCATCTGCCGCAACCTCTGACGACGAACACGACGACGAACGACGCGGAGAGACAGCCCTCGAGCCATTGCGCACACGACACACGCGCACACGGCAACCGCTACAGCCCCGTAAACACGAGCACGCATCGCCGCGAGCAAGAAGCGCCCGCCGCGCGCAATTGCCCCTCGAAAACCTTCCCGCTTCCCGATCGATCGCGCAAACCGCCGACGACCCTCAGCATGGCGCAGGACATGCCCCCCAAGGGCGGGTACGAGCCCGTCCAGTACAAGGTGCGTCTGAACTCTGGCACTCGCCGTCGCAGAACGGAGCTCGGGCCTGGGACTGGCAGTGGGCGTGTGTTGCGGCGAAGCAGGCCGCACGGCGAGCCAGCCTGCCAGCCGCCAAAGACGAGGCATCACGACCGGCACCGCATCGCCAACGGCTCTGCATCTTCCGAGACGAAAGCGCTAACGCCTGCCCCAGCGAAACCTGCCGGCCAAGGGCTTCCGCCCGGGCATCCTCCTCCTCGGCATGGGCGCCGTCATGGGCTACGGCTGGTACAAGCTCGTCCACGGCATCCGCGAGGCCAAGTACGTTGCCTTTCCCCCCTTCCCCCGATACAACCCCCAATGCTCGTGTCCTTCCCTCCCTCTCCTTCGGCCGCAACGCTGACGCGTGCCGAACAACAACAGCGAGCTCGCCCGCGAGAAGATGTGGGCGCGCATCCACCTCATCCCCCTCCTGCAGGCCGAGGAGGACCGCGACCAGGTGCGCCGCTACCTGGCCGACCAGAAGCGCGAGAAGGAGCTGCTCGGCGACAACGCAAAGGTCTACCACAACGATCGGTTCGTGAGGCCGACGTTTGCCGTCGCTCCCGCGCCCACGAAATAGAGCGCCGCGGCGCGGTGGGTGCGAGGAACGGAAAGTGTACGGAAATGTATATATGTGTACTGGATGGGTAGCACGCCGGCATCGAGTATGTGGCGCTGCCGTGGCCGGGGAAAAGAAACTCACATTCATATTGTCGTCCACGCCATGTTGATCGTGCTCATGCCGTGACATGATATCCAGCACCGTCAGGAGACGCAATTAAAGCCTGCTTCACTACGCACATTGGCCTCGTCCGAGTTTACCTGGGGTATAGGATCCTCGTTTACCGTCACTCACATCACTCACATCAACAGACTACGCAAGCCGCCTTCGCAGGACACAGCCACTTCATGCCATTCATGCAATCCACAGGCCGAACAGAAGTGGGTATACATTTTCAGCCATGGAGGCAGCACAATGCGTCAAAACTCCCCGCCGTGAGCCCAGATATCATCAGTTACAATTCGCTCTAAACAAACCCCAGTCGCCATGCCTCGCGCGCTTGGGGAATATGTATCCAGTCCTCCGACGGCTTCTGCCCGCCTCGTCCTCATCCCTCGGCCGCCTCCAGCTCCGCCAGCAGCTCCCTCTCCAGGTCGTCGTCGTCAATGTCGCCGGCGTCATCGCCGACGTTGGCGGCGTCGTTGTGGTTGGTCGCTGGCGGGCCACTGCCCTCGCCTGTCCCGTCGTCGGCCTTCAGTCCCGACATCGGAACGCTGCTGTCCTGGTCCTCGGCCTCGCCCCCGTTGGGAGTTCGCACCGACCGCAGCGCAGACGTTCCGCGGCTGCGCGACAGACGCTGCTTCTTGGCCAGGATGCTCTCTCCTGCGACGCTCGATGCTCCGTCTCCATCCGGCTCGTCCCCGTCGGCCGGCTTCTTCCGCTTCTTGCTCCTCCTCCTGGAGTTCTCCGTCCCGTTGCTCTCCGTCTCCGCGTCTACGCCGCTCTCGGCGCCGTCCTCCGATTTCCCGTCTTCCGACTCGGCTTCCTCGTCCTCGTCCTCGTTCTCATCTTCTTCTTCATCGTCGTCATCATCTTCCCCCTCGTCGCCCAGGAACTCTTCGAGGTCTTTGTCCGCGGTGGCCCAGTCAAAGTCCTTGAGGTCTCTGGCATCGTCCGCATTCTCGGTCTCCGACGCAGGCTCCGTCATGTCTTCCTCGCGCTCGCGGTCTGCATCGAGGATTTCCAGGTAGTAGGGGCGCTCGTCCAGCCGTCGCCACTGGCTCAGGCAGTCCGTGAGCCAGTTCTGGTTGACGATCTTGATGCTCTGGATCTTGGCAGCCTGCTGCACCTTCTTCGTGCGAGGCCGCGACGTCGAGACGACCAGGTGCGTGACGCGTTTCGACACGCTGTCGAGCACCTGCGCGCCGAAGCTCTGCGCCTGCATGCCGATCTCGGACTCCTCCACGTTGACGCCCAGGGGGACCAACCCGGAGAGCACAATCACGAGGCCCGAGAGCACGTTCGACTTGAGCTCGTCCAGAATGTCGCCCACGTCCGGCACCATGGACAGGTCAACCCCGTCATCGACCGACGACTTCCGGCGCGCTCTGGAGTGTCCCGGCGGGTGCGTTGGCTCCGATTGCTTCCTTTCGTCCCGTCTCCTGTCGTACGTCTCGTAGAAAGAGGCATGCAGGTCGGTGAGGTGATCCTGCAGGGCGATGAGCTCCTCGTCATCATCGTTCAGTAAGTGCTGGCGATGGTGGGCGTGCGCTTGTTCGCCCGTCTCGGCTTCCTGGGCGGCTGACAGCTCTTCCTGCTTGTCCAGCTCCTCCTGCATGTGCAGCAAGGGTCTGTCCGTCAGCTGCTTCTCGAGCGTCTTCTCTTGCTCCTCGGCCTGAACCTTCAGGCTCATCTGATCGTCCGCCCCGCCCATCCTGGCGAGCTCATCGAGCGGGGATACTTTGGCTTCGTCTTGCGCCGGGTTCGCCTTCTGCACCGGCGCCGGCGCCGCGGCAGGTGAGCCGTTCGCCTGCGGCGGGGCCGGTAATATGTCCGTCCTCTTTGGGAGGAAGCTCGAGTTGATGTCACCGATGCCCTTGAAGAAGTCGTATGGCACGACCTTGATGAGGTTGGGTCGGTTCCTCGGCCAGACGTCGGAGCGGTCGTCGATGATGACGACCATGTTGGTGCTCACGGGAAACAGCCGCTGCAGACTCTTGGAGGTGATGCTGCCGTTCTCGTCGCGGCTGATGACGCGGTTCCCGAAGAGCTTCCTGTCCGGGTCGACGATGCGCGCGATGTTGAGGGCGTAGGCGCGCGTGCCCATGGTGTAGACGTGCAGCTCGTAGAGGCTGGCCACCTCCTCGAGGAACTCGCGCAGGCCCGGACGCAGCTTGATGTAGTACGTGCAGCCGCTGGCGAGCCCGCGCGGCCCGTCGTCGTTGAGCTGGAAGCTCTTGACGTCCTTGACGGCGTCGTGGTTCGGGTTGGAGGGGTCGCGCTGCCACTCGCCGACGGTGGGCTCGATGCAGGCGTGGATGATGGTCTGGTCGAGGTCGACGACGAGGCTCAGCTTGCGCTGGCGCAGCAGGCGCTTCTGGGCGTCGTGCTCGGCCTTGGTGGCGACGCTCTCGCTGACCATGAGGCCCGTCTGGTCGTGCGTCATGTTGATCATGGCGCGGTCCGTGTCCTTTTCCTCGCTGGCCCAGTTGATCTCGGTCATGTCGGCGCCGCAGAGGCTGCACAGGCCCTGGATCTGGACCTCATGGCCGCAGGCCTCCTCGACGGTCATGCACGGCGTGTCGGCGCTGATGACGGAGCCCTCCTTGATGCGCCATTCCTTCAGGCGGCCCTCGGCGGGGCTGTCGAATTCGGTGTAGGTGGTCTCGTCGGTCCACTCGTCGTCGCCGACCCTGCGCCGCCAGGAGAACTTGTACTCGATGATGTTCTCCTGCTTCTTGATGGCGTCGCCGGGCGACTTGAGCAGCTTGGTGATGGTTATGGGGTAGTGCAGGCGCGAGCCCAGGGAGACGACCTTGTCGTACATGGTGGGCTGCTGCGGGAGGGCTGGTGGGACGGGAGAGGCTCTCGCTGCCCCGACTGCAGAGACGAGCGGTCGTTAGCGGTTGCGTCCGTTTGCCGAGCACTGCTTGCTCTGCTGCGCGGAGCGGACGCCGTGCTGGGGCTCGCCGAGCGACGCAGCGTCAAGCGCCAGCTCCAGCGGCCAATTGACGGCGGAACACGTACCTAACGGCCTTCCCCGGTCTCGGTCCTTCTCAGCGAAACGGCTCGAACCAAGCCCATGGCCTGCCTCGCTGCGGGCGCGTGCAGGTCAAGGTGTCGCGTGAAGCGAGCCTCGAGGCGAGCAGCTAGCCTGCGCGACGGCGGAGCTGCTTGAGCTTTGGCGACTGTCTGCAGAGCTCGTCTGCAAAGCGCGTCGCCCAGATCTTTGCAGCAGCGAGCAGAGCAGGTAGCCGGCGAAGAGATCCGGATGGCAAAAGGCAAGATTGATGATAGGCTTCGCCGCGGCGCGGATGCCTGTTTCTGCGTCGTTTGTTGCACCTGTTCTATAGCACCGCCAAGCGCAGAGACGTGACGCACCTACCCGCAAGCGGCAGCCTGTCGAGTCAAGTCCAGCCCAAGCTTCCCCGGCCAAATCACGTGGTGGGGAGGGGATGGGGAGCTCCCACACGTGGGGCGTCAGGTGATTGGTTGGAGCTGGGTGCTGTGGATGACAATCGAGGGAGTTGGTTGGTTGATTGCTGGCTTGCTTGATGAACAGAGCACGAACACAAGGGACAACTGCAACAGTCTCGCTGTGCCTCTGGATCTCTGTTCAACACGCCGCTGTGGGGAATGGATGCCTCGCTGTCGCACAGGACTCTAGTTGTCGAAGAGACAAGTAATAAAAATAAAAGAATCGAGCCTTGGCGAACACAAACGTCAATGTCGAATAGTTAGTTGCGCGTTCTCGGCCGCCACCGTGCCTGTTCGCAGCCCGGGCGCACCCCGCCCTTTTGTACTTCAGCGGCTTTGTCCTGCCACCATGCAGGGAGGAGTCGGCGCGGCCTCACCCAGCACCCATTGGCCACTCACAGCCCGCCCATCACACGAGCTACCTACCCTACACTTGACGAACCGTGAGCTGCATCAGCGCAATAGCCTAGCTGAGGGCGCTGATCGATGAGAAGACGATTCCCATGCTCAAATGAACCGTCACCGTGTTTTTCCAGCTTCGCAGCTCTGCTGGAACCACTGCGGCATCTTTTGTCTTACGCGCACCACTATCGCCACCTTGCCAACCTTCACTGTTTACCTCGGTCATCTGATCGCGTGATCGCGCAGCGCAACGAACGACACGGGTCAACAGCACAGCAGCGTCCAAAACCACGCAGAAAACACCATGATTGCTCGCTCGTGACATCTATCATTGCCAAAATCCAACATGAAATTATCCGTAGCCGCGCCAGGGACGACCCCAAACCCTGCCAGAGCCAATACCAATGTCATCATCATACACGTGCCCACATACATCACGGCTATACTGTGCGCGTGCATCTTAAGCGGACGCCTGAACCACCTTGAAGCCTTCCGACACCGTCTTTGCAATCTCCTCGTTCTTGTGCGGCAGCAGCCCCAGCGCAAAGGCCACGTCGTTCCACTGCCGCTCCGTCTCGCACCGCGCCAGCCTCGCCGCCAGCTTCTCGGCCAGCTGCTTGGCGTGCTTGTCCTGCGGAGATTCACCGTTAGCGAGACTGCTTACGCGACATCGGCGAGAGTGCAGACGTACCTTTTCGACAAAGCCCAGTAGGAATCGGATGATCCTCTTGAAGCTCTCCTCCTCCATCCGGCCTCCGGCGCTCAGCAGGCTGAACATGTCCACGAAATGGTTGTACACGGCGTTGTCCTTGGTGCTCAGCTCCGTGAAGAACATCCTCGCCAGGTCCGCGATCCTCCTGTCCTCGTCCTCCAGGCACTTGGCCATCTCGCCCAGCTGCCCCTTGACCTTGACCTGACCGGCCAGGATCAGGAACGTCAGCGTCATCAGGCACGTGCGCTTCACCGACGCGTCGTCGTCGGCCAGACGCCGGTACAGGAAGTCCGTGTTCTCGTCGATCAGGTGGTTGAAGCAGACGGCCATGTCGCCCAGCGCGATCACGGCGTTGGATCGAACCGTGGCGTCGGGGGACCGCTCCATGATGGTGATGAGCAGCGGCAGGTTCGTCTCGCAGTACTCGGACGACACGCACATGAGCTTGGCCAGGCATAGCGTCGACGCCGCTTGCAGGCCCTTGTCGGCGTAGATGTTGTTGTTGGCGCAGATCTCCGACACGAGCGGCCCGAACAGCGCCAGCAGCGAGTTTGGCCCGTACAGCAGCTCGCGTTCGCGGATGTGCGCCATCGCTTCCGTGAAGTCGTCTTCCGTCGTGCCACCGATAAGGTCAAGCTCGTCCGCGTCCTCCTTCTCCTTGTCCGTCTTGGCGCCGGCTTGCTTCTCCTTCTCTTGCTTCCTGCGCTTGAAGTCGAGCTCGCAGAGCTCGAGGTGGACAATTTGCTTGATGGCAACGTGGCCGACGATGAAGAGCAGCTGCGACAACGCGATTGCGTTGTCGCGCTTCTTCGGCTGCGCCTGGGGCGTCTGCACGACGGTTGGCTCTGCCACGTCGGCCACCGCCTGCGTCTCGCCGCGGGAGGTCGGCCGCGACGTGGGACGTGACGGAGACCCTCCAAACACGTGGCGGGTCTTCCGCCGGATGATATCCGAGCAAAGCGTGTCGGGGTGCTTGGAGATGGCATAGATGGCGTTGATGGCTTGCTCCGCCACTCCATACCACTCCTTGCTGTCCGACGGCACCTCGGTGATGGCCGCGAGCCTCGCCGACACGGCGTGGTCGTTGGGCAGCCGGGAAAACTTGGTCGTCGACTCCTTGGCCTGGCGACCCTGCGGGTTGATTCTCCTGAGGGCTATGCACGTGTACTTGGCCAGCTGCAGATCGTTGCGGCCGTGAGCTCCCAGGCCAGTGCGGAGCATCGTCTCGATCTCGCCGACTACGATCTCGGGGTTCGCGGTAGCAAGCATGCCCAGCACGATGATCGCACCCCGGCGCTGAGTCCTCGAAATCTCTCGCTTCTGGACGCCGTAGACTTGCCACAGCTTCGAGACCACGATATCGGGGATTATGCCAGCCGCCATCATGGTCGCGAGAAGCTGCTCCAGCGAAGTCAGCTCCGCGGGGGTTGCTCCAAAGGTCAAGCTTATCATGTTGCGAGCGATGTAGTTGGCAGCGTCGTTGGGGCTGAAAGTCTCGGGTGCCTCGAAGAAGAGTCTCCTGTAGCACTCAATCAGGTGAGTCTGGACGCCCTTGCCCTCGTCGCTGTTGCCCTTGGTCCAGATAAGCCGCAGCATGCGCCGGATGCCAATCTTGTTTTGCTCAATGTTGTACGCGTCGCCAATCTCAAAGTAATCGATGGCCTCGATGACCTCGCTCTTGTTCCTGGAGCCGAGAAGTTGGCAGACGATGCCGGTGGCGTCGTGCAAGACGTCGATGAACTTGAGAGCCTCGTTGTAGTATCGCCGCGTGAGGGTGAGCTTTTCGATGGCTTCGCTTGTGGCCGCTTGCTCCTGAGCCTTCTTGACTGCAGCAATCTTGTCCTCATCACTCATCGGCTTCGGCTTCTCTGGTGAGCCAATCTGAGTGGCCTCGTCCAGGAGCTCGTTGTCGACGGTGGTGTTGGCCTTGTCATCACCCAACCCAGGCATCCCTGGCGGGGGCTGCAAGGCGTTGAGCTCTTCCTCGACCTTGTCGTGGCGATCCTGCCACTCCTTGCGCGAGAGCTGAGCGCCGTGCATGACCGTGAAAGGGTGCGTCTTGATGAGGGTCCCCAGCAGCTTGATCGCGTTTCGCCGCACGTTGCTGCTCTTGTCCTCCAAGCTCTGGCAGGCGAGCTCGGCCGCCTTCTGCCGCCGCTTGGGGAACTTTTGCTCAAGCTCACAGAGCCTCATGTATACTTGCAGCGTCCGGGATCTGCAGTAGGGGTTGATGTCGAGGAAGCGCTCCTCGAGCACGTCGAAAAAGGCGTTCAGCTGAGACTTGTGGTTCTCACTGCGCTCGTCTTGCTTGCTGAGGTGGGAGATCATGTTGCCGCAGACCTCGATCAAAGCGCAGCGGAGCGTGTACGACTATCTTCATTAGCACCTGCTCTGCCTGTGCGTTAGGCAGCGGGGCTTATGTCTCACCTCACTGTCGAGCTGCTTCGCCAGCATAGTCATCTGCTTAATCACTAGTCTCGGTGCCAGCTCCGACAGCTTCGCGATGAATGAAGAGACCGATTTGGGTCCACGCGTGTCGTTGGAGTTGAACTCCTTGTTGCTGATTTCCCGCAAGACCTCATCGGCAAGTTGAGGATAATCGTACGTCTCGGCTAGGATGTGCAGGAACTCGGCCATGGGCTCTGACAGGTGCTCGAAATATGTGAGGTTCTGGATAACGTTGATTTGCGCCGCTGCCTTGCGTCAGTGCCCCGTCCGGAAAGGCGTCATGCGTGCAGCTTACCATATCCGTGGCCGTGGTGCTTGACGGCGATGCAAAGAACCTTGAAACAGTGCATGCGGATAGAAGTAGTCTTCACCCGCTGCTCACTCTCCAAAATCATGTAGACGGGCCGGGTGAGCAGCCCGATGAAGGTGTCCCTCTCGCTGGTGGTCAGGAAGATCTTGGACAGCTTCAGCCTCAGCACTTTGCACATAATGTCCAGCGCAGACTGGAGTTGTGTCGCCGAGTCCCACGAGTCTTCCTTGGAAGCATTCTTCTTGGGCTTGGCGCGTCCGCGAGCGGCGGGTGCCGAAGAGGACTTTTCCGCCGCCTTGGTCTCCACCGCTGCGATGGTCCATTGAAGCAGGAAGCCGTAGATTTCGAGGAGCTGCTTGTGGTGGAGTAATGCGTCCTGCTCGTCGTTTGACTCGATGTCGTTGTGCACGGCGTCGGTCTCAGCGCCCAGGCCGCTCATGACGAGGTCGAAGACCTTGCTGAGCGCATGCGTCGGTAGGAATGACGTATACCTTGGAGATTGTGTTAGAAAATGCGCCAAGGCCACAGTAGGCAGCAGGAGCAGCACTCACTTGAGCAGAAACTGGAGCGAGTCCATGTTGGCGGCGCGCATAATTGCGTCGGGGTTGTCGGCCACGGCATCGACGATGGGATTCAGCACCGGGTTGATGACGGGGTTTGTGAGCGCCTCGGGGTCATTTTCGCAGTCAAACAGCGCACTGTCGGCCTCGGGCGTGGCTATCGTGGCCGGGTCGGACATGTAGTGCTTGAGCGCATCGTTGATGTCGAAGTTGACGGACGCCATGGCGGGCTAAGCTTCCGCCGCGGAGGCGGGTGTCTCGAGGGGCGATTCGACCACGAGAATGGATACAGGTCGCGCAGCGCCGGTGGTTTCGCTGTCTGGTTAGTACGCCGGCCGCAGGTGCCCGGCTTGTGTATGCGAGACGGCGTTGGTGATGGTGGTGGTGGTGGTGGTGGTGATGCTGCGCAGTGGCTTCCCGGCAACGGAATGTTTTTGTTTTGTTGCAACGCGCTGCTCCCCCACCATGGCGCTAGTCGCGCGTCTCGCTTCCGCCGCCCGCCACAGCACAGTCGCCTGGACCCCTGCATCCACGGCGCGGCAGCCCCTCCACGGCCGCTGGAACTGCAGCGAACTACCAGCGGAGCTCCCCTGCGCTGGGCGAGGCGTGCACCTTTTGTTTGAACCGCATTGGCTGCTCTTTGACGGATCTGTTTCTCCATTGGCATCAATTACGCGTCTCCCGCTGCATTGGACGTTCCCCGACGGCCTACGGAGAGCTCTGTGGAGGAATTGCGGACGGCGGAGGGCACAGCGGAACCGTTGAAGCCATGATGGCGGCAGTGAGACGCCCGGTCGAGGAGCCCTTTGACATTCACGAGGATGCTCGGACCGAGGAGACGGAGATGATGATCGAAGACGAAGCGCAAGCAGCCACCGAGGAGCCGCAGCCAGAGGACGACGACGACGGCGAGGAGGAAGAGCAAGAGGAGGAGCAGGAGGAAGAGGAGCAAGACGAGGGCGACGAAGATGGCGATGAGAAGGGCTCCGACGAGGAGGAGGTCGAGGACAGCGTCCAGGCTGACATGGACAAGCTACAAGAAGACTTTCCGGGCTTCCGGGACAAGTACCGGCTCATCAAGCGCATCGGCGAAGGTAGGACGCCCTCTGTACCATCGCAGACCTAGAAGAGCAAGGTAAACTGACAGACTCCCTCCCAGGCACATTCTCAACCGTCTTCAAAGCCGAGGACATCCACTACAACCGCTACGATAACAGCTGGGACTTCGAGGACGACTCGTCCAAGTGGACGCCCCCTCCGCTGAAGCGCCAGCAACGTCGCCACGACGAGCGGCAACAAGACGACCACCAGCGTCACCAACAACACAGCTTCCACCAGGGTCAACGCTCTCCCCGGCGGCGGCCGCGTTACGTCGCCATAAAGAAGATCTACGTGACGTCGAGTCCGGCGCGCATCCTCAACGAGCTCGAGCTCCTCTACGACCTGCGCCAGTGCCCGTCCGTCTGCCCGCTCATCACCGCCTTCCGCCACACCGACCAGGTCGTCGCCATCCTCCCCTACTTCCGCCACGGCGACTTCCGCACCTACTTCCGGGACATGACCATGCCCGACATCGCCATCTACCTGCGCAGCCTCTTCACCGCGCTGCGCAGCGTCCACGACCACCGCATCCTGCACCGCGACATCAAGCCCACAAACTTCCTCTACGACCCGGCCGCCCAGCACGGCGTCCTCGTCGACTTTGGCCTCGCCGAGCGCGAGGGATCCGACTGCAAGCCGTGCTTGTGCCACGAGCAGCGCGAGCTGCGCAAGTACCGCCAGGCCAACTCGGCGTGGGCGATGCATACCGGCATGGGTGCCGGGCCCGGGCAGCAGCCCCAGCAGCAGCAGCAAGCCGGGTATCCCAAGTCCGATACACGGCCCTCACGGCGCGCCAATCGTGCTGGAACCAGGGGCTTCCGTGCCCCTGAGGTGCTATTCAAGTGCACCGAGCAGACGACGGCCATCGACATCTGGTCCGTTGGCGTCATCCTCCTCACGATTCTCTCCAAGCGCTTCCCCTTCTTCAACTCGGCCGACGACGTCGAGGCCATGATCGAGATTGCCACCATCTTCGGCAACAAGCGCATGAAGGCCGCTGGGCTCCTCCACGGCTGCGTCTTCGAGACGACCATCCCCACCGTCGGCCAGCAAGGGTTCACCATGGAGAAGATCATCCTCTGGAGCACCTGCCGCACCGAGGGCAAGCCGCTCACAGAGCACGAGCGCCTCGCCGTGCGTTTCCTCGAGCGCTGCATGGAGCTAGACCCCACGCGACGCATCACCGCCGAGCAGGCCCTCGAGCACGAGTTCCTGCAGATCGACCAGCCGGCAGCGAGCCAGGAGCTGGGCGGCGACGAGGATGAGATGGACATGCTGCAGGCGTAGGGGGCGCGTACAACAACAATTACTGGCCCAGCATAATGTGAAGGGGCCCATGATACCAAATACAACCGTTACATCTTGCAATGCATAGTCAGTAACTACTTGACGTCATGGAGTCACTTGAACGCCATGGCAAATGCTGTAGTACCCGTCAAGTACGAAGCGTAAGAGCAGACCACGCCTTTCGCTCAAATGTAGCTTGCTCCAGAAGTGTCCCGGTGCCACAGAAGTAGGCTCCCCTTGAGCATCGGCGTCATCACTTTGCAAGCAGGCCAGGCCATTAAACGCAGGTATTTGAACGTGTCAATTCATCCGTCGGCCGTCTTTGCATGGGCTTAAATCGATTTTTATTCGTTATAACTCCATTTCAAGAGTCCCCTGATGCAATGCTCGAAACCGACCAACCCGGGTGTGCCCTCCGTACGCGGGAAGGGCCCGGGGATCCCATTTTCCGCCATTTGTGGAAAACCGATTCCAAATCCCGCAAGCAAGCCCCGACTCCAGCGCAGCATGTATTGTACTGTACTTTACGCCACCAGCTCGACAACGCCACCGGCCTTCTTGATCTTCTCCTCAGCCAGCTTGCTGACCCATCTCGCGCGCACAACCAGGGGGACCTCGGGGAGGCGGCCCTTGCCGAGGACCTTGGAGTAGCCCAGGGGCAGGAGGTCGAGGACGGGGACGGTGTCCTTCTTCTCGCCGGAGATGTAGGCGTCGCGGGTCTCGACGGGGACCAGGGTCCACAGCTAGTGACGGGTCAGCGAACGTGATCTCTCGGCACCAGTCGCTAGGAAATCCGAGAGTCCAATGCAATCCCTGGCCGGCACCTGCAGTCACGTTGGGCTGTTCCCAAGTTCCTTCCAAGCTGCCTTGCACGAGACCGCATGGACCGTCGAAATCTCGCAGCGTGGGTGGGCGGGCGAATGTACCTTGTCCAGGTTGATGACGGGCTTCCAGAAGTGGTTCTGCTGCTTGTGGAAGTACCGCATACCAACCTTACCGAAGTAACCAGGGTGGTACTGTCGCCAGTGTCAGTGTTTCGTGCTCGTCGCGCTCATCGTGTCTCGAGATGTCGAACCTTGTCCATGTTGGTACGGTGGTGGTGCTGACCACCAGCCAGACCACGACCTCCGGGGTGCTTGCGGTGCTTTCCTACACGGCCGTGGCCGGCGGAGACATGGCCGCGGCTGTGAAGCAAAAATCGTCAGCTACCATGTTCATCTGCGCGTACGGCCAGCGCAACGGCAAGAACTCGCTCCCAACGCCAATCGCACCACCGCAGAAAGTCGAGTTCTTAATCGTGCAGCGACAGGCCCGTCCAGGGAATGGAATAAACGTACTGCTTGCGGGTCTTCGAGGTTCGGGTAGGCATGGCGACGTCGGTGGTGTTGTCGCTTTTCCGATGTTTTGCGTCGAAGACTGGGAGTGGGTGGTTATTGATTTTGCGCCTGCTAACCCTTGGGACGGGCCCGGAGCCCGGAAAATCTTTAGGCGAGAGGGCATTACAGCCCTAATGTGGGAGTGGACTGCTCTGCGCAGTTTTTGTGCTGGTCCGTGCACTCATCCGGCGCCGGTCAGGTGACTTGGCGGACTCATCGCGGGGCGGTTGTAGCGGCCCCACCAGGATGGATCAACACCAATCGCGACCATCGTGAGCTCATCGCGGGTCCATCAGTCACTCACTGCATATCCGCGCGGCGGCGAGATGAGGAAGTGCGTCGTTGCCGGCCTGAGCAAGAGGCGTCTCGCTCATCATGAACCCCGCCGATGGTGCTGACGATGCCGCTCATCAATTGGAGAAGCTGGACTTTCACCATCCGTACACGCCCTACGATGTTCAGGAGCAGTTCATGAAGACAGTCTACGAGGTGCTGGAAGCCGGCGATGGACAAGTCGGTATCCTGGAAAGCCCAACTGGCACGGTAAGTTTCGAGATCTTTCTTTAAACAGCAACTGTGTCTCATGTCGCCTGTGTTGGACCATCACCACAACGCATGATGCGTACCCCTGAAGCGCAAACTGACCGAAAATCAGGGCAAGTCTTTGTCTCTGATATGTGCGTCTCTGACATGGCTGCGGAACCACAAATCGAGCAGACACGAAGCCGTCTTGAAAGACGCTGGGGAGGCGTACAAGGATGAACCCTCCTGGCTCGTGGACCAGTTGCTGCGGCGCAAGAGAGAAGAGCTCGTTGGGAGGTGGCAAGACAGGGAGAAGCATCTCGAAGCCGTGCGACTGAGGGAAAAGGCGCGCGAGGGCCGGCCTCGCAAGCGGCGGCGCGTCGAAGACGCTGTTGCGACAGAGTCGCAAAACGTAAGAGACGAGGATGCCGAGTGGCTCCTGGACGACCGTGAGACTCTCGATTCAGATGGGCAAGATGCCCTCTCCGGGCTGAGCAAAGAATCGAGAGAAGTGCTAGAAAGACTGGGCCTTGGCGGGCCGAAGAAGCGCGACGAAGACGGGGAGCTGCCAGAAGAAGAGATCAAGGTGCGAGGCTCGCCGTCCGTGACTGTGCAACATGAGATGGTGACCTCGGTAGATTTATTACACGTCACGAACCCACTCGCAGCTCTCGCAGTTCATCACCGAGCTGCGCCGCCCGTCGTTTCCATCCTCGCTGCCGTCGTCCGTAGTCAAGGAGCAGCAGGCGACGGCAGAGACGGTAAAGCTGCTGCCACTATCGTCTCGTCAGCGACTCTGCATCAACCCTTCCGTGTCTCGGCTGGGATCCACGCAGGCCATCAACGACCGCTGTGCGGAGTTGCAGCAGAACAAGTCTGGTAAAAAATGCTCCTACGTACCGACAGAACAGCTGCTCAGCCAGACGCATCAGTTCCGCGACACAGCGTTGGCAACCCTACCCGACATCGAGGACCTGCATACCCTGGGCCAGTCCCTCGCAGTGTGCCCATACTATGCTTCCCGCACGGCACTTCCCGGCGCAGAGATCATCACCCTGCCCTATCCTCTGCTGCTCCAGAAGAGTGCGCGTGACGCCCTGGGAATCAAGCTGGAGGGCAACGTGGTAATCATAGACGAGGCGCACAACGTCATGGACGCCGTAGCGAACGTCCACGCGGCAGAGCTTAAGCTGAGCGACCTGCGCAAGGGAAGGGGCATGCTGAGCGTCTACGTCAAGCGGTTTGGCAAGAAGCTCAAGGGCGAGAACCGTGTCAACGTCGGTCGGGTCGGGCGGGTCATAGATGGCCTGACGGAATGGATGGAGGGCGCAAAGATGTTCAGGGTGAGTGATGAGACTGATCTATTTTTGAGAGCGAAAACTCATTGCGGACTACAACAGCAAGAGCACGGCATCGTCGACCCAAATGACCTGACACGGCCAAAGGGCATCGACCAGATCAACATGTACGAACTGATCCAATACATACAAGAGTCGAAGCTCGCCTACAAGATCGAGGGCTACGCTGCGCACGTTGAAAGCGACAAGGGAGCTGGCAGGGCCGGCACAACGACGCGGTCAAGCACGCCCGTCCTGCACGCGCTGGTATCGTTTCTCGTGGCGCTCACGAATCCCAGCTCAGAGGGTCGCATGTTTTACCAAAAGAACATTGGCGCAGCTGAGGACATACAGCTGTCGTATCTCCTGCTCTCGCCGACGCACGCCTTCTCTTCCATCGCGTCCAGCGCGCGCGCCGTGATCCTCGCGGGCGGCACCATGTCACCGTTCGACGACTATCGCAACCACCTGTTCCCGTCGCTCGCGACGCCCAAGGTAACGACGCTCAGCTGCGGGCACGTCATCCCTCGGCAGAACCTGTGCGTATGGACGCTGGCGGGAACGCGGCCCGGTTCGCCTCCGTTCGAGTTCAGCTTCAAGCGGCGTGGGGATCGGGAAATGATCGCGGATCTGGGGTCCGCGGTGCTCAACATGTGCGCCGTGGTGCCGGACGGCGTGGTGGTGTTCTTCCCCAGCTACGGCTACCTCGACGAGGTGGTAGCCGTGTGGCAGCAGCAGCACAAAGGCGCGGCGGCATCAATATGGGACCGGCTGCAGAAACGCAAGACGGTCTTTCGGGAGACAAAGGGCGGCTCGAGCGACGAGGTGCTGCAACAGTACACGGAAGCCATCCTGGGAGAGGCCGGAGCCGAGGACACCAAGACAAAGGCCAAAGGGGCGCTGCTGCTCAGCGTAGTGGGCGGCAAGATGTCGGAAGGCATCAACTTCTCGGACCGGCTGGGCCGCTGCGTCATGGTCGTCGGGCTGCCGTACCCGAACATCGCGTCGCCCGAGTGGAAGGCCAAGATGGAGTACATCGAGTCGACGACGCTCTCGGGCCTCGTCGCGTCCGGGAACATGGACAAGGAGGCGGCAGCGGCAGCGGCCAAGCAGGCGGCGAGCGACTTCTACGAAAACGCGTGCATGCGGGCGGTCAACCAGAGCATCGGACGGGCGATCCGGCACCGGGGCGACTACGCGGCGATTGTGCTGGCGGACCGGCGATACGGTGCGGAGCGGATCCGAGGGAAGCTGCCGGCGTGGATCCGGGGCGGCATGGAGGCCAAGGGGTCAGCGGCCGGGGCGAACGGGGACGGGCAAGGGCGCGACATGCTGAGCGGGCTGATGGGGGCGCTGGGAGGGTTCTTTCGGGGAAGGGTGTAGGGTAGCTTGGCGAAGAAGCCGAGGTTGGCGATGGAGCGGAGCGGAAAGGACGGGACGGGACGCGGAGCATTGCGCCTGATGAACCTGTTGAAGAGGCCCTGTAAGGGAAATATTACGCGAGAGCGTCGCAGCGACTGTGGAGGGGCGCTGGGTGATCTGCTGATGCCAAGATGTAGAAGATTAGGTTTGGAGCCGTAAACATGCATGCTTGACTATAATACGAGCAGTGCAAGTGCCTACGAACATAGAGAAGATTTCCTCGAGAGTTCACAAGAGGCCCGATCGAACGGTGAATCCGCTCACGAGGCCATTGTTCGGAGCATGCATTACCGCGATAGCTGTCGATGGGCGGCCATCTTCTGTTGCTCTGGTCTTTGTCTACGCGTCGTCGAGCGACGGGACCAATCGGGGTCGGTGTCCGGCGCCAACCAGCCAAGAGACGGGACGGGCGCCACCGGTTTGCGGCAGCTGGGGCGGGTGCCTGTGCTCGGCTAAGGTCATTAGCGGATGGCGGATCGCGGAAGGGGACGGGAGTTGATGCCGCGGCCGGTCAGTCTCCCGCCCGTCGAGAACTGGGAACCAAGAAGCATGCCAAGGACGCTCGGAAGGACACGCGGATGCACAAACACGTTCGATCACGGGGTCCATGTTCCAGCTCAATTGCAGGACGAGAAACGAGGGACATCATCAGCGCGATGCAAGCCACCTTCTCGTACCGGCGGTAGAGTTGCATCCTAACCACGTTGGGGACCCGCGCTAGAGGGCAAATTCTTTTCATCTCATGCCCCCCGTTGCGCAGCGACCCCCGCAACGGCCCCCAGGTTCAATTACCGTATGCAGGCCGCGCTGCAGGCGTGCTGGTGGCGGCTCGGCAGTGCAGCGGGCGGAACTGGAGTGACGTGCGCGCGGATGCAGAGCGCCTCGTGCGCGAGGAAGACGAGCTGCCTTGGCCGCTGAGGCGAGGTGCCGTCGCAGGCGGGTAAGACCCTGCTCGCCCCGTCGGGGGACCGCTACGGCGGGCGCTGGGACGGTGATGGGGTGGGACCGCCCGCCACGGGTGGCCCAAACGCTTCTCCCCGGAGCCAGCCAAGCGATTCGAGAGTTAGCGGCCGTCCGATTGGGGCCTGGGCTGCATCCATGACCCTGGATTCGCTGGGGCCCTCCATCTTTCCATCCATCCATGTCGGGTGGCCCGAGTTGACTTTTGCTCGCCTCGCTCGTCGCCCGGACAGACGAGGTGCCTGTCTGCCTCTCCTCTTCCTCCTTCCCCTCTCCTGCACCCTGCAGCTTCCATCCTCGGGCTGCCAATTCTGTTGTTGTTGTTGTTGTTGTTGTTGTTGCGGGCGGGCGACGACGACGGCACCACCATCGAACCTATAACAACCGACAGCATGTCCAAGACAGAGCGCGATGCGCTGCCGGCGCACGGCAAGCAGCAGCCGCTGCCGCAGAGCAGCAGCGACGACGAGGGCGGCGCGCCGTCGACCAAGGCCTCGTCGCACGGCTCGTCGATGCTGCACAAGGTGCTGCGGATGGGCCGCGTCGAGCAGAACGGCATCCGGCCGCTGCCCCTCGAGCAGCGCACCAACACGCGCTTCTTCAACATCTTCACCGTCTGGTTCTCCATCAACTCCAACATCCTCGGCATCACCTTCGGCATGCTGGGCCCCTCCGTCTACGGCCTGAGCCTGCGCGACTCGGCCCTCGTCGTCCTCTTCTTCTCGCTGCTGTCGACGCTCATGCCCGGCGCCCTCGCCGTCCTCGGGCCCAAGACGGGCATGCGCCAGATGATCCAGGCCCGCTTCAGCTTCGGCCGCTACCTCGTCGGCGTCCCTGTCCTGCTCAACCTCGCCACGCTGACGGGCTTCACCGTCATCATCTGCGTCGTCGGCGGCCAGTGCCTCTCGGCCGTCTCCGACGGCAGCCTGACGCCCAACGCCGGCATCATCATCATCGCCCTGCTGTCGCTGCTCGTCTCCTTTGCCGGCTTCCGCGTCCTGCACATCTTCGAGACGTACTTCTCCATCGTGGCCCTCATCGCCATCACCATCACCGCCGGCGTCGGCGGCTCCGGCCTCAAGCAGCAGACGCAGCCCGACGCGGCCCCGACGGCCAGCCAGGTGCTCAGCTTCGGCATGATCGTGGCCAGCTACCAGATTCCCTGGGCCGCCATCGCCAGCGACCTGACGACCTACTTCGATCCCAAGGTTCCATCGTAAGTACAATCGAGAGAACATTGTCCATTCTGGACGAGTGAGCACTGGCTGACCTTGCCCGTCGCAGCTGGCGCGTCTTCCACTACACCTACTGGGGCCTCCTCATCCCCACGGTGCTGCTCATGACGCTCGGCGCCGCCATCGCGGGCGCCATCCCCAACAACCCCGACTGGGCGGAGCGGTACGAGACCAACCTCGTCGGCGGCGCGCTGGCCGGCATGCTGGCCCCCGCGGGCGGCTTCGGCAAGTTCGTCGTCGTGGTGCTGACGCTCACGCTGCTCGGCAACACGTGCGGCACCTTCTACGCCATCACGCTCAACTTCCAGACGCTGCTGCCGTGGCTCTTCAAGGTGCCGCGCTACGTCTTCTCCATCGTCGTCACCGCCGTCGTCATCCCCGTCGCCATCTGCGCCGTCAACGACTTCTTCGTCGACCTCGAGAACTTCGTCGCCCTCATAGGCTACTGGTCGGCGGCGTTCGTCGGCATCGTCGGCACCGAGCACCTCGTCTTCCGCCGCGGGCGCTACGACGCGTACGACCACGCCATCTGGGACAGCGGGAGCAGGCTGCCGGTGGGCGTCGCGGCCGTCATGGCGGGCATCGTCAGCTTCGGGCTCGTGGTGCCGTGCATGGGCCAGGCGTGGTACACGGGGCCCATCGCCGAGACGACGGGCGACATCGGCTTCGAGGTGGCGTTTGTGCTGTCGGCGCTGGCGTACGTGCCGCTGCGCTACGTGGAGAGGCGGCTCATGGGGCGGTAATGGCCTGTGCTTGTCTGGCGTTGTGTATATTTTCCCACGGGACGGCGGAGCGAGCGACGTGTAAGAGAGATGCCCGTGTATTAAGGATGGCGACGGAAAAGGAGCAGAGGATCGGGAAGCGAGCCAACTGTATAGAACCTAGTACGCATGTCGTTGGAACTGGGCGCGACCTAACAATGCATATATAATGCCCACAGACGTCCCGTCCACAGCCTTCGCATTAGCCCGTGCCTCCCCAGCCGTGCGCACAGATGAATCGCCTTCCACGATTGGGCATATTGCGGAATCGCTTCTGCAGCCATCTCGTCACAGCCGTGAGCCGCGCCCGAGGCCTTCTCGTTTTGGGAACGCCTCTCGCGGCTCACCCACGATGCTGGGTCCGCGACAAGGCGAGCCGTGAAATCTTACTGGCCGAGAACGACACGCTGTTGGCCGGACGTGCAGATAAGACTCGATGGATTTGCCTGCCGGGCGCAGACACGGCACGGGGGTTTCAGCTGTGCGGAACAACGTAGCGCTTGCAGTTCTATTCATGCAAACCCGCAGAGGCTGAGGGATCGAGCCGTCGGCATGCTGTGCGTGTCGAGGCCGAGCCTTTGCTTCAATGGCTAACAGCGGCCCTGCGGCGCCGGATCGGGCTGATGCGTTCGCCGGCTAAACGGCCAGTCTTGTCGGCGATGGAGACGCCGTGCCAAAGGGGAAATCGCCGAGTACTACGTTCAGCACGTCAAATCTGGTTCCATGGTACCGCCCTGTCAGCGCTGCCAAAGGGGCCTTTACGAAATGAGCGAGGATCGCAAAGGGCCAATGCATGCAGAATGGGGCCACACTCATGTGCTCCGGCGGGGCCCACCGGAGCCGGAGGTGTCCGGCCGCGCTGGGACACGGCCGGCCGGGGCTGAATGGAGGGGCTCGAAGGAGGAGCCGTGTGCGCCGTACGCGCACGGCATGGCACCGGAAACACGTCACGGCGCTGCAGTCACAAAACGGCGAGGGCATCGTGGAACCCGGCGGCACACAGCAGGCTATTCCGGGACGGACGTGGGGGAAGGGGGGGGGATGCCGTCACCTCGGATCCTCGCCGAACCAGACGACCCCAGCAAAATGACTCATAGCAGCGCAACGGGAACGAGACGCCGAGATTCGTCGGCGGGCTCCAAGCGTCGTCTCGCAATGTGAGGGCCCGCAGCGACGACACAGTGCGCAGGGTGCCCCCCGGATGCCCCCCGGTCCCGTCTCGATCCTTAAAAGCAGCCACTCGTCTCTCCCCCGGCTCGTCTGTCTTGTTGGAAAGCCACACCCGCGCGAGCTTCGTCTCCCGACAGAAGCCTCCCCCCAAGCAACCACCGACTTACACAGAGCGGACCGCGAAAGGTTCCGTCTCTCCCCTTCCCCCTCCCACCCGAGGAAGAGCAGCGCTCGCCTCTCCCAGTCTCGAGGAGAGGCTCCGTACCCTGTGCTCATGGACAACACCTCCGGAACCGCTGTCACTGCCGCTGTGCGAAGCGCCCTGGGTTTCTTCAGGCCGCAGCAGCGAAAGATCCCAGACCCTCCTTGGTGACCCGCATCCGTGGTGGTCCTCGCCGCACCCTGACGAGCTCCTCTGCCTCGAGGACGGCAACGCGCTCGACTGCCTCGCCCTGTTCCCGAGCCCGCCTGCCAGCTACGACTCTGCCGACTCCTCGCCCGCCCAGCCTTTCCTCCAGGAGCCCCTGCTGCTCGACTTTGCCGAGACGCAGCCGCTCGCACTGGCTGGTGCTGACATGGCTCTGATGAGCATGTTCGGCGCGGTACCGTCGGGCAGTGTGCTGGAACGGAATGGTACAGTCACTCGCGCGGATATATAAGCCTCGGGCATCCCTCGCTAACGCATCCTACAGCTGACCGCGGACACGGAAACCAGCATCATGACATGTTTCCCCAAGGCCAGCATTCCTTCTTGGGCTCCAGCCTCCATCATGGCATCCCCCAGCACAACAGTCACCATCGGCAGCAGCAGCACGTCGTCCTGCAGGATACGCTCAACGCTCCTCAGCAAAGCACCACCACCAACGACAACAACTCCTCCACCTACCTTCACCCCTACTTCCCAACCGCCGCAGAACCATCATCCGCCTCCACCAGCACCCTCGCATCCCCCGCCATCCCTCAAGCACGCCAGACGCAGCCGCACGGCTCCCTCTCCCCCGCCAGCGCCGGCTCCCTCTCCCCCGCCAGCGCCGGCTCCAAGCGCAAGCAGCCAGGCTCGCCTGGCACCGGCTCGGAGCAGGACCTCGACCGCGACGAGGTGGCCTTGAAGCGCCACCGCAACACCATGGCCGCCCGCAAGTACCGCCAGAAGCGCGTCGACCGCATCGCCGACCTCGAGCGTGCCCTCGGCGACGTCACGGGCGAGCGCGACGACCTTCGCCTGCAGCTGGCCCGCCGCGAGGCCGAGGTCGAGGCCCTGAGGGAGATGCTGGGCCGCAAGTAGCTGAGGTGGTCACGACGGTTAGCGGCGGGATGAAGTGGGAACCCTTTGACCTGTGATTATTAGCATGTATCTTGTTTTGTCTCTGTTCGTCCGAGACGTCTAGGAAGCACGCCTCTTCCTAGACGTCTCCTGCAATATAAATATCGTTTCTGTCTTCAGCGTCAGCTCCTCTCCTTTGCGGCAGTGCCCAGTGCTTCAATGAAAACAAATCCAAGGGATCAATGCGCTGCTCAGACGATGTCGTATTCTCTTCCTTTGATTTATTTGAAATAATTCATTCATGATCATCAAATTCCGTTTCTTTCATCACCACAGCGTGCGTGTTTGTTTGCCCGCCCGCTCCCTGCGCCTGCCATACACGTATTTCATACACTTAATGTGTGTTCGAATCTCATACGCGTACCGCGAGACTGCTGGGATACGGGAGGCCAGGGAAAGTGTGCAATGTGCAAAATTCGGGGGAGGGTCTCGGGCAGGAGAAAGGGCTGGTGGGCTTACACGGCGACATTCTGCCTCACGACTCCGATGACTCGGTCGGCCTGCAAATTTTGTTGCGAGAAAATCTGCTATCATTGTCTGTCTGCAAGCTACAAATCTCTACAGATGCTCAACTGCTATTTAAGAGCATCCCATCTACACCGGACACTGCCGCGTCGCTGCTGGTCCTCTCTCGCGAAGCACAACATTTCCCCCTTCCATCCGCCGTCAGAGCCGCGACGCCAAGCACGCAAAACCCACCAACGGCTGAGCAACTCGCTGCTGAGCGAGAATGAATCATCCTGACACTGCGAAGGGTCATCGACAGGCGGACTTTTGAGGTTTGCGGACGGCTGGCGGAGAGGAGAGACGGGTGCATCGTCGGCGGGAGCAGCCGGCCATCATAATCTACGGAGTCATCGCGTGGGTGCCCATCTGCGATCTGTTTCGGGAAAACCGTGCGCGTCGCGTCATACACTGTCACAATGACTTGGATGCCCCCTGTCCGCATCGTTTGGGATCACCATGAGCGAGAATGAGTCATTCTGGGTCGACAAGCCACTCATCCCGGATGCCCCACAAAGCTTCTCCGGCCCGGGTGGCCCGTGCGCCGACGGGACCGGGAAGCTGCTTGAGTCCGCAGCATCGCATTTGTGAAGCAGTAGGGAAACGTAGCAACGGCCACGCCTTGGAAGAAGAGAGGAAACCAACTAATTAGACCAACCTACTCCGTTCAGCTAGGAGCGAATTCGGCTTCTACCCTCGCAAAGTCTTTGTTGTTTGAGCACGGACCAGGGGTACTCATCAGTTCGGTAAGATACTAGCTTGAGCCAGGTATGGCCGTCAATGTATTCAATCCAAACAGAACCCGTGATATGAGCCAAGTGCTTCCAGGCAGCTCAATTACTAGGTACAGGATGGACAGATCGCAACGACCAGAGGACCGTTCTCCCCGCTCAAATTACAGCCCTCAATTTGCCCAGGGATGCTTGCGAACCAACTTGACTATTTGTTTGACAGCCATGATTTATATCCCCATAAAGTCATTCACACAGATCGCTGTCTGCGGTTACGGCAGGGAAAGCGAAAGCTTCTTGAACGGGCTGCTAACCGCTGTCGATGGTGGAGCAGAGTTTGCTCACGTAGCCAAGAAGAAAAACAAAAGCTCCGAAATATTTCATCTGATGGAGCGGCACGTCCTCAACATGTGGGCTGACCAGCGTGCCAAATGTCGGTCGTGACGCGTGTGGTGAGGGGGTCTTGCATATTATCTACCCGCGTAGGTATCCGTAGTCCCATTCCGCTTCCGGCCGATATTGGTTCTACCAGCCTCACTAATGGAGCCTATCACGCAGTAGGTTGTCGTACGCTACTGAGCGCTGGATGAGCATGAGAGAATTCCTGGGAGCGGAGTACACGTCGACACTTAATCAACATCAAGCGAAGCGCCTACAGAAGTTATCCAATCATGGCAGGTACTTCAGGTCTAATTTAGCAAACTGGCGACGCGCTGTTCCCCTTACTTTGCAGTGTGCCCAGTATAAAAATGATGTACCTCCGCTACACCATCAATCGTCGCTTGAAGCATGCTATTGTTCCTGGTAGTCCATTATAATACCATTCTTCGAGAGAGAATAATTGTACAGTATTGTCTCGTACTCATGGTGATTTTCGTTACGGCAGCCTGGCGACGGCCCGGTCCCCCATCTAAGTGGCAGCCTCAACATCGGTACCATTCTTGAGAAGCTCGATCATGTCGTAGTTCCTTTCCTCCTGGCCCCTGGCCATCTCGAGCGGCGTTTTCATATTCTTATCTTTCGCGTTCATGTTGGCACCATTCTTGATTAGCAACTCGGCAACAGACTTAGTCTCCCTCGCCCAAGAACAGGCGGCCCAGTGGAGCGGCGTCCTACCATCCTTGTCTTTCGTCTCAACATCCGCGCCCTTAGAGATTAGTAGCCTAACAATAGCAAGGTTTCCAAGCTTGGCGGCCAAACAGAGCGGCGGTTCACCAAACCCCTCAACGTTGGCATTATTTTGGAGCAGTAGGCTGACGAGGGGCACATCCCTGTGCCCGTCGCCAGCTCGCTTAGTTGCCAACGATAACAGAATCCGCAGGATCCTCTCTTTGTCGTTGGCCTGAATTGACATATCATCAAGGAGTAGTCGGGTAGATCCCTTGTCGTCTCTCCTGACACACCTATGCAGCAAGGACCATTGTGTGTCCTCATGGCCCCCGTCTATAGCAGCGTGCATCACACTCTTCTTATCGCCGTAGGTTGCTTTCATGTCCGCGCCATTCTCCAGGAGGATTGATAACACGTGAGTGTGACCAGTTAGAGCTGCCCAATGTAATGCAGTTCGTCCGCAGTTGTCTTTGGTGTTGACCATGTTGAAGACTGCATCCTTTTTCAGAAGCTCCACCACAACGTCAGGGTGTCCCCTAATTGCAGCCTCAATAAGTGGAGTCTGCCCGTCTTTATCTTGGAGTATCTTCGTTTCTTTGCGATCTAGAATAAGCTTCGCGCATTCCCTCTGCCCTCCTGCCGCCGCCCAATGGAGGGCTGATCTTCCGAGTTGGTCTTGGGCGTTAACAATATCTGGGGTCGTATTTTCTCTTGGTATTGTGAGGGTAGAAGCGCGCCTTTTCGGCGCTGAGTGTTGTAAACTTTGTTGTAAGAGCCTGGATATCTCCTCGGATTTACCGAAATACGCGGCTCGATGCAGCTCAGCAGTGGGTGAAATCTTCGCCATGTTTTGATGTTCGACGAACTCAAAACTGAACAGAAAGGCGGCGTGGGGATGCACGAGGGCAAGGCAACAGCACGGATTTGGTTGATCTCGGATAAGCGCCCAACGAAGAACATGGGTACGGTGGCACATTAGTGCCACATCCCGCAAGGAGTGCAAAAACTCAGAATCGTCAAATTGCAGGCCCCACACATGACTTCAATCGTAGAGAGCATTTATCGTACGTAGTCAAATACATTCAATTAAGCTACCTACCTACGTATATTCCCGACCTTGACTATCTTGTCGAAACTGGATGTATACGCATAGCCGTGAGTCCTAGCCCTGGGTATTACGCCGGCTACGAGAGGCTACGAGAGGCTACGAGATAGCTGGTCTTCGCTTTACTACATAGCTCGTACGAGACGAGTATAAGTAGCTATTAACCTAGAATACTACGAGAAGGTGCTAGCCGTTGTTCTAGATTAGCTAGGACTACTAGCTGACGCCTTTATGCAAGACTACTTAGCTAAGCGCTTCGTAGGTAGGTACGCTACCGCTATAAAGATAAAGGAAAATCGTACGAACTTACCTTTTCCCTATAGGGAAATTGGATTATTAGTAGTTCTATCTTCGAAGAGCTTAATTAGCTCCTCTCGAGAGCCGCTGCTAGTAGCAGGAAGACCTTGTAGAGTAGGGCCTTGTATACCTTGCGGCGCCTAACTCTAAGAACTCAGGACTTCGTCCTATTTATTATACCGAGTAGCGCGATCCAGCTATTTACAATTACTATAGTAGCTACCGAAGTAACCTAGAAGGCGCTTATAATCGGGGAAGGGACTTACGTACGAGTTATAATCCCGCTATATTTTCTCTCGGCAAGGAGTATAGGGGTCGGTTATCCTAACGCCTCGACTCTAGATAAGGAAGGCGTTTACGTACGAGTCCCTCTTACCTTAAACCTATTCTAAGCGTACCCGATCCGTAAGGAACATTACGGGATGACCTAGGAGGTCTAGGATAGCGCGCTATAGCGTATTTTTAGTATATAGGCTAAGCTAGCGGTCGCGTATATCGACCTAGGTAAGGCGAGTACCCCCTTGCCGTACCGGAAGAAGTGCCTAAGTCTATAAGATTATTAGTATATTGCTCGTATAAGATAACGAGAAAGAAATTACTTACCCCGTCTCCCTGCTACTGCTGCTATTACTGCTATAGCTACTGTTATTACTATTACTACTACTAACTACATCGATATTAGCGTTTATTCGTTCGGGGGTCGGGGATATATACGCGCTTATTATATCTAGAAGAGATAAATAATTAGCTTTATTAAGTTATAAGGTAAGTATTCGTATATACTTTATAGCGGTAGCGGCGGTAGTTGTATATATATATTGATAAAGAAGGAAGAAAATCTATTTATAGTTAGGTAAGAAGGGATAAAGTTATCTAGCTAGTTAGTAGCTATGCTAGCTGCCTGCTAGCAACTGCTCGCTAGCAGCTGTACTAGCTATTTATAGAAAGGAAGGAGCCTACCTCTACATTACGTTATACGAGAAAGAAAGTAATAATATAATTTAGTAGTAATTTATATAGCAAAAAGCGCTCGTCTCGTATAGCGTATTATACTTATAGAGGGTATTTAACTATGCTATTACGAGGAGCAAGGTAACCTAAGAGTAAGACCTAGCTAGCGCTACTTTTACCTATATATAAAGCGCCTTTAGATATAGTTAAGTTATCTCGTAAAGCGTATTACGCTATTAGAGAGTATTTAACTATACTACTAGCGAGTAATATATAGTCGAGCTATATGTAGGATTAGAGGCGCCTAGCCTTATAGTATCGTTAATGCATTACCTCTTTATTAGTAACCTATGCGTACTTAAGGTTTATAGTACTAGCGGTAGTAGTACCTAGCCTTAGGGTAGGTAGTCGAGCTGTATGTATAACTTATATAGCGATATCTTATATAGCGTTATAGTATATAGTCGAGCTATATATAGGATTAGAGGCGCCTAGCCTTATACGTAGTATTATCGTTAATGCGCTACCTCTTTACTAGTAACCTATATATACTTAAGGTTTATAGTACTAGTAGTAGCGGTGCTTGCCCTTATAGTAGGTAGTCGAGCTATATATATAACTAGAGGCTCTTAGCTATACGTAGTATTGTTAACGCATTACCTCTTTGCGGGCGGTAGCAGCGCCTCTACCAGTAACCTATGCGCGCTTAAGGTTTGTAGTGCTAGTAGTTTGTTAAGGGCAACGGAATACACCAAAGGCCGAGAGTAACGACTGCTGTTATAAGCTAGATAAAGGGCCCAGACGTCTAAGGCAATCGTGTAAATAAGATGTAAGGCATGAATAGCCTTATCGTAAGGATTATATAGAAAAACGTCTTACGGGACTAAAAATCGAGAGGCAACGAAGGCTATCTTAGCAAGAGTGGGAGGGCAATAAATCCCTTAATTGAACTATTAAAAGCTTATAAAAAGTATAAAAGCGTATGTTAAACTATCTAATCTTAGGGATCTTAATGCTTCTTATATATCTATATCCTCCTATCCTTCCTTCGGGCCTGACTTAGTAACTTGTGGGTTTAGGGTTTGCTGGGCTGCCCCGATAAACTCCTCCCTACGCGAATATAGCCTACCCTTAGGTAAAGAGGATATAATATAAGAAAGGAAAAAGGGGTAAGCCCTTATAGTATAGCAAAGTAAAGAAAAGAAAGAAAATAAAGCTATAGTAGCGAAAGTAATCTCTTTTTTCTATTATCCCTATTCCTCCTTTAAGTCTTATCTATAAGGGAAGATAAGTCTATAAGAGAAAAAGAACTTAAGTAACTATATAATCTTCCCTCCTGTATCTATCCCCTAACTCTATAATCCTTCCTTCCTCCCTAGTTACTTCTTTATCTGTGTCCTTCTCGCGTATCGTTTAGCTCTCGAGACTACATTCGTCTATAGATCGTTTGCTTGTATATCTTTACGAACCTAGCTTTTAAGGCGAGCCTAAGAGTCTATGTTCGTTAGTCTAAGCAGAGTAATAGATACGTAGGTCTGAGTAAATTCTATAAAAGGAACTGCTTGCTAATGTCTAAACAGTGGCCCTAACTTCTCTATTAACTCTGTAGTTATAGCTCTACTACTAGGGCCTATCTTTTATAAGTCTTGATTAAGGAGTCCTGGTCGATTCTAAATAATAATTTCTCTTTCTATACGTTTAAAGCGAAAGGTATTATCTTTGTATCTAAGATTGGCAAGTTTTATTAAAGGAGTAAGCGACTGACTTTATAAGTGTAAAGGAGTCTGAACTGACTCTAGAATAGTAGATAGGGGCGAGGAAGTACCTGATCTTACTCTCTTATATCCTCTAGGTATTCCTAGCTAGGTCTTAATACTAGGGATTGGTATATTTGGATCCTGGTGTATTAGCGCTGGTAGAAGTTATTAGCTTCTAGTTATTATGCTATGTTGCGAAGTAGGGCGTTAGTACTTTACTAAGGTATTCGAAGGTTCTATGTAATCTTAAGGAACTGGACTCTGAAAGCGTAATAGTAAGTCTGTAGGAGCTAAGGGTTGTAGAGACAATATACGCAATAAACTTATACCCTGTAGGATAGATAATAAGCGCGGCTTATAGCTTGCTTTAAAGCCTCTTCCGTAGGTAGTAAATAAGGATTGTTTCTAAAGAGGAGGAGGGCCTGATTTTTAAATACCTGTTATAGGGTCCTGAGTTAATAGGCTAGCCGAGTATTATTAAGTGTCTTTAGAGGGAGGATCCTAAAAGAGTCTCTGACCTATCGATTTAAATAATCCTAAGGTCCTTATTTGCAGTACTAACTGCGACCATACTAGCGTATTATTAGGCTCTAGCGAGCTAGATTTCGTAGAGGGTATTGCCTTCTGTTTAGGCCGTTAAGTCTGTTCTTTAAATAGGGTTAGTAACTTGCTTATTCTTGTAGACTATTGTCGAGGCTATAGCTAAGGGAATATATTTGGAAACGTAAGATTATATAGTTCCTAGCTGCCTCGGGGTCTTTAGCTACCCTGAATATTATACTAAGGTTAAGGTTATAGCGACCTGCTCGGTAATACGAGATTAACTAGATTCGGGATATTTCGTAGGCTCTATATAGGCTGAACTCTAAGTACGTTCCTCTGTTTATCCCGAGCTTCTTAGATATTATTAGGGACGAAAATTATAAACCGGTTTTTTTATATAGGTAGTATAAAGCGTTGAATATCGTAGGGGTTAATTATATCTTTTGTTTTAGGGCGAGCCTAGATAATATGATATTAAGGGTAATGTAGACGTACCTCTGGCCCTGAAATTATATAGTATCCTCTAATCGTTATAAGTAATGCGTTCTACTAAATAGGGAACTATAGATACTAGAATTATCCTTCGATACTAGTAAAGTCCTAGTTACTAACCCCGTTCTAGTACCTATGCTCGAATTCTACTCCTTAACGAATCCTAAGCTCTATCGTAGTAATTTATATTAGGAATCTAATTAATCTTTTTAATAAGATCTCGTATTCGTTAGAGTCTCCTTTTTCCTTGTAGAATGCCTAGTCTTTAAATCGCTAATAAGAATTACCAGGTCTAGTAGTTTGCGCTAAGAAGGGAGTTAGATATTTAACTATAAGATCTTCGCCGAATTTTTCTATAATTTCCTCTAGGTTAAAGCTAACCAGTCTTCGGAGGTAGTGCTAGAGGTTCAAGAGTACTATGTAGCCATACTCCTACTAACTATTTTGCGCTAGCCTAGGCATAAGTATAAAGGTAAAGTTGTAAGGGTAATCGTTATAGTTAAGAATCTGCCTTTATAGTCTAATAAACGATATAACGCGTTTATTACGTTTGTTTCTCTAGTTATCCGAGATTAGAAGGTTCCTGGTCTTCCTATCCTATATAAAGCTTCCCTAGTATACCCCGGTTCTGTCTTTAGTTTAGAAGTTAATAAGCCTAGTAAGTATTCGTCGATTATACTATCTACTATAAAGGGATTCCCTGAGTATTCTAGAGCTACTAGCTACCTTCTGATCTTAAGGCTAGCATTTCTATAAAGGTTCTAGGATATCTGTTCGATACTAGGGAACCGACCGATAGTTATTATCGATTTAGACGACTAGAATATCTTTAGGTAAGGCGATAATGTGTTTAAGTCCGCGGGTAAGGATCTTTAATATTTGTATTCTACTGAAATTAGTTATTTATTCTTTCTATAAAATATCTACTAGGAACTTATATATATTAGCGAGGTAAGGCTACTAATTCGGGTCTTCTTTGTAATTAGGCTAAACGGGAACTATTTAGAATATATCTTGCGCCTGCTAGGGAGTGAGATTATCTAATCTAATCCGTAGAGGTTGCTTGGGCTAATGCTGTTGTAGTATTGCGAAGGGCGGTTAGACTTAGTATAATTCGGTAGCCGTTTTGTTTGTATTAGGCTCGTTATCTTATATAAAGTTAGTGTCGGAGTAATACCTACCTTCTATATTAATAAATCCGATTACTATAAGAAGTGTTATCTTCTTTAGGCTGGTTTTTCTAAAGAAAACGGCTACTTCTAGGAGAAGCGGGCTGGGCTTCTTTACCCCGAGCTCTCTAGTATTTATTCCTGGTTTAAATATAATTAAGGGGACTGAAAAGGGTAAGGTAGAAGAGGTTCTAAATAATCTTGCGTAAGAGTACGTAGTAGTATAGGCGTTTTAGTAGCTAGAAAGGTAGAGTATGTGCTAGGGCTTTTGTAAAGGCGGAGATAATAAAGATAATAATAGTAATAACGATAAGGGCTTTGTCTTGGAGATAGAAGGTTTGTGTATTTAAGGTACTTAGGGACTAAAAGATCTTTAAAGAACGATGCTTTTAGGGATGTATAGGAGGGAGAGAGAGAAGGCAGAGGTTAGGCTCGTTAAGTATGTGTTTTATAGCTGTAGAGCTAAGGGTAGAGTAGTTGAAGCCTTGATGTAGGTATTTAAGCTCTTTAGTACTTCCGATACCTTAAACTAATTAACCTAGTCGCTTTAATAGTTGCCTTTAATAATTTGTAATTATATAGTTCCTATTGAGCGGGCTTAGTACTTGTTCTCTTTTTATCCGGAGTATGCTATAAGTTATAGTTCTATATTCTGTAATCGAGTCCCTAGGATTTCCTTAGTACGAGGTAGTATCTGATCTTAGCTCCCTCTTTCTCTTTAGGTACCTCTTTTCTCTTTTTTATACTTCTTTATCTAAAGAATATTCTTAAGACACTTGCTCTGATTTACTATACTACTATCTCTTACTACCGCCTTTCTAGATTACGGCTTAACTTTTTTACTGCTATACGCTTATTTATATACATCTTCTTATGCTTATAAGCTTATAGCCTTTCTTCTTCTTTTTTATCTTCTTCCTTTACCTCTTTTTCTTCCTTCTTTAACCTCTACACTAGGTCTTCGGCTTCTATCCTTATAACGCTCCTAGTCTTCCTTCTTTAAGTTCTCCCTCTCTTTCTTTTAATTATAGCGACTGTTATTATTAATAGTTAAATTCGGCTGGTCGAGCGTAAAGATTTGCCTGACTACCGCGATATTATGTCTAAAAAGCTCCCTTAGGATTAGATGTCCGTTAACTAGCCTCTGGTCTGGTAGGGTTGTACTAATATTGTAATAGAGAGAGACGAGGACTATGCTAGGGTAAGTGGGATTAAATAATCTCTCCCTATCTTATTGCTGACTAGATTCTTTAGATCTATAGCTGCCTTGAAACCTGGGTGCTTGGAGGATGTAACCTGGGTTACCTTAACCTTTTAATCCTTGTTAAGATCGCGTTCCGAAAAGAATGGCTGGATTTTACGCCTCCTTCTATATGAAAGCTTGCTGGTAAACTTAGCCCTCTTAGTTACTTCCTGAGGAAATATGGAATATAAGTTGCCCGTAATGCTGCTTATGGGATGCCTTGTACTGTCTGTATTCTAGCTGAATGCGCTTATCCGTAAGGTTATTTCTTTGACTAGGTATATCGTTGCAAGGAATACGTTATAGCCCTTGTTATTACTACCTTTGGTTAATGAAATTAGGCCTTTTGCTCTGGTTATATTACTATATAGAGAATTATTATCTTATCGGCTCGCGAGTACTGTATATTCCCTTTTTACGAGTATGTATCCTTAGAAGGTATTTAAAATAGCTCTTGTGCTAATTGTATTTAGTATTCGACCTGGTCTTCTTCTTACGAGTAGCGTAGCTACCTTGGGTATATAACGAATAACGCGTAATCTAAGCGCTGTTAAGGGGTAGCCTTTGCTAGAAGAAATGTAGATTAGGTAGCTTGGATAACTATGCCCGAATTCGTATGCGAAGAGAATACTCTACGCGTTCTCTTCGACTACCCCTATCCTTTTAATAAAAAGTTTAATAAGGCTTAGATTAAATAAGTAAAAGGGGTTCGAGAGTCCGAAGGTAGCTTTAGTCCCTGTCTAGAAAGGGATAAAGCTTATAATCGCTATGTTCGTAAGCGCTTAGCTAAGGGTTATGGTTTTAGTTTATAGTCTAGGAAGCACTAAGTTAGGACTAATTATACTTTATTAATTCGGGATTTTTAGCTTATCTAGCTTCTAGATAAGGCCTAGATCTAATAGTTACTTATTATAGGTATTAAGGGTAGGTTCTAGTAAGTAATTAGGGAGCGTTTTATTAGGTATTAGTACTGATTTTACTTATAAAGTAGATATGTCTATAGCGGGCTTTACTAACTAGGGAGCTGAATTTAGACTTATAGTACTATATAATCTTAAAGTACTACGTCTATAGTACTATTGCTTAGTATCTATCGTGTATCTTAGTTCTATTGCCGAAACTTATTACCCTTATTACCGTACCTACTTACGTATCTAGTATATCCCTTTCGTATTTTTAGCATATCTTTTAGCGTCTATGGGATATCTATAGGTAATTATAGTAGTATCTGCTAACGTCCTAGGTATATTTGCTATTATCTATAGGCGTATCTGCTATTGTCTAACGTCTTGTTATCTAGGGGTCCTAGTTACGTTTCCTATTACCGAAGGTTATGTTTAGTACTATTTCTAGGTAAATTTAGGACCTATTCTACGTTAGTACTATATAATCTTGTTGCTACTCGTAGTAGGATATTACTTATTTGCTTCTAGCGTAAGTTTATATATATGTAAGCATAGATAATATATAGCTTAGGCGAGAGCTAAGGCGAGGCTTACGTATATTATATCCCTGCTGTTAGCGCGTAGAAAGTTAATAAGTAGATCTAAACTAAAGCTAGATTAGTTAGTCCCTCCCTAATTAGTCTTTGTCCTAGCCTTTCTAATGTTTAAATTAATACTAGTACCTCCTAATAGCTTATTTTTATAATTGTAGAAGTAATTGCTGGGGTAAAATCCGTCTTGATATATGTTTCGAAGTTAATGTAAATAGTAGCGTTAGGAGCGTACTATCTAATCTATCCCTTTGTCTTTATAACAATTTCGCTTAGAGATATTAGCTCGAACTTTTTAGAAGAGTGCTCTATTTTTGCGTTAGCTTATAACGATAGTAGCGTCCTGTGCTTTCTTATATAAAGGAATTGTCGAATCGTTTTGACTAAGCCCTTTAAGTATTGAGAAAATCTTGTCTTCTTGAACTTTACCTAACTCGTTTTGGGATCCTTTGAGATTGAGGATCGAATTGAGGGTAATAAAGACTTTCTTTCTTTCCCTGTCCCTGAGATATACGGAGGGATTATCTAATCTTCTGTTAGTCGCTATAACTACAGTATAAATTTCCTTCTTTGGTATGTTATTGTCTTGAGCGTCTAATAGATTACTATCTATCCTTGTAAGTACTATCTTATTAGATGTCCTTTGCGCTGCCGCCTCTTGTATAAATGTTATAGAGCCTTATTCTAAGAGTTAATAAGCGTAGAGTCTTATGGTAGTAGTAGCTACCCTTTCTATTCTGCGTAATTAGATAATTCCTTCTTCTTCCCCTTCTATTCGAATACTAGGACTACCCTACGAAGAGAACGGGTTAGCTCGAAGCGTAAGAGTAGTCCGTTAAGGCCGTTATCCTAGTACCAGGCTCTAGGTATAGCTGGCGCCTAATGTAGGGTAGCTCCGCGAGAATTAGAGCGTTGGGTAGCTATTAATTTCCCGAATGCTTAACTTAAAAGCTATAAAGCTAGTTCCCTGTCCCTATTCTCTTAGCAGCGCCTGTTCTCTTGCTTAATTTACTCTATAGTATATATTGCGTCGTAGTTAATATTGTCCCTTTTTCCTATTCCTTAGGATTAAATAATCCCTTCTTCTTCCGTTATTTATTCTTCTTGCTTAATTTACTCTACAATATATATTGCGTTGTAGTTAATATCGTCCCCTATATAGTACTAGCCGCCTCCTCCCTAGCTATGGAGCCCTAAGGCCCCCGTAGGAACCGGAGAATAATACTAGCTAGCGTAGCCTTATAATTTAGGTATTAATAACGTTATATTCCTCCCTTTCTACTTGTATTATACGTAGGAAACGAATTTTAAGTGTCTATTGTAGTCCTTTATACGAAGGTACTAGTTAGTCTTTACCTCCCTAGCTATCTTCTAGGTCTTTAGGATTTTCTTTATTAGAGTCTTTATTTTCGGGAGATCTTTTAATAGTACTATCTAATCTTATAGCACTTCGTAAGGTTATCCTATTAGATACTTCTCTCGCTGGGTCTAAGAGTAGGTTATTTATAGTAGTAGATTCGGTACTTAACTAACCCCGTAACAATACCGTTAGCTTATCCTATAGTAACTAGTCGTCCGCGGTCAAAGACTACCAGCTATCTAGGTCTTTAACGAACTTCTTAAGGTACTCGCTAGCGACGGTCTTATTGAGTAGGACCCCGTTAAGCGTTTTAAGTTTATAAGCGCTAGAGATTAGGGCCTAGCTTTGTATGCGAAAAGGGCTATTCTATCTTATCTATAGTTTAGCTGCCCTTAATAGATTATTTAATCTCTACATGTTATATATTAAGACTAAGTCTCCTAGGTATAGAGTATCCTTTTCCTTCCTGATTGTATGCTTATTCTGCTTATCTATCTTTCCGGCCAGTCTACAGCAGAATTCCATTACTTTCTCGCGGGCCCTTTCTATATCCTTTGCTTTCCGAGCTATTATTTAGACGCGAGCGGTAAATAGGTCTATTAATAATATAACTTCGTCTTAATTAATAAGCCTCTAAGTAGGATTTTCTACTTCTAAAGGTAGAATAGGCTCCTATCCATAGATTAAATAGAAGGGTGATATCCCGTGGGAATATCGGATAGCCGTTCGGTCTATAAGAACCGCCTGATCTAGTAGTCTTAGCTACTTTCCCTTATGCCTTTAGCTTATAACTATCTTTACTAACGACGAGACTAAAATCTAATACCTAACTTCGACCTAGGCGTTAGCCTTCGGGTTATATGCGGAGATCGGTACGATCTTTATTCCTAGCCCTCTAAGAATTAATTTAAAGTCCTCTTATATTTCCGGTCCTCTATTAATAATAGCGTATATAATAACGCTAAACTAATAGAAAATTAATAAGGTAAACTTAATTATAGCCTTTATTAATAACTTAAAAAGGGGTTTAACCTCTATCTAGCCTGTTAAATCGTATCTAGCTTCTAATAGGTAGAGGTACCCGCTGTCTTAAGGGACGTATTAATAATCGAAGTATACCTTGCTTATTAGATACCCTGGAGTAGATAGTACTATAAGTTCTCTTAGCTACTAAGGGGCGAATTATTAGTATTAATCGTATATCGCGATAATTATAGAGATATCGTTCTACAAGGTATACTACTAATACCGGTCTATTAAGTATCGATAGGTAACTTCGCAACCCTTGTAACCTAGTTAAGTGTAGTATTTCTATATAAGGTCGGTTTAAGTAACGGGGTTATCTATAACTAACGTCGGGCCTCTCCCTTCTTTCGCTAGTTACTTCTATAGCTTCTGGTTTTCTATAAAGTATTTCCTATATCGCTTTCGTAGCTTCCTATATTCTAAATTAGTAAGATTAGATAGTCGCTATAAAGTCTAAAGGAATTTAGCTATCCGTTAGGACTCTACGGAGTAGTTCCCTTCTAGCTTAACGCTAGTAACTGCGCCGAGGTAGAAGTCGATAAAATCTTTTAAATCTCCTTCTATAGCCTTATCCTTAGTATAAGAAGGAACCTTAGGTATGCGAGAGAGCCCGTTAGCTATAGAATTCTTTTCCCCGGGTATATAGCGTACCGTAAAGTTAAAAAGGAAGATATAGCTGACCTATCGGGTAATAAGCGTACCCGGAACGTCTTTAATAGATCCTTTGAGCTGGTCTACCAGGACCTTCGTATCCGTTTCGAGGGTAAAATAAACCCTATAAATATAGCTTTATAGCCTTCGGAGAGCATAAAGAATAGCCTTACACTCCCTCTTTATTATATCGTAACTCTTTTCGGCCTAGTTCTAGTAGCTACTTTTAAACCGGACTAAATGTTGCTTTCTATTAATAACTTATATAAGTACGGCTCCCTAGCCTTTAACGCTAGTATTATATATTAAAATAACCTCCCTGTATCTATCGCCTAGATATAGGTAGATAAGAATAGGTGGTTCTATAATAGCTTTTTTTAATATATCTATTGCTTCTTACTAGTCTTTGCCCTAGCTCTACTCTATATTCTTCTTTAATAGGGTAGTTAGGGGTTTAGCGAGTTATATAAACTATCTAATCTAGATCCTATAGTACCCCGTAATACTAAGAAAAGATCGTACCTCGGGGATATCCTTGTAGAAAGACTATTTAAGGATCTTATTAACCTTTACTTAAATAGGACTCTAGCTATTAGTACTATAGAGGTACCCTACGATCTTAGTCGCTTACTAATAAAAGCGGGATTTTATAGCTAAGATTATATAGCCCGTAAGTTTAATATTTAATAGGACTTTATTAAGGTTAATAAGGTATTCTAGGATAAACTTGCGTACTCCCGGTAAAGCTTCTTTATCCCTGTATATTGTGTCTGGTCTTTTAATAGCTATATTATCTAGAAAGGCCCTATAGACGAGAGGAATTAGGTTAAATAGGATATGTATTATAATTCGTATGAATTGTATAATAGAGTTAGTATTGCCTTGAGGAAGAGTATATATCCGAAGAAGACCTAGAAGCGTAGAGAAGGTAGTAAGGTCTCTACTTATCTGATCTAGGGGTACCTAATCGTATCCTGAAAAGAAATTTAATAAAGAAAGGACTTTATATATTGTAAAGTTATTACTAAATTCGTCTGCGCTTAGTAGGATAAAGGTATCTCTGATTATAACTGCGTTTAGCTAAGTAGCTAAATTAATTAGGCGTAGCCTACTGTCCTTTTTAACTACTAGAAAGTAGGGGTTATGGTATAGGCCATGTAATTCTTCTAAGATTCCTTTATCTATTCGGGTTTTTAAGAGCTTAATAACTTTTAACTCTAGTCCTCGAGGGATTAGGATACTTCTAGCCTACTATACTTTGTAATTAACAACTTTAATAACTTATAGAGGAGTTATAATTGGGTCGACTTTCCCGCTTTCTTTAAAGTCCTAGGCGAGGGCGGCTTTGTAGTTATAGAGAAGTTTGGTTAATATCTCTTTCTCTTTAGGGTAGAAGAATCCGTTAACCTGCTCGAGAATATCGTTAAGTCGCTTACTATAAAGTCGGGTACCTTTCTTAATACTCGAGAATTTACTAATAAGGAATTTAGTATAAGGTCCTATTATATTAAGGCAGTCCTTAATAGTTTCCTATTTCTTCTCTTTCTAGTATAGGTCTCCTTCGGGAACTAACCTATCCGAAGGAACGTTATCTTTTAGGTATATCTTAACTCCCTTTTATTTAAATAGAGTATAGACTATAGGACTATCTAATCTCCTAATACTACTTTACTTCTTAAGGGCGTTTTATTAGAGTTCGATTAGTTTATTACTTCCTGTCTTTAGGGCGGTTTAGTATTGCCGAACTATACCTCCGAGTATAGTATCTATAATATCGCTTATAACTTCTTATCCTATTAATAGTATAAAGGTATCGTCTAGATTAAGTAGTACCTTAGTACTAGGAATCTTCCTACTAGTTTCTATATACGTTAGCTATGGATTACTTACTAGGTTCGCTATCTCTGTTTTTCCTCCCGACTTAACTATGTTAACTCGAATGTCTTTCCTTAGAAGCGGATCGTTAACGTATTACTATTGTACTAGGCCGGCTGCTAGGGTAATAATTAGATAGGTCCCGACCCGGCAACGAATATATATATCCCCGTTCCTCGGGGAGTAGTTAAATATTAGTCTTATTGCCTAGATAAATAGTATCCCTAAGATTAGCGGTATTAATATATTATCTAGCAAGACGTAGAGGCGAATTAGTATCTACGAGTTACCTATATAGATACTTGTCTTTACCTCTCTGTATATTAGTATAGGGTTGCTAGAATAAGATTTCGTAGATACTATAATAGGCATAATCTTTAGATTATATACTTCTGTATATCTCTTAGAGATTAGGTTGCCTTCTAATCCCGAATTAACTAAAGCGTTTAACGTCTACCTGGATAATAACCCTAGCCTAACTTGGATTCTCGGTAGGTCTTATATATGCTATAGAGTACATGCTAGCGAGATAACTGTATTTACTATAGGGACTTCTAAAGTAGCTGTGGTTATATTAACTTTAACCCCTTTGTCTATCTGGTTTAAGTAAGTATAATTATCTTTCCCTTAAAGGATAGCTTCGTAGATAATATATATAGTATCTTTAGGTTCCTAAAAGTAGACCGATACTTCCGTATCTAGGATCTTTACGCTTAGATTAGGTAGTTGCTCGCCCCTTTGTTCCCCTATTGTATTGCATACTATTATAGAAGAAGGTTCTGATTTTCCCGTAGCTTAATGTTCCTGTACTTTAGCGTATAGGTTACTTTGCTTCTAATTAGATAGTTGCCTAGCCTTATAGGCTTGTATAGCGTTATAGATTAAGACGTTAAGCTTGTCCTTTAGCTCGTTTAATAGCTTTCTAATATCTTCGCTATCTCTAGAGACGAAGGTTACTAAAGAGACCCCCCCTTTCTAGGTTTTGCTTATCTCTTTAGTATTAAAGTATACCTCTTCTATACCTTCTGCCTTATTAATACAGGTATCTCTAACTACTTGCCCTAGTTTAGGAATAAACTTAACTAATTCGCTAAGTAAGATTAGAACCTTCTTAAGTATAATATCCTACTTAATACTATTAACCTATTAAGTAAAAGCTTTCTTAGGATTAAAGCAAGGTTTAAAGTAAGCTGGTATCTTCTCCTTGTTAGGACTCTCTTTTGCTATTAATAGTCCTATAGGCTTCGGTAGCTGTAGAGGGTTAGCGCTGCTTTTGAAGGCTTGGTACGGGCTTAAGGGTTAACTACCCTACGTATCTATCTAATCTAGGCCTTCTCTAGTATCTAGTCTCTATCTCTTTCTTTTATATTCTAAGGCGTTAATGCTAAGGGTTATAGTATAGATACCTTTATCCTCCTCTTAGTTGCTTTCTAGGTCGTTAGTAAACTTAATAATAGCTATAGTCCCTCTATTGAGTTCCCTCTATTCCTTTTTTTTGCGTAAAGTAATATCGTTGGGACTAAGGGTTCTAGGTCCTTATCTTTCCCTATCTATAGGGGTTATAAATCTATCGAGGATCTCTACTTCTCTCTATATCTTTTCCTAGCTAGGAAATTAAGATAAAGGTACCTTCTTAGCTTACTTAACTAAAGGGTAGGCGAAGTATTTAAGAAACGCTTTAATTTAAAAGATTATAAGCCTTCGAATATAGGTGCTAGGGTAGGTAAACCGTTATACTAGAGCCGGGATAATCTAGTTAGTCTAGTCTAATCTTCTAACGCTTACGAGTATGTTCCTTGTATTGAATATATATAGTCTAATACTGTTATTATACTTATATTCCTCGTAGTTACTAGGAAGGTAATTCGGGCTACTATAATACTAATATCTACGTTCTCTTTAAGGGTATCTCAAAGAGATTATATTTACGTAGGGCTTATTCTGGTAGTTAGGATTAAATAGTTCCTAGAATTTAATATAATAGTTAGCAAAGCGTACTAGGTTAGGGCCTCTTTAACCTCTACTACCGGAACGATCCTCCTTTATCTAGCGAGTCTCCCTTTTAAGTAGGGCCTTAACCTCGTCTATCTTCTTCTCTAGACCTTTAGTAAGATTAATTTATATCTACTCGAGCTAGGCTATTAAGTCTTCGACCTGGGTTTTAAGCTTCGATAACTTTATCTTAGCTAAACCTGCTATTTATCTTTTGTCCTTTTTAAGGCTAGCTCTAGGCTTAGGCTACTTTAAGAGACTAAGACGTTCTTTAAGTAATATACTAGTTGGCCCGTTAGGGTTAATTGTAGTAGCCTTTATGCGTTTAGTATCTAGACGAGGTTTAAGATAATCCTAGATATAGTTAGTAAGCTTACTATACTCCTTCGCGATTATCTAATCTAAAGTATAGCTATACTTTTCTATAATAGTAATATTTAGTTCCTTAGGTATAGTATAGTAGATATCTCGAGATTGCGAGTTACTCTTCTTCTAGTTAGAAGGCCTGACTTTGCGCTATAAGTACGCATACTACTTAAGCTAGTCCTTAATTTCTTTTATATTTACTAGGCGCTTAGCATTATACTAGGAAAGTTAAGCCTAAGTAATCTCGCGTTAATCTATATCTTAAGCATAATACTCCTTAACTAGGGTATCTTTTGCTTCCTTCTAGCTAAGCCCGTTAATAAGAACCTTAACTTAGCTAGCTTCTTCCGGAGTAATATATCCTTCGAACTAGGTACTCTTATCTTTGTCCTTAACCTAATAAGCCTATATTTCTCGTTTAAACTTACAGAGGAATTTAGAGATATCTCTACCAGTAAAGGTACCGATAGTTAGGCGTTATATCTATCCTCGGGCGAAGGTATTACTAAGTGCCCTGGTAAAGTTATTGAGACTAATTCTTAAGAAGGGATTAGCTATACTACGGTTAGAAATCAGCTCTATCGCGTCTATTAACTTAGGCCTGGCTAGTATAACTATTTAATCTCCTGATCGCGAAGCTGCTTCGAAGGTGTTAGCCTTGCTAGGTAAGACCTAATTGTGTTCCTGACTTGCTGTCGCTAATAATTTCTTCCTCTTTTTCTTGCGGGCTTCTAGCAATATTTTATATCCCTCTTTTTCCTTTCTATTTTCCTGAATAGTATCCTTATAGCCTGCTGCTATAAAAAACTGCATATAAGTTACGACTATCCCTACCGATAGGAAGATGCTCTATAATATTTACTAAACAAGGGTCTAACTCGCAAGGACTAAGAGAAATTCTTATTAATTAGGACTTGGGATCTATCTAATCTAGGGTCTAGAAAATAGCTTATTATTCGTTAAGGCTATTCTAGACGCTCTTACGGACTAGTTACTAAGTTGCAAAGGATTTGCGGGTAGATAACTCTGTAGGGAATCGCGAGGCTTTTTAACTACCGCGCTCTATTTTCTCCCTATATTCGATCTTTCTTCGTAGGCTTCTATCGTTAATTAGTTATAAGGCAGGGCATTATTTCCTAACTAGTGTTTTGTATAAATTGTAGTCGGGTTATTGTGTATTAGCCTTATTTAACTATGCTGTAGCAATAGGCTTATCGCGAAAATCCTTCTTATTGCCTCTCTTAAAGAAAGTTATTCTCGTAGCAGCCTAAAGGTGCCTTCGTCTCGCAGACGAATTATTTACGCCCTAGAGACTAGTTTTGTTAAGGGCAACGGAATATACTAAAGGCCGAGAGTAACGACTGCTGTTGTAAGCTAGATAAAGGGCCTAGACGTCTAAGGCAATCGTATAAATAAGATATAAGGCATAAATAGCCTTATCGTAAGGATTATATAGAAAAACGTCTTACGGGACTAAAAATCGAGAGGTAACGAAGGCTATCTTAGTAAGAGTAGGAGGGCAATAAATCCCTTAATTAAACTATTAAAAGCTTATGAAAAGTATAAAAGCGTATATTGAACTATTTAATCTTAGGGATCTTAATACTTCTTATATATCTATATCCTCCTATCCTTCCTTCGGGCCTAACTTAGCAACTTATGGGTTTAGGGTCTGCTAGGCTGCCCCGACAAAGTAGGAGCAGCGCCTGGCCTTGTAGTAGGTAGTCGAGCTATATATATAACTTATATAATAATATCTCGTATAGCGTTATAGTAGGTAGTCGAGCTATATGTAGGACTGGAGGCTCTTAGCTATATATAGTATTATTAACGCGCCGCCTCTTTATTAGTAACCTGTACGCGCTTAAGGTTTGTAGTACTAGCGGTAGTAGCGCTACTGACGGCGGTAGGAAGTCGAGCTGTATATAGGACTTATATAGCGATATCTCATATAGCGTATTATGCTCTAGGAAGGCGTTTAACCGCGCTGCTAATAAGTAGCTGCTATACCTATCTCTACGGCTAGCTATAACGTTAGGAGATTTAACTATACCTACCTCTAAACTCTATATATATTATATACGTAGATATTTAAGTAGACTACTATATAAGGGAGATATAAAAGGTAATACGTAAATAAAATATAGGGTAGCCTATCTTATACGAAGATTAAGATTCTTTAGTAAAAAATAAATCTAACCTATCTATATTTGCTTTTACTATCTTAGTATATTAATATTCCCTCCTTTTCTTTTTCCCCTTTCCCCCTTTTTCTTTTTCTCTTACCTTTATTCTTTCTCTCTTTTTATTATATAATACTAATATAAGTCTAAGTAAAATAGTATAGCAATTCGGGTAGTACTAACGCAAAATAGTACGCTGATATCAGATAGTAATATCTAACTAATATTTACTACTATTACTATAGGCTTTATTGGGTAAAGGTAGGGTCTCTCTTTAATAAAAGCGATAGAGAAAGACCTCTTTCTCATACGATAAGTATAATAATACTTATATCCTTATCCTAAGGCTCGTAGCAAGGCTTAATATCTTAAGTCTTCGGTCCCTTGTAATTCTAATTAGGAACCCTTCGTTAACGTAATCGTATAGATAACCTTAAAAAGAAATAGATTAGAGGTAACTTTAAGGAGAGGGCTTACGAAGTAATATAAACTACCCGTAGCTAGGTAGGATTAGTTAATCTATACGACTACCCCTTTAGACTAACGATTCGTTTATATATTATCCTTTTACTTAGGGAAAAGAGCTTTAGATATTTTCTTTTATAGAAGTAAGAGAAGCTTAGTATATACGAGTCCCTTAGTATTTCCTCTAATATTAATCTTTTAATAGAGTTAATCGATCTTACTCCTTTACCTTAGTAATTACTTAGGGAGAGTTATTATACTAGGATAGATATTAACGATTGGGTTAAGTAATTCGTATAACTAAATATTAAGTAGTTCTTTATTAATAAGGTTCCCTAGTATATTAAAAGCTCTTAGTTAAAATAAAGTAGATTTATTTATCTACTATTACTGCTACCTAGAGAAACGCGTATAACGTTTAATATCTTCTCTAAGCCTTAATATAATAAGGCTAGCGAGTCTTCTAATATATAGTAACGTACTAAAGGTAAGATTATTATTTATATTAACTTTAAAAAGGTTTAACCTTTTTATACGAAAAAGAGGCGGGTACTTTAAGAAGATAAAGAAGAATAGGGAAGTAATCTCGAGACTATTATAGTTAAGAGAGAACCTCTGCTATTTCTAATTAATCTAGAACCCTTTTAATCTCCTCGTATAAGAGAGGACCCTGGTAGTTACTAAGTAAGTAAGGGAATAGAAGCAGAATTAAATAAGTTTTTTTATCCCTTATTTATTATATAGTATTACTTATAGATATATACTAGTACTTTCTTTACCTTCTAACCTCTTACTACTCGAGATAATAACCTAATAAAATAGCCCTTATAGAATACTTCTAGTAAGTAGCCTAGAAGATCCTAGGGAAAATATAGGGCCTGCCTATTGTACCTAATTCGTATAGAAGAGATGGTAAGTAATTAATAAGACTCGTACGAAGTAATTACTTAGGATTCGGGTTAATACCTTTTGCTTTAAAGGACTAGAAGTATCCTTGTAGCGAGTATAGTAAAGGGTCTCCTTAGAAGGCCGAGGGATAAAAAATCTTATAGTTTTATTCTAAAAGTATTATCTATTTTATTAGTTCTCGTATACAAAATAAAGGGTATTTAAATATATATATCGATCGAGTCCTCCTTATAGAATAGGTATTAGACTAAGTATAGGTTCCTTGCTACTTTACTAGTACTCTCGAATATATAATTATAAATAAATATACGAATTAATATAAGGTTAAAATCTCTTTTTATTTATCCCTTAATTATTTTTAAAAGGGATTAAAGCTAGTATTTATATATACTATTCTTTAGTCTACGGAAGAAGGAAAGAGTTAATATTAATATTCTCGAGCGGCTTAAGTATTATTCGTAGAGTATCGTTTATACTATTATCGTTTATTAGTAGAATTCCCTAGTTCTATACGTCTCGAGTATTATATAACTCGATTAGCTAACTAAAAACTATATATTCGCAATTCCTTTATATACAGATCTTATAAGAGTTCTAAAGGTTAATAAAGGTAGTAAACTTATTTCGTAGTATTACTATATATATTATATAGAGGGTAATCTAATTACTTAACTCTCCTTCGATAAAGAGAGCTATATATATAAGCTCGTAGAAGTATAACTAAAGAATAGTTAGTATTAATACCTCTCGTACGAGAAAGACCCCTTATAATCTACTAATTAGTAGTACTAGCTCGGAGAAGACGCTATTATAACTTAATGCGTATATTCTAAGTACTCGGTATATATATATAGTAAGATAAAAGTTAATCTCCTTGTTAGAATTAATAAGTATTTCTATTACTATCCTTATATGTAATAAAGCCTAGTTAAGAATATATTAATATTACCTAGGCTACTACTTAAAGAGGTATTTCTATACCGAAATCTAATTAAGTAAAGAAAGGGCATATACTAAGATACTAGACTATACGAAGAAACTACTTAAGGGTACTTAATACTATAGTTACTAACCTCCTATAGTAAAACTAAATAATATAACGCGAGTAAGTATCGATATAAGCATACGATTAAAAGCTAAATTACTTAAGCTTCTTATATCTGTTTAAATACTAGAGGAAGTTTAGTCTAGGTACTATAAAGTTCGTATAATACTTAAAGTTCCCTTCTCTACGCTTTACTACTTCCTTAGGAAGTCTTAAGCGATAATAATTATAGAGTTGGTTCTACGAGATAAGAATATCGCTATTCTGTTATACGTATTTATAGACTAAACCTCTTTTAAGTCTACGGAGAGTTGCTTTTTCTATAAGATCCTGTTCAATAAAACGAATTATATCTTAGAGAGTAGCTTTGTGTTCCTTAGTCGTACGGAATTGTTATTTTATTTTATTCTGTAGTTGGATATGTTAAATTGTTTGGGTAGTAGTAGTAATATTATCCCTTTCTTGTAGGCCTTAGACGATATATAGATTATTATATCTATATGAATAGAAATAGAATTGTACGCGTTTGATAAGCTTAAGGGGATATACTTTTCGTAATAGACCTTAATTGCTGATCTAGGCTTCTAAGGTTCGCTATGTAACTGGTGCTTTCCCTTGTACGCGAAGTATCTTATTAACTTGGATATAGATCTCTGGAATTGACGTGCCTAGATCGAAAAGACTAGATACCTCTTCGCGTAGCTCGTTTAAGGAGTTTTTCCGTGAGAGGCCCTAAAGTGAAAGTTGCGTCTTTAATATCCGTATACCTACTGTCTCGCCACCTCGTATACGAAGTTCGTTATTAACTATGGAGTGGATTTCGCTAAGCTGCTTATTCTTAATAAAAAGACGAGTAATTAGGTTACGTTCCGCATTAAGAAGATTATTTTTACTTGGTCGAGGCATTGTAAAAAGCTCGTACGATTAATTCGTGCGGTAATGAGTCTGATGCTGTGGAATGTGTGATGTGGGGTTCTGAGTTTTTGTACTCCTTGCGGGATGTGGCGCTAATGTGCGACCGTACATGGGAGCCGCACAGCCACACTATACCCTGCCATGCCGGCCTAAAAATAAATGCTCATGCTTCGAACCAGTAACATCTTGCCACGGCCGCTCTCTTCTTTAAGGCTGAGGTACGGGTTTCTGTCGGAGGGACGCATTAAATACTTCGTCCCCTTGGCTCCTCATGGCTAGTTATCTGGAGCAATCTATGGCGAATCCCCCACACTCCGATGTTTTCGACACGCCTATTTGTTCATGCGTGGTACCTTGGGGCGGTAGCCTCCGCCCAAGGGTACAGCGATGACCGCCAAGTCGCCTGGCAGGCAGGACCGACCCAACGAGGCACATGGGACATTATAAGCAATTGCCTACTGACCATTTTTGCCTGCACATGGACTGTTCAGCACCTCAACATTCCAAGCCCACGGGATGGCAAATGGCTTCGGCTGCTGCGCAGCGCTAAGTGGATGATGATCACGATTCTACTTCCCGAGTTGATGGTACTTCACGCCGGCTTTGAGTTCGCCATGGCTCTGCAAGCTCTTCGATTGATGGAAGAAATGAACAAACCCGTTATGCTGCCATGGTGGCTCCCACGACAATCGCAGACGATACTGCAATGTCTCTCGACTCTGCGGCGATGCTTATCATGCTGGCCCTCGCGCTCTCATAACCAGCGGGAAGCCGCTGATACGGAAATGCAACCCGTTACGGACGGTCATCAATCTGCCGCGAATGGTCAGCAACCTACCGCGAATATTCATCGCCAACGATTGACTACAGACCCTCCTGACTGGACATTGACCCACTGCTTCTTCGCAAACATGGGCGGTTTCTATCATGGAGAAGGACAGCAGCGATTCCCAGTGACCGCTCTTCAACTTGCCAAAATCGAAGAATGCGAGGGTCCAAGCATCTCAGAGGAAGTGATTCAGGACAAGAGTAAACAAGACTGGTTTACAAAAGTCATAGCGTCGTTGCAGATCCTGCAGCTTACGCTCTCAGTCATTGTGCGAAGAGCCCAAGGGCTTGCTTTCTCACAACTTGAAACGATAACATTAGGCTACGCGCTTTGTGGCGTCCTAATTTACCTTATATATCTGTACAAGCCTCAGAGAGTGGAAACCGGATATCTGTACGAGCCTCAGAAAGTGGAAACCGACATTTTCGGGCGCAAAATCTCTTATCTGCGTTTCGAGAAGACTTACGACAGCTTCTGGAATATCTTGATGAACGAAGGGGACTCCAACGTTGCGAATGTAAAGACAAGCGACCAAAGCTCACAGAAAGTTCCAGATAGGATCCCCAATGATAATGTCCCGATATCCGAAAGTCGCGTCGCTCATCCTGGGGTATTTCTCTTGGCTTTTGTGTCAGGCCTTTTTGGAGCCCTGCACGCCATAGCTTGGAGCTTCGAATTCCCTTCTGCCGAGGAGCAAACCTTGTGGCATGTGGCTACCACCGTCGCCGCCGGAGCTCCGGTCGTTGGCTTGGCTGTGATACCCCTTGCACAATGGACCACCTCGGCAGGAGATCCTCAGCTCTTCCTTGGGAACTGCCTTCGTCTGATGAGAGAATATTCTTTGCATGTTCCTGATAGGAAGCAACAAACAGACGACGCATACAAGAAGCTCGAGGAAAATTTCGTCAGGCTTGAGACCGAAGACACCCGCAAGCTATATGCCGACATCCTCTGCCCTCGCGAGTATCCCGAGCTTGCAGAAGGTATGCTAAAATTCCTGAAGGCACAGCGAACCTTAGACTTGGAGGAGAAGGAAAAATTCCTAGGCTATTTCGAACAACTAGTCGAACTGATGGGGGGAAGGGTCAATTCGAAGAAACTCGTCGACGAGACCAGGACGAACGTCTTTCCACGAAAGAACGTGCTCCCAAGCACAGTCAACCAGGGAATTCTTTACGTGACAACAATTATGTACTGCCTATCACGCATATCACTACTGGCCGTCGCGTTTTCAAGCCTCCGCAAGATGCCAGAGTCTGTTTATGTGGCTACGGATTGGACCGCTTATATTCCAACTCTGGGTTCGAAGGGCTAAGGTTGATCGGAACGCTTCCCTCCCTTCCGATTTCTGATCCTCCGGTCGAAGGACCTACGGCTTGTATGATAGAGTCAACTTAATATTGAAGAGGTTCTCTGTGCGGATACAGAAGAACACAACCCGAGTCGAGAACCTGTGGACCTTCTCTCCTGACCAGACTAGCAAAGGCAAACCGTTTGGTCTGCTCAACCCGGGCTTCTGGATATGGGACGCCACGCAACTTTGTTTGCCTTCCATCTTGCCCCGGTCGATGACATCCCTAGTGGCGAAATTCGGGGTGCGGCAGAGACGGGGAAGCAGCTGTGGCTGCCGGCAGGCTTCATCCCGTAAACTGTGACCCCGTGAGCCACACCAGAACGGTGTTGGGGGACATTAGCGATGGGTCCTCCTGCAGTCTGTGTGGAGTATCGACCGCTTGGAGAAGCAGGAGCGCTGATGAGCTTATTCGAAGAGGCTTGAATGCGCAACTGCAGCACAGAGAGGACCGGCAGTCATGCAGTGTTGTGGGGAATTATGGAGAACCATGGCTGGGGGCACGAAAAGGATCCCTCCCGGTCGAGGGACGGGCCTTGGTGAAAGGTGACTTGGGCAACAGAGCACGGCGACGAACTAGTACCTGTCAAGTAGACGGGTAGCTGTGGAGTGGATGATCAGTGTGTGGCAACGACCTAAGAGTTAGGTGTGACATCCACGACGTCGAAAATCGCAGAGTTCCGTGGCGCAAGCAAAGCAAGGCAGGGTGGTCTGCTCAACCGGACGAGTCTAAGAACGGGCCATCTCGTGGCCCATACCGGGCGCTCAACTGCCACCACCAGCGGTGAACCCTGCCTAATCGACACCAGCATAACGCAGCTGATTTGACTAAGAACGTCGATCATCCCAGATGCATCATCTGCCCCTACGAGTAGTCAGGGAGGCAACTGACAGAGCCTCTTCCGCAGGACCCGAGGCAGTCTTTCGCGGTTAGCTCATCCCGCGACTTCACTCAGCCTCGTAGCCGTCGTACTAAAGTAAGGTGGTCGACATCCCTCTTCCGCGTACCAGAGCGATTGTCGCAGACGGTTAATAATAGAGTTTGTCTGCCGCACAAGCTGGGGTAAAGGGCCGCGGACTAGCCCGCATGGGTCGGCACCATCCTAGCCCGCAATGTAACCGCCGCCACTCGGTTTCAGCTGCCCTTGCTCCTCCACGTCGGAGGCTTTCTGGCTGCCGTGAAAGACCAGGGCGGGCCAAGCGTAACGCTCAATACACGCGAGGTGCCCGTATGACGGAAAGACAACTGTGGAGTTGAGGCGCACCGGTGTAGCCTGCCATCCTGCTAAACATGTGGCAAGGCTGAGACCCCGGAGCCGGTGAAGACGCGCAAGCCACCTTATGTTGGATCGTGCAGGGCCAAGCCACCAACTTCTCAGCCAATGTGTTCGCCAGAGAGCCTCTGCGGGGGCGGCTACATGCAGCTCCTGTGGCGGCATGCAAAGAATGTTTGCCGTTTCGGAACGTACGTCCAGAGAGAGGTACTCTATATGATAGCGCGGTATGCACGTAGGGTGCACGGAAGTCCAAGGCGGGAAAGGCGACCGCTGGTGCCAGGTCTTTCTAGTTCGTAGGTAGCAAATGGCCATTCGCCTTTAAGAGGAACGCACGTGGCGTTGTAAATCTACATGGTGGTGCTAAATGCTGATGAACAAACCAAGGACGTTGGTAGGGGGGCTGACTCCGAGGAGCATGATCATGATGATGGTGTCGACACCCGCCAAACGACATACGAGCAGCACGGAGACTTCGGACATCCAGGGCTGCCGTGGCTGACGATGAGCGAATCCGTTGAAGGATGCGTGGTCATTCAGCCGAGACAAGCAAGGCCTCGTCTCGAGACCGGGCACATGGGACACCGGATGGACGCGAGGCGGCTGCATCGAGCGGCGTTCACCGCGGCGACGGGCGCAGGCGTCGCGGTTCGCTCATGAGCCGAAATGGACCCCGACGGTGATATCGCTCTTCACATGGTAGCTTGCTAAGTGAAACATGGCATTGCTAGCCGACGCCCGTCAGCCCGGGTCTTGAAGATGAATTGCTTTACAGCTGTTCGTATCTCCATCTGCGAACTCCTGCGGGACGGGATACGACATGGGGGCCCCGTGTGTCTGAATTTGGGCAGTCGGGATGGCGCACAGTCGTCCTGTGTGCGGCCAACATGAGGCGATCAAGTATGGTGGCAGACACGTAGTCCCAACGCTGAAGGAGGGTTTGCGAGACATATGCAGGAGGTTACTAAATAGTTGGAAGACACGAGCCGGGAATGACGGCGATATCTGGGATGAACGACAACCGGGCAAGGGGGAGCCAGCGGCTTCTAGATTCTCGAGTAACTTGGCCAAGCGTCCGGTGCGAATGTGATGAGTCGTTATGGGCTGAGCAGCATCATCACAATTCGTCAATACGCGGCCAAGCAAACAGGCCCGGAGAGAGCCCCACAGTCACGTTTTCACATGATGAGGCCTTACGGCCGGCCGGCATTACGAGTAGAACTTGCAAGCGGCCACGGACGCAGTGCTGGAGCGCTGTGGAACAAGGCATGCCCCGGCAAGACCAACCGCCGAAGGTAGGAGGCTCCTGGGCCGGCGATGTGCAGTATAGCGTGTGGGGTGCATGCTGCATGCAGGTTTCACTCGGCCATGTTTGGTGGATGTACCGTACCGGTGCGTCCGCGCGGGCAATAGAGGTGACACTGTCGCCGGACAGTTGGTAAACGGCACCGTCGCCGGTAACCGCGCTGCGTCCGCATCCAGCCTCGTTCGGGGCTAACAAGACTGAAAAGGGTCGGGGATGTCTGATGCGGCACACGGTGCCATTGAATGAGATGTCGACGGCGTGGGTTAGCCTGACGTCAAGGGTCTCCTCTCAAGCCGGTGAGGCAGTTCTTGCCGAGACAGTCGACACGCGCGGAAGGGTAGATCGACAGCTTTTCAGGAAGGATTGTGGTGAATATGTCAAGGCCGCAGATGAGGTGGTGCTGGCTTGTGCTGAATCGGCCGAGCCGGGGTCTTGGCGCTCACGGCGCTGCAACTGAGAGCTCGCTCCTTGGAAGCTCAATGGCCAACGGTCCGAGAAGAGCAGATAGATGGGCATGGCCTGCGGGGTGCTCGTGTATCGGGGCCTCGCCCCATGTCTCGCGGAGCGTGAGATGGTGCTGCTGCGGCCTCCAGCCCGTCGGCCCCGGCCGATGAGACGTCAACTGCCAAAACGCACGAGGTACGAGTACTGCGTACTTCCTCAGCCCATGCGCAATTCGTATGGCTGCATACGGCGACCAACAGGTGGGGCATCTCCAACGACGAGGTTTGCGAGGTAGCAGGGTAGGCCGTGGTCGCAAAGCACCCAGGCTTGGAGGGCGGGCGTAGGGTCGTATGAAGCCGATGGCGATGAGGGATCCCTTGCTACTTGCGGCATCGAAGAGGGCCCAGCGATCCGCAGGAGAAGCAGGAGCGCAACGCATCGCTCGTGGAAAGAGTCATGACGGTGTCTTCTGCAATCAAATGCCGTGCGGCAGGGACGATCTGCGGCCAGGATTGGCAAGTGCTAGCATGTAAGCCTGGCTGCCTGGGTTGCGCCTCTGCAGCGCATGCCACCAGAGAGCAAACTTGCCTTCGTATCAACCAAGCAGCTCCAATGTGCATGCGCGACGAACTCCCGACGACGCGGCGCGGGGAAAGAACATTGTGGGAAACACGACGGCCATGATGCCGGGGTGTTTATTATGGGTATGTCGCACAACATGCCGTGTAACTGGCTGATCGTGGTCGCACCGAATCACCCGCGCAGCCCGCGCCCCGTTGCGCCGCCTCGTGTAATTGCAACGGTGCACTCTCCGGGCGTCACGCTCGGGGTGCTTCGATGACGGCGACGACGGGAACGACGGCGACGACGATGACGAAGTCTTCTCGGGTTTCAAGTAGAGTCAGGTACGTTCCCTCCCTGATGCGTTCAAGACATCAACCAATTTGGACCCGGCGTGGCGTGCCGAGCTGAGGTGAGTCGGATCCGACGAGATGGGTGCTGCTGGCCGAAGAGCACCACGGCCTGGCTGGAATGCAGGATAGCTAACTTGCTGTACTCGGATGCTAGGCGGACGACGACTGGTCGAGGGGCATCGATAATGCTTTCGACTGCAGCGCGTCATCAGCCTCGCGACGCGCCAACCCCTACCGTGCCATAGTCCGCCGGATAGACCCAACTAGTGCCCCGAAAGTCTGGCATCTCTCCGGGGAAGCAGCAGGTATTAGTCGTATCCTCTGCCAAGGTAGCTGTGGTCATGCGAGGACCCGTGACGGAATTTGGGTGGCTCGGCCGCCCTTGTCTCGCTCCGACTGCACCATCAGTTCCATCACCACCTTCGTCGCGTAGAGGGTAGACCACCACCACCAGGCGGCCCGTCCACCCATCCATCCCTCGCGCTTTCGCTTTTGCCTCTCGGACCTTCTTTGGCCCCGTCATATTTCTCGTTCATGCTCGGTGGCGACAAGGACGCGGCTTGCACATAAGAAGGCTGCACAACCCCCATGGCCACGAGCCTGGTCGGATGGCCCGTTTCCTTTCTCTTTTTACAGCTGGCATGTCAGACCGCTCACTGGGCTCGGGTCCTCCCACGCACCGATCACTCTTCCATTTCTGGGCAGCCCCGTGTCGTGTGGCCCCCCCTTGGGACAGGCAGCGCAATAAAGGTGCATCATCTGCCTCGTGTGAATCATCAACCCTCGATGGTTGCTGACCAACTGCCGGCTTGCAGGAGCCACTTGACCTCCCCTCAACCCTTGCACTATCGTTCGCTTCATTCTCTGCTTCTTCCATCTCAGCCTTGCATATTGGCCAGCTGGTAGAAGCATCCCGCCCTGCACCTACTGTCGCGGTGCACATCCCCTTCCGCCTCATCCAGATGCTTCATCGCAGTGTGGACCGTTCTGTCGTCTCGAGCTTCCACGCGTCGACACTTTGGTGGATCCCGCCCCGGCCACCCACGAGATCCGAGATCTGTCCGTGAAAGGACGAAGGCCGCAACAGAGATACTCGCGGCAACATCCGTGGCCGGCGCACTCGCGGCTCTCGCAGCGAGCGGTCGACACCGGTGCTTCCCGCCAGGTCGTCCGCCTAGACTTCAACGGGCCTGCGTCAGCCGTTTCGCGCGCCCCGCATCGCCCGATTGGCAGGCCACTCGAGCCCCCTACGGAGCACAGCGGTCCCCTATCGTCGCCCGTTAGTGTCTGTGCCTGCCGCACCACCGGTGGCGTCAGGTCTGCCAACCAGCGCGACAGCCGCCGGAGCAAACCCCCTACTCGTTGGCGATTGTGCCCTGGCCTGACCTGGCAGGTAGGGTTTCGGACAGGCTGCAGATTACATAAGATGGAACCGCCGGTTTCCCCCCTCTCCGCCGTCATGCCTGGCAGCCGCATGCCTCCCCTCTCTCCGCCTGCTCCTCCATCCCTTGCGGCGAAACGGCGCTTTCCCACGCGACACTCGATTCCTGCCTCCACGATGCCCGAGTATCGCCACGTCCGGAGCGGCAGCCTCAACATCCACAGCGGCGCCGCCGCCGGCAGCCCCATGATGCCGCGCAGCCCCCCCAGTGCGTCCCTCCACGCCCGAGACAGACCCTCCGTCGTGCCCTCGAGCGCTGCCCTAACGGCTCTCCGCCCCCACCTCGCGATGCCCTCGAGACATGCATATCGCGAGAGCGAGACCCTGGGTAGACGGACCAGGAAACCCGCTGACAGGCATCCCACCGTAGATACATCGCACGTCCCGTGCAAGTTCTTTCGCCAAGGCACTTGCCAGGCCGGCAGTGCCTGTCCCTTCAGCCACGACCTGGGCGCCTCTGCCGAGACCGTCTGCAAGTACTTTGCCAAGGTGCGCCCCCCCAGTCGCCTGACGCCCAGCAACAGGACAGCCGCTGACCTTGACATTGAACCTGCAGGGCAATTGCAAGTTCGGCCCCAAGTGCGCCAACATCCACGTCCTCCCCGACGGCCGACGCATCAACTACGGCAAGAACGGCGTCACCATCGGTACCTCGCCCGTAAACCTCTCGGGCAGGCCGTCTCCAAGTCCCGCATCACCGAACTCGGCCTCGGCCACCGCGTTCCACGGCTCCGCCAGCGCTCTCACATCATCCCTCTACCGCGCCGAGCCCGGGTTCGCCGACGATGACCGCCATCAGCTCGGCCGCCAGCCGAGCATCGACGGCATCCCCGCCATCGACATGCCCTTTTCCCGTTCCGCCTACGGCTCCCCGCGCGACGAAGACCCCAGTCGCCTCGGGTTCGGCCTCTCTCCTGCCAACGGCAGGGGCCTGTCCATACTCGACGCCCCGTTGCCCGCGTCGTTCGACTCCAACGGCATCTCCAACGCGGCTCGCTTCCCTGCGGCTCCCTGGCCGTCATCGGTCCCCTCCCAGTTCGGCCTCGAGTCTCCCACCCCGTCCCTCAGCAACGCCAAAGACTCGCGTACGTCCGAGACGTTGAAGCTCCTGCATACCTCTGCGTTTGGCTCCTCCGACCACTTGATAATCTCGGCCGTCGGCAGCCCACCCAACTCCCAGCCCGCGAACAGCGACGAGTACTTTGGAAGGCGAGCTATGCACTCGGCTCGGTATTCAAAGCCGCGGATGCTGAGCTCCAGCCTGCCCAAGACCACCTCGGTCGACCGGGACTGGGAGGCCGAGTTTGCCTTTGGGGACGACGACAATGGCCCCGAAAACTACCTTCCTGAGAATCTGCAGGATCTCTTGACCCCGGCCGAAAAGGCGCGGAGGGGTTCGATGCGCGCCGATGGCGACCCAGTCATAGAGGGCCTCTCCAAGTATGGCAGCCCGATCGGTTCCAGCCCCAGCAGATGGGGCTCTCTGTTTCAACGTCAGAAGGAGGAGGAGGAGGCCACGCGCGCCGCAAGAAACGCCGGCTCAGCTTTCGGTCACGTTGGAAGCCCCCTGCGAAAGTCCACTCTGGCTCAGGAGATGGGCGATGGCTCCAACGGCGCCGCCCGCTCGCCCGCACCACGCTCTGGCAGCGAGCCCATGTCTGTCTTGTCGCAGCAGCTCCAGCGCAGCCGGTTGGACGACAGCACCGTCGGATCCAGCCCGCATCTGCATCCCGCCTCGGCACGGATCGCGAGCAGCGGCGCGGGTGTAAGTGCCAAGGATCGAGCGATGGAGCGCCATGTTTCCAGCGGAAGCATCAGCTCCTCCATGACGGGCAGGTTCACGACGCCCATTGACGAGGAAGACCCCGCCTTCGTGTTCAGCATGGAAGAGGAAGAGGATTCCGGCAGCGCCAGGACGCGGAAGCGGGCTTCCGCTGGCCTTGGCATCGGTGGCCTTTCCAGCTACGCCAGTGCTGCCGCCAGTGCCTCCTCCAGCAAGGGAGGAAGCAATGGCTCCAAAGAAGCCGGAGATGCGGCTCCGGTGAATGGACGATGACCCCGACTCTCCTATAGAACTACGGACGGTTGACATCGTGCATCCGGATTGACGACTTACGATTTGGCTCCCTTCAGAGGCCTCGCATTTTGCATCGGCTTCGCTCTGAACGCGAGTCGCTCTACTTGGTTCTCACTTTGCATTGACTGCGGCGGAAAGAGAAAACAGAATATCCGGACGAAAATAATTGGACACAAATGCTTCAGAATTCCGAATTGAGGGACAGATACAGGCCGGAGGCTTTTTGCTTTCATCTCTCCTTTACCATTTTCTTTTCATCGTTGCTTGACTTGCGCAGTAATATGCGGGGGAGGGTGGCGCATTTCCAGACGGCACGCAGCCTCGCCCCTAGACGAGTGAGGTGCCTTTTGCCTTACAAAATCGGGGATCGGAGTGTGCTTTACCGGCTTGTCGTGGAGGCCGTCGAGTATGGCATCAGGCTGAGGCGGATGAAACGGACCTTGGCTCCTTTGCAAGCTCGAGCAGGATGGCGCGTCGTTGCATTGCGCTTGGACAGGACGACATACCCAATCGATGAATTTACGTTTTTCTATACGGAAGGGAGATGCATGCGGAGGTCGAGTGGATGGGCTGACGACGCGACGACGCCACGGCGGGTTAGATATGACGAGTCGGGTTGGGTGGGCCGACGCAGGGGGCAGGACAGGAGTGATGAGAGACGAGAGACGAGAGACGAGAGGGAGGGCATGCAGCATTTGTTATTCCCGCTCGCACGTTTCATGCGTTAGATATGAGTTTGAGCGTTTGCTGCTGCGCGATGCAAATTAGTTGAGAAGGGGTTGGGTAGCAGAAATGGACATATTGCCGCTGTCGTGGCCGCGGCTGACGCCATATTTTCTCCAATAATCATTCCTGTAGTCATGCGAGCCTCCTTGCGAAGCTCACCTCTCACCAACGTGCGGCGTGCGTCTGCGGATGGAGCTGGCGGAGGCCGGCAGAAAGCGACGTGACGGCCATCTCGACCATCCAGGGCAACCCAGGCACGGCGAGAGGCACAGGGCAAGAGCACGCCAGGCAAGGGGAGAAGCGGAAGTTTAGCGGTGATCTAGAATTGGTTTTTACACTCGTACACGGGGTCGCCGCGGTCTACACCTTGGCCGCGCGTGCCCACAAACATACACCAACACGCTTTCCAGCGCCTCGCCTCCCTCACTGCTCGCCACCTGTGCCAGACTCTTCTCCCATGGCTCCGGAACCACAGCATACCAAGGCCGAGCCTCTGGCCGCCATCAGCCTGCCCCCGTTTGTCGTACCATATGGACATTTAAAATGAGATGTGTGTGATACCCCACCCCTGCGCCAGCTGCGCAATTCCATCATATTGCCAGTGGCAATTAACCGCCATCAGTCCGCACTAAATCCACGTCTAGATGCTCGAGCCGGCACGCCCGGCTATGAGGGATGACGCTCGCAAACGGGGGTCGTGATTCCGGAGGCGTTGGAAGTAACTTAGTTGGCGTCGGGCTGGCTCAGGATGTACTCAACAGCCTTGTCAACTGCGAGTCGAACAGTGTCAGCAAATTGATGCGTTGGGGGGTTCGTTGACCCATGATGAGGGACGTCAAGAAGACGTACCAGAGTGGATGGTGTCGGCATCCTTGTCGGGGATCTCGATGCTGAACTCCTCCTCGATGGCCATGACGACCTCGACGGTGTCCAGGCTGTCGAGACCCAGGTCGTTGGCGAAGTGGGCAGTGGGCTTGATCTGCGAAAGGTTAGGTATTGCTCATCGAAGATTGAGGTCGTCGGAATGCCACGAGGCGACACATACGTTGTTGACGTCGTTGACCTAGTCGGGGCATAATTAGCTTCAAATCATCGGAAAATAGAAGAGCATGAACCAGCCACAGCAGCAGCACGCGCATCCCATCTCTCGCATCCCGTTTTTCCCTGTGCTCTGCCGCGCTTCTATCCACATGCGAGCCCCGATCCTCCTCAAGACGAAGCAAGGGGTAAGCCACAACTCACCTTGTCAAAGCCCTGCAGCAGGCTCATGATACGGCCCTCGACCTGCTCCTTGGCCAGGCCACCGGCAGCGCTGTACATCCGCACGGCGGCGAGGCTCTGGACACGGGGCACGAAGGCGACGCGGGGCGCGGCGGCGGCAAGGAGCGACGTTCTTTGCACGGTGGCCGCGGGTCGGGCGGCGGCGCGGACGGCCGAGGCGGCGGATCGGAGGATGGCGGTGCGGAACATGGTGGGCGGGGATGAACTGGCGAGTCGAGGACGGAGGAAGTTCAATTGGAGGCTGCTGGGGGGATCGACTGCGCGGCGTGGAGGATGCGAGGACGGGAGGGAGTGACGCGGGTGCAAGTGACGATGATAAATTTCTCGTTGCTTGAGGCGCTGAGAGGTCGGAGCTAGCATGGGGAAAGACGGGCAGAATGAGTCCGGTCACGTGATGAGCCGTGGTGCCTTAATCAGCAGGAGATGGCGGGCTTTCCATTGGCTGCGGTGTAAGTCGGGGGGGAGACAGACCAGCTACCCTAGACCAAGTCGCTTTCGCGGCCGGCCAGCGTGCCAATTTGGCTGTGAAGTTGAGACTAGATGCAGGAGAAGGCATTTGCAGACGGTCTGTTGTGTCAGCATTTCACATGGTCTTTTTGGGTTGAAGGATGAGTATGTTGCTGTTGTCGGCGCAGCTGCAGTATTCAGAAATTTTGCGTGTGTCTCGAGCCAGTGGGATGAACTGGCTAACCACTGCAATCAAGAGAGCAGTTCCTGTTCCGCTGTGAAATTGAACAGTAAACCAAGCGACTACCTAGTCGGACCTTTGGCGCAATGAGAGGGCGCGTGATGCCAGTCGGAAGCGTGGCGCAAAGAGCAAACCGGTACTTGGGCCTGATCCCGCCGCCTCGCACGCATCTCTGCATCACGGCGTTGCTCAAAAAGGAACCGTCACGTCATCCGCCGACACATGACCTTGTACACTTGCAGTATCACCAATGATTTGTGACGTCGAGCGACAAAGGTCCGAGACTGGCCCGGTCCCGCAGAGGGAGCTGCTGCCACAGAGAAGTTTGCTGCATTAGACCCGACCTCTTGTGAGCAGTCTCGCACCACAGCCCTGCTTGCGCATGTTCCATTGAAGCGCTGGATGAGAAATCGGTGAAAATAGCAAAAAGAGAAAAAGACGCCGCGAAGTGTAAAAAAAAATAACGTGCCGCAGCGAGGACTCGAACCTCGGTTTCCAGTGCATCGCATCCGAAGATCCACAAACTGGTGTCCTTACCCCTAGACGACTGCGGCGGCGAGTACGGCGGCGGCATGGTCGGCTAAGTACCACTACCTTATTGGGGCGCCGTCGCTGGCGGGCGCGGACGGATGTGAGTTTAACCGCGCGCGGGGTGGGGAAAGCTCGTCGTTCTGCTGAGCTTCTAGCGGCCTTCTCCGGGCGCGGAACCGCCGAGATCGATCCCGGCGTCGCGGGATCTCCAGGCGCGGGGGGACCCCCCACCACAGTTCGTGGCGCTTAAATGTCCGAACGCTCCCTGCTTATCTTCCGGACCGGTGGTGTAGGGCGTCTTGCATGTCTCGACGGATGGGCATGGGCAGGTAGATGTCTCTCTGGGTGGCTCGTGAGGCGGCGGCCAGCAATCACGCCGAAGGGGGACGTCACGGAGCGCAGACGGGCCGAGTCTGGACCACGGCAACCTCACCTCGTCGCACGGCGGCGAGCATCTGCGCAAGCCTCGAGACACAATCCTGTAACCTGCCTCGGCTCGGGAGGTGACATCCACGCGAAGGTCTCTTGCCATGCCGTCCGAGCAAGGTTGGTCCGGAGGCGAGCTAGCAAACCTACCCAGCTCAAACTCGTCCCGCCGGTGCAGCTGTCCCAAGCCTGGCGCCACCTTCACCGTTGCTCCCGGCTCTATCGAGGATAAGGTTGGTATCGACTACATCCAAGTGCTGCCGTGGCCGGTGACCCTGCTTTGGCGATGGTGGTACCCGTACTTGGACTGGATCTTGTGGCCGTTCACCTCGCCTGCGCCGTGGCCACGGCGTATGCAAAGGGCCATGGCGTAAGCAAGGAGCCACGACGGACACGAAAGGCATGGTATCGTGCAAATTCTCCCCGAAACCCAATCTTGGCCGGAAACCTAAGTTGAGATCACAATTTTAACCTTCACTGCTATTCATATAATATTCCTCGCCCAATCTCGCCGGCCTGCGGGTTCTCGCCATTCCTTCCCCAGTTCTAGACACTGATCAAATACCTTGCCGTTTCAAGCCTCCATATCGTTTTGGCATATTTGCTTTCCCGCTGCGCGCCTCAGCCATCATGACGCTGCAGTCCGCCCGGCTCCTAATCGTCTTTGGCCTCGTCGCCAACGCCTGCCTCCTCCCCGGCGAAGCAGACGGCACTTACAAGCGCGATTCCATCAGGCGAGATCCCAACTTCCAGGACTTCCCCATCGGCCAGGGTGACCGTTGGGGCGGCGGGCAATGGATCCCTCACGGCCTGGGCGGCTGGGACCGTAACCTCGAGTCCATCCTCAACGTCAACGAGGTCGAGTCGGGCCTCAAGGGCCTCGCCAACGCCTACCCCGACGTCAAGCTCTTCACGGCGCCGCACGCGACCTTTGAGAACCGCAGCGTGCAGGGCGCCACCATCGGCACGCCTCGCGTCCTCATCCAGAGCGGCGTGCACGCCCGCGAGCGCGGCGGGCCCGACAACATCCTCTACTTCATGGGGGACCTCCTCGGGGCGCGCGCCAACGGCACCGGCCTCACGTACGGCAACCAGTCCTACACCAACGCGCAGGTTAACACGGCGCTCTCGGCCGGTATCGGCTTCGTGCCGCTCGTCAACCCGGACGGCGTGGCGTGGGACCAGCTGAGCGACTCGTGCTGGCGCAAGAACCGTAACACCATGAACGCGTCGAGCTCCAACATCACTGACCGTAGCATCGGCGTCGATCTAAACCGTAACTATCCTACTATGTGGGACTTTCGCCGCATCTACAACCCCAACGCGAATATCGCCTCCGCTGCGTCTGACGACCCCGAGAGCGAGGTGTTCCACGGCGTTGCCCCTTTTTCTGAGCCGGAGACGCAGAACGTGGACTGGATCATGGGCCAGCATCCCCAGCTCTCGTGGTTCGCCGACGTGCACTCGTACGAAGGCGACGTCCTATATGCTTGGGGCGACGACGACCCGCAGACGCACGACCCCGGGCAGAGCTTCACCAACCCCTTCTACGACGGCAAGCGCGGCTTCATAGGCACGGACCCGACCGACAGCCAGTACCAGGAGTACATGGAACAGCCGGACCTGGACGCCGAGTCGGCAGTCTCGGGCGGCATGAGCGACGCCATGAACAACGCCGGCTCGGTACACTTCAAGCCCGAGCCGAGCTGCCACCTGTACCCGACCTCCGGCACCAGCACCGACTACGCACTCGGGAAGTACTATGGGCACAACTGCGGCGCGAATCGTGTCCACGGCCTGACGATTGAGTTTGGCGAGGGTACGACCAGTGAGAACTGCCCCTTCTACCCGGACGCCGACAGGTACCACGAGTCGATGCGGCAGGTGAGCGCGGGCTTGATGCATCTGCTGCTCACGGCGGCGGGCCCGGACGGCGATCCCAAGGTGTACAATTGCTGAGGACCATGCGTTGTGAGGTCCTTCGCTGAATGGGAAGGTGGCGAACCGTGAATCGTCCGGCGGCTGAGGTAATGATATGTGATGAGAGAACAGCGCAGTACAGTACACGGTTATACACAAGCCATGACGAGAAATCAGGCGTGGCGAATTAAGAACGTTTGTCTTTTGAGCTCCAGAGCCATCATATGTACAGAAACCTGCTGCGTCCACTGTCCCCTGTCGGTGCTGTGACTCTCGAAATAAGCTCCCAGGCTCCACCCCTTCTCCGTCCTACCTGTACATGGTACATAGGGAAATAGTGTAATAAGTGTTTGCGAATGCGGACACGTTTTTGTTGTGTCGTCGTCGTCGGCGTCGTCATCGAGTTTGGAGATTACCTGTAAGGCGAATCGGCGCGGATGACGGCCGCAAGCTCGGGCTCCCACTTGTCTCCGTTGGACAGGAGCTTCTCTGCAAGCCATCTCGTTAGCTCATATCCCTCCCAAAAAAGAAGAAAAAAAGCCAAGTAAATCATGAAAGCATCGCTTCAGTGAGTTTGGATCAATGTGGTGCGGCGCTTTGGGACCTTGCTAAAAGTCACGCAAACCGTCACAACATCAAAAACCCATCCACGTTGGAACAAACGAGAAATCAAGGGCAAAAAGTACGCACCCTTGTTGTACAGCAGCTCCTCCCTCGTCTCGGTGGCGTACTCGGCGTTGGGGCTCTCGACAATGGCGTCGACGGGGCACGACTCCTGGCAGAAGCCGCAGTAGATGCACTTGGTCATGTCGATATCGTAGCGGGTCGTTCGGCGGGAGCCGTCGGCGCGCTCCTCGGCCTCAATGGTGATGGCCTGGGCGGGGCAGATCTGAGGAAGCGGCATTAGCATGCGTGCCATCATTTGTCCCCGTCTGCTCTCGACGGGGATGGCCTGGGCGATGGAGACGTACAGCTTCGCAGAGCTTGCAGGCGATGCAGCGCTCTTCGCCAGAGGGGTATCGTCGGAGGGCGTGTTCGCCGCGGAATCGGGGAGAGATAGGGCCCTGCGCAAGAGTCAATTCGTCTGTCCCTTCTGGATGGGGCATCCGAGGGCGAGCTCCGTACCTTTTCAAAGGGATAGTAGATGGTGTACCTGCCGGCACCTTCTCGTCAGTCCAAGTTGCTAGCGCTCCAACGCAACTGCTGCGTCATTTGACAGGAGGGGCTAACGTACGGAGGTCGGAAGAACTGCTCGAGCAGCACGTACATTCCCCTGGCCATTTCGGTCACGAGGAAAAACTTGCCCATGCGGTCGAGGGTGCTGTCGCGGTCCCAAGTCCACTCGACCCGCTTGCTCGTCCGGAAGTTGGACGGCGGCGGTCCTCTGGGCGTCGCGTAGCCTCGCTGGGCCATCACCCGGACGGCGGCGGCGGCGGGCATCGCGGTGGCGGTCGCTCGGCTGCTGGTGGCGAGGAGCAGCTGTCGGCGCGCGAGCATCGCCGCCGAGGATTGCAGGGCCGGCGCCATGGCGAAGGTGTCTGCGTCGACTGGTAGGGGGCAATTGAACGGCAGTGGGCCAACTGCGCGCGGCTTCGACGGGAGGGAGGCGAGGAGAGGCGTTTGCGGAGGTGACGATGTGAGGTGCGTGCTGGACTTTGCTGTGGTGGCTATTCCTGCGAGGAACTGCTACTGCGGGATTACAACGCTCGGTCTGTGATTGGCTGGGGCCCAGCGCGTGACATGTCACGTGAGAGTTATACACGGTCATTTGCCCGCGGTGGCCGTGCTGCGGTGTTGAGCAGGACATGAGCAGAAATGGTATTGAAACAATTTAATTAATACATAATTGATCAAGGCTTCAATTGAGGGATTTTATTTTAGCAATTCAAGGCGCGGCGTGGACGTTGTCGTGGCTACAATCCTTCTGCTACGGCGTTGGTGACGACATGACTGCTTGAGCTAACACGAGCTCCTGCTACTCTCTACAAGTATGACATCAATCTGCAGCGAGATCAAGCAGAATTATCTATTAAAAAAATGAAGTAAATTTTCTTCATTTTAATGGGCGCGAAAATACCACCGAGCGCTTCAAAACCTGATGTGTCTTACTATGACATCTTGCCACCAGAGAGTTCTACTAACAAACAGCGCGCCTCTCTAGGGACGTTTGGTGAAAACCAATGGGCATCCGTCCTGCATCGAGCATTAGCATTGGGTACAATCTACAAAATATGAAACGGTATTCATCACTTACCATAGGAAACAGTGTGGCAAAGACCCGAATCTCTTCCGACTTCTCCGTAGCGTGATGCTTCCAATCAAGCTCCAGCGCCGCTTTGCCAATCATGCCCGCCAGGGATAGCGGCACATACCTCCTCGCGAGGCAATCATGCGGCCCCGCGCCGAATACGAGCCAATTCTTGGTTTTGGATTCGGCGTCCCCAGATATCCAGCGGTCGGGATCGAAGACATCGGGATAGGGATAGACATTCGGGTCGTGTAGAGCCGGGTAGCAGGACGGGATGATCATGGAACCTTTGGGGACGGTGTAATTAGGCGTGACGGGAAAGTTCTTTGTCGCAAGGTAGGGAACGAAGATGACGGGTGGCCGGTGGCGGAGGAGCTCCTTCACGACTGCGTTTGTGTAGGTGAGTGACTCCAACATGGGGAGGTCAAAGGGCTTGCTCCTATCGCCGCCACGCGCAGCCAGGTTCTCCTCTCGCAGTCGATCGAGAACATCGGGTCGCTGGGCGAGGACCTGGAAAAGCCACGTCGTGGCGCTACTGGACGCATCCTGAGATGCAAAGAGGAACGTGAACAGTGTCTCTCCAATCTCCTCGTTGGTGAACTCGCGAATCAGGTTCGACGGTCTCTCCACGTCCGTTTCGCCCGCGGCAATCCTCTCACGATATCGCTCAGACTCCATCATGTGCAGCACCCAGTGGTCCACGATGCACGTGGGCTTCGCGCCGGCGGCCATGTTCGCCTTGCACGCTGCCGCACACTTTGCAAACTCGACATGCACCGCGTCGGCCGTGCGCTTCCCCCACCACGGCTTGGTGAACGGGATGTACAAGGACAGCGGGACGTTTACCAGCTCGAGGGCGGCGGTGGCAAGGTAGAAGTCGTCGGCGATTTTCTTGACCGCATCCTGGGATATGTAATCGCCAAAGAAGGTGCGGCACGACAGCGCGCAGTTGATCTCGCGAAACAAAGCCATGAAAGGCATCGGCTGTCCCTGGTTTGCCTTGCTCGCCGCCACGAACTTGTCAAAGTAGTCGCCCAAGACCTTCTCCTGCACCGGGAGATAGGTGGCCATGGCTTTGTTGGTGAACAGAGGAGTCAACCCCCTGCGGTATTCGGCATGGGCCTTTCCCTGGAGGAACACCCAGGCTTTGTGGCCTAGGATGTCTTTCGCGACGGGCACTATGCATGGCTCGGCGTACGCGGGCGACTTAAAGACCTTGTGAGCTATGTCTCGGTCGGAGGCCAGCACAACGAATCTGCGATGCACGGTCTGAGCCAAGCCGCATTATAAAGTACAGGCCTTTGGAGCACATACTTGTGGAAGACGGATACACAACTGAGAGGTCCACTAGCCCACTGCGCGAGGTACGCGTCAAACTTTGGATGGAGTGCTTGCAGGAACGGGCCCATGAGCGGGATCTTGAAAGGAGGTCCAGCGATGGAGCCCTTGCGCTTGATGTACATGACTAGAGACGGCGTAAGCTGGATGGAGATTCGTGGGAGTGATGCATGGGGGTTCGACCTTGGTCATAGACAACCACTCCAAGCAGAAAAGTCGCGATGTATTGCCAGGTGGACCATCCCGCGAGAAACTCTGGCAGCGCGGAGGCGCTCTGTAATTGAGAGTGGAAAGGCTGCGCCAGCGGCAATTCCGGCTGGCCGCTGGAGGTGTTGACGATGTGGGAAGCCATGTTGGAGTTGCGATGACAGAGGCAAGTTCACCAACTTCTCGCACGCAAGAGCAGGTAGTGCACGTCTCGCTTCATGTTATAAAGACATGGTCCGCCGTTAGAGCCGCTAATGGTCTCAAAGCTACGACTTTCTAGCTAGAGGCAGCAAGTTCCGATGCCGTGCTCATCTCCCGTTTCTGCTCTACGAATGCCTCATCTTGTCGCTCTGATGGTTCGTCCTCTCACGGCTGTCTTACAGACAGGGGTGCGAAAGCTACCGAATGAGGACTAGACTCCGAACGCCGTACATATGCGAGGGCGGAAAACGTGCGGCCGGCGGGATCTAGTCCTCTTCGGGCCACGACTCTGTATCCGCTGACTCCGGCCGGGCTCGGGTCGGGCAACTCTGCGCGCCACTCCGGACCATCTCGCTCTTCCTCCTCTGGCTGCTCAGCTCACTTTCCACCGGGGGGAGCCGTTCGACTCGCGACTCTCCAGCCTCCCGAGATGCGCCAGACTCTGCGCCGCTCCTGCGCTGCCTGTGCGAAGTCCAAGCACAGCTGCGACCTCCGCACGCCGCGCTGCTCGCGCTGCGTCAAGCGCAGGGTCCTGTGCGTCTATGCCAACGAGCCGTGGACGGCGCCGGCGCCCGCCCCCGGGCGGGACGGTGGCCCGCCGCTCGATGGGCCTGGCACCTTGACGACGTATCGGTTTGGGTCTCTGGATCCCTTCGATTCGTACCCGCAGACGAGACTGCCCCGGGAGCAAGTCCAACGTCTCATTCACAGCTGTACGTACATCTTTTGGCACGACTCAACAACGTCGACCTTGAGCTTGGCTCACCGGTCCAGTCTTGCACAAGATTGCGTTCCAATACTACCCTCTTGACCTGAGCGCCACGTCAAATCCGTTCCTCATCTCTTGGTGGCCTCTGGCCCTTGGCGACCCGGCGCTCTTCCACGTCTCGCTGCAGACGGCATGCCTTGACGAGGAGTTGTTAGCCCAGAAGGGCTTCCAAGCATCTCAACTCCTCATGGCCGACTCGGTGGCTCTGCTGCGGCGCAAGGTGCAAGACCCGGCGTTGGCTGTGCAAGATGGGACAATGAACTCCGTCATTACCTTGGCAACCATTGAGGTGAGAACTTCCTTGACCTCTCTGCATCTTGACTTGTCTGCTCATCCAGACCACTCACTGATGAATGGCTCTCAGTTCGGCAAGGGAAATACAAAGGTTAGCGAGATGCATGTTGACGGGGTCAAACGACTGGTCAACATGAGAGGTGGCATCAATTCAGTGAGACAGACCAGCCCGCTCACCGCGAGAATGGTCTGTTGGTAAGCCATCCCTTATGAGAACAGAGGGCTCGCTATTGACGCGCCTCAAAGGGTATCGATGCTCATCATGGGCCAACCTCAATTCGAGACACAAGATGACGTCGGCATTGGGGATGGCATACCTCCCATTCCGGAGTGGCAGTTGGACCCAACGGCGCCGCAAGGGGTTACGCCAGAGCTCGACAATCTTGATATCGACCTTGCAGTTAGGAATGTCTTCATTCGACTCCGCAACGTCTTTCAACGGGCCCAACGGATACCTTTGCCTCCCACACGACTTCACGACCTCACATGCTTCGTCGTCCACCGACTTCTGCTCTCGGCTTCGGACGCGTCAGAGCCTCCTCTGTCACCGATGACTGAGTGCCTCCGCTACGCAACCATACTCTACATGTTCATCGTCCAAGGGCCAACCTACTACTCCCATGCAGTCATATTCAACTCCACTCTCTCTCGTTTTATGGAAAATCTGGAGCGGCTCGAACAGCTCTCTCGCGTCTACGATTCCTTCGACGTCTGGCTTCTCGCAGTCGGGATAGTCGCCTCGACGGGCACAGCACACTACCAGTCGTTCACACAGAGAGCACGACACTTGGCTGCTTACTTAGAAGTGAATGATTGGAGCGATGCCTTGCTCCGCATCAAGAGCATCTTGTGGCTGGAGAAGCAAGAGAGCGAAGACATCTTTCGTCCTCACTGGGACGCTATCCTTGGTGGTGCGAATCAGCCGCAGCCATCGGACGTTGCGGCCTGTGTTTCACTAAGCTACACACGCACCGCATTTCTATAGGATGCTTTCGACGCTAATAATGGTTCCCGATACCCTTGTGTCTAGCGTTAGGACTGGCCAAAGGGAGGGAGGGTTACAGCGTCAAGTGTGGTGCCGATTTGAGTATTTCATGATTCGACAGCGCGGACGAGTAGCCACGGCCACCGCATTTGCCACCTTTCAATCCCGACATGTATGATATCCAAGGTTAGACTAAGAAGACTTTAACTTCATCATGAAAGCCGTTGCTATGTGAAAATGTATTATTATGTCGCTAGCATCCATGGTATTTCCCGTGCTCATAAGCTTCGTAGCGTGACCCTTGCAGTGTCGATGACTCGCTCTCTTCGTATTCCCGCGCTTTGGGTATCGTATAGCCCCTTCCATGCATCAAGATCAATGGCACATGCTCAGAATGACTTCTCCCAAGCTCCCCACCAGACGCCAATGTTGGCCGCCACCACCAAATCCAACATTTTCAACCCGTCATTGTAAATTATCAACTTGCCCAGCTTGGCCCTGCTACCGCGGTTGCCTCCACCAGCCCGCTCGCTGCCCACATTGACCTCGAATGGTGAGATCGCATCGTCGTCGTCGTTGCCGCCCGCGTGGTTGGGATTGAGCAGCTTGCTGAAGTTGCCGCGCCACTGTTCCTTGGCGCTGCGGGCCTGTTCCCCCAGGATCTCGGAGCTGGGCAAATTGAAGCGCAGCTCGCTAACAGTGGTACCGGCGGACCTGGGCGCGGCGCTGCTCTGGTCAGCACTCAGGGGGTTGTAAACAGCAGCGGCGCCATCGTAGAGCGTGTGCCGGCACTGGACGCTTCTCCCAGCGGTGCCTGTTCGAAACTCGCATTTACCGTCCCAAGGGCTCCGGAAGCTATATCCTCGTGCCTTCATACCATGAAGCTCTCCCGGCGGACTGTCGGACCTCGCAGAGTCAACCGACGCGGCACTGTCGCTCCTCAGGCGGGACCGTCCCGCCTGTTCCATGCGGTGGAACTTTTCCTTCAAATTCGCCGTCAAGCTCTTCGAGTAGCCCATGACGACTTGTCTCGAAAATACGCCGATTTCGTTCCGGGAGCTGATCTCATCGGCTGCAGCTGCAAGAACAGCCGCGCGATCAATCTCCGCGCTCCTTCTTTGCGGCATGCGGCGAAACTTGGCGTAGCCTGAAGTCTCGATCTCGACATCAATCGGTGGGCTGGCTCCAGCTGCAGGCGGTTGATGCGCAAATAACTGAGCGCTCAGCTGATCAGTTGCTGTCGGCGGCGCTTCAGGGAATTGCCGTGAGGAAACCCGGCCAACGTTCCACTGATTGCCCGAGCTCGGATCTCGACGGATGAGGGTCAGCGTGAAGGGAGCGCCGCCGGAGGATGAATGCCGAACATCCTTGCTTGGAGATAGCGAGCGACGGTTTTCCTGCTGAGTAGATTGGTTTCTCCATTGGTCAGTCGCCGTGGTAGGTACCTCCCCGATGGCAGAGCTGTCCTTGGCTAGGGCAGAAGACGTCCTTTCGGTACCTGGCGGAGGCGGATCTACCATAGGCCTGGGGCCCACGGGCTTGCGCGCTGGCATCGCCATGCTAGGGCCAGGTAGCGGCCGCCGGGGCAGCTCGGCAGAGTTGGCAAGCCCCAGGCCGGAGTCGTTGGCGGGCTGGAACTGTTGCGCCGGAAGTGCCTTGTCGTCGGGCTCATTGACTGAATTGCCGCGTTGTCTCGAGGCGGTTTGCCCATGGTTCGCGGCAAGCACCGGCGGCGGCTGAAGACGGTTCACACCCGAGAGGCTGTCCGGGGTCGGGGGTCGGAGCGAGTCTGGCAGCGGCTTGCGCGGAATGGCGACGGCGGAAGAGCTGTCTTCGCTAGATCGCCAGGGCTCATCGGCCTTGACAGGCATAGGAGTAGCTACTTCGGAGGACGGCATCTCCAGATGCACGTAGTATAGGGAGGAAGCGACATCCTCGGCGGTGACGTTTTTGATCTGCGGCTTGAAGGGCGAGAGGATGATGTCTGGGAAGGTTAGCGTACGTGCCATCGAGCCAGGGGGCGGGAATTCTTGCCGCGGGTGCCGGGGACTCGGGAGATGTAGAGGACGAGCGGCTCTTGTTTCTCCTCGCTGGGTTTCTCAGGATACTGGGGTGGATTGGCCGCAAGGTGGTTCAGCGAGGCGAGGGACCGTGCCTCCATGTCGACGGCTGTGCCTCGGGCAGGGGTGATGCAAAAATGCAAAACAGGCTCGCTTGGTGCTGGAAAGTCTCGCTCCTTCTGACATGCGTCGGCCAAAAAGAACAGAAAGAAAATGAAAAGAACGACGGTGGGCGTGTGCGGTGACTCTGGCCGCTGGCGTTCCGCGACGACGAGTGATGGTGTTGAGGCGACGTCGGCAGTCGAGCTCCGAAGCTAGGGGACGCAACGTCACTGGCCCACTGAAAAAGAGCAGAGGTGCCGATGACAGCGGCAGACGGGGGTGCTGCTGCACGACTGATGCAAGGACGTTCGGGATGAACCGAAATGGTGCGAGAGAGATGGGAGGTGTCGAGGCTGCAGCGATAATCTATACTCCGACTGAGTTTTGGGCATCAGCAATCGCAAATGACAATGCGCCTTGCTTTGACGACGCGAGGCGGAACAGAGCGCTGCAGAGCTGAGCAGCGGAGACCCTCCGCCTCAGTCAACCAGATTACTCGTGCTAGCTGAAATGGCAAAAGCAGCAACGTCACCGGGTTGGGGCTGTGCCACGACGGCGGGACGGTCTTATTTTGTTTGGCTGCGGGATCCGGACAGTTCGATGCCACTGCTGCTCGTCGGCGTCGCGTGATGCTGTATTGTGAGGGTCCAGGCTTGCTTAAGCAGGGTCTAAGCAGCGCTGGCGTCCAATGCAGGCAGCCATCCCCATCGCCGTCACGTCGTGGTCGTCGTCGTCATCACGATGGTCCGTGAGAGCTGTGGGTGGTGCATGGCACGAATGGTGGCGCTCGTGTTTCTTCTGGCAGATGCGATGCATGCAGGCGCCTGACGGTGGCTGATTTAGCGGGCGCTGATAACGTGGCTCAGCACCGACAGCGGAGAGGGACCCCTGATCACCGCCCAGAGACCAGACGACGACTCCACTGCGACGGGTCGCAGTGAGCAACGTGGATCGCTAATAATAACCGCGGCCGGCGTCCTGCGCTGCCAAGGATCTGTTCCAGCGGCAGCTGTCGTCGCGCCAAGCAATGGGAGTGTCCTCCGAGTCAGCGACGAGGCTTTGTGGTTTCCAGCAGGCTTTCTTTGTCCATTGCCCGTGGCGACTGTTTACCTATCCACGATAATTCGAACGGAGACGAACTGGTTTTTTCACAGCTTCGGATAGCGTGGGATTTGATGACGGAGGAGAAAATCCCACAGCATCCTGGAGGATGACAGGCGTGATTTGCCTGCAGCTGATGTGGGTTGGCACGCGAACCGATGCGTATCGAGGCCTGTACTGCGCTGTCACTCAGTAGCATCTGGACGGGAGGTTCATCTGGCTGCATTACGGCTATTACCCCCGGACCTCGGCAAGGATGGTTATTATTCTTATCCTGTGGGTGCAAAGATAAGCTTAATGCTGGGTTCCCGCAAAGCTTCCGATTACTTTGTTCTTCAAACACAGGGTTCTTGCTCGGCCTTTGGCGACTCCCGTCTTCAGGCGCAATTTCTGAGCAAAGTTTTGACCTTGCACCATCCAGAAAGCCTTCATTTCCAGTTACCTGAGCCGGCTTCTCCATTGGTCGGTTCTTGACTTTGGTTTTGATCCTCGGAGAGTGGCCGGAACGAAGCCATTTTCCCCTCCCGGCTGAATTCCCCATGCGCCATTGTGACAGCAGCTTTCGGCGGCGTTCCCACCGTGCTCTCGACCTCGTATCCACTTCTCCACTATCTCGCGTGGGCTGGCAAGTCGAGAGACGGTGACTTACGTACTTTGTGTTCACTACCGCCAATTCCATCGCATCTCTAACCGTCTGCTAGAATTTCTTTGGACAACAACCTGACGTTATCTTTCAGACCCGGAGACACGTTTGAGGCTCGGTGGACCTCAAATTAACCTTAATGCCACAGACTATCTGAAAGCAATCCCTCATTCATTGGAATTAGAGCTGGTCGGGCAGGTATCACGCCTGCCTGCGTAGGTTGCTCCAACCATGCCCAACAATCCCATCTTAGGGATAGACATTCCCCGTGCAGTTGGTTGGAAACTTGTAGACACCCTGCTATGGCCCAAATGAGAAGAAAAAATTGCTGCTAAATGGTTCGACCCAGTTGATTTGTTTGCGTCTTTTGCTTTCTTTTTTTTTCTGTCAGTCTTTGAAATCTTCGAGGCTAAATGCACTATGGTGCCTGCCCTTCACATTGGTTTTGCGAAACTTCGGATGCTTCTCTCGTCTTCTTTGGAAGTCCTTGGTACTCTGGCCCAACGAGTTCAAACTCAAGAGGCTCCCTGTCTGAGTTCTAAGGCAATGCGAGTGGTGGGCTCTCTTAGTAAAACCTTTGTATTAGTCTCTCTTCCGTGCTCAATGCCGGTATCAAATCATTGCGCAGCTACAGCAATCTTGACTTTATCCGGATGAGTTGACGGATGGGGCGTTAAACAGGCAGGGAGAGGTCATAGTGTCTTGCCCACATCTACGGCCCTGGCAAAAGTAAAAACCACATGTCACGTAGTCTTATCGTACTGCACATGCAACAGCATTACCCAATTTCACGCTTGCAACATGGAGGGAGCGTACATCCTCAGCGCCCATACGCGAACTGGACGACTGGGGCGCCTTGATATGATGTGGGACGAAGGGGTTGCCTGGCGTCATGACGGTCAATGAGATGACCTAAACGCCAGCATCAGCCAATATGGGCTTGTAGAATGAGCCCCCAGAGGAACATCCGAAGATGACGTGGAAAAGAGGACTCTCCTGTCTCAGACGTTCAAAGTCCATCAAACCTGTAGTTTATATAAAGGATCCTCCTGCAGAGATATTGCTCATCTTGACGCACCACACTTCACAATTCATACATTCTACAGTTGACTTTTCTTCTATCCCATTTACCGCCGTACACAATGAAGACCACCATCACTCTCTTGACTGTTCTCGCAGGGCTGACGCTGGCCAGCCCAGCAGTGGACGCGGAAGAGGCTGGATTGCTGTCCAAACGGTGCTACAACCGTCAAGATGCCACAAATGACGCACACAGATTGTGCGGAGACATCTGGGGATCAGACTCGAGCGAGGCGCCCGTCACACTTGATTGCAATATCTTTCACTGCAACTGCGATTGGGTATGCACCAAGGCTTCGAACGGTGCCTTTGTTGTGAGCAATTATACTGCGATGGAGTGATTCTGGATATCAAGATACTAATACACGTGTCAACTGTAGAAAGGGGGATGCCCGCATGGAAAGAAAGGATTCTGCAAAGTAAGGAGCCGTTCTGCACCCCAAAAGCGAGACTTGACGATTAGGCACAATGCTGACGGATGTGTCATCCAAGGAGTAGGTCCGCCGCCGGGGCAAGGGAGGAAGGGAGCACGAGATGGTGCGTGTTGGAATGGTTGGTGGACGCGAAAGCTTAGGTCGTTGTATGGAGTTCTTCACTGGAGGTCCTCACCGAAGGCCTTCACTGGAGTTTAAGCTCGGCCGACCGGAAGCGGGTGCCTGTCTTTACCGAGCTTGCTAGTTACTTCATTGAAGGTCAACTTGGCCTTTGTAGACACATTTCAGACTTCTTCTAATCCGGCTTTCCCCCCAATAAGTCACCTTTTAGTAGCCTCTGAACGTTTGCACCAGAATTTGTTTTCATCCTGAGAGCGCTTAACACTGACATTAATCGTCTTGTTATCTATATATTAAGTATGTACATCTCACTCTACATGTAATGCATCATGCATTCCTTGGACATATTCTTTTCGCTCCATCTTCCCTCCTCAAGCTTATGATCTAAGCTTAGTCCTTAGTTCGTATTGTCCAGATAGCCTCTATTTCAACTTATCCGTGTGAGGAGAAGTTGGAGGATGAAGTGCAAATCCATTTGGGGTCCAGACACATGCACTCTGTTTCATTCTCAACTATACACTCAATCAAGACCGATACAGCCGGCAAGCCCCCCGACAACACTCATTCGTCTCCATCATTTTCATGCTGCCCACTGAAACGACTGTCGATGCCGCCCAGTGCATGCCTTTCTGAATTACCCAAGTACATGTAGGTACGTCGACTCGTTGGATACATGTACCAGCATTTGCTCCATCTACAGTGCAGCAGTGCAGCCTAAGCTGTCCAGATCCACGGACCTGCGGTATCAGCCAGGCCTATGTGCCTTGCATGCATGCCCCCCGCTTTCTCACCTCGATGGCCTCCCTTCTATCCCTGCAACATTTCAAGGCGCATCTCGTACGTCTGGTAGCCCCCGGCCAGCTGTTTGCGGGGGCTGCTCAGCGGCACAGGTGTCAGGGACTGAGGCAGGGCGTACTGTTATCAGGAGAGGGGTAGGATTAAGATGCAGGCTAGTGGGTCAAGCGGAAGATGTCTTTACTTCCTGCCAAATTGGGATCTTGCTGGGCACGCCGTTGGTGGGTCTGAGTGGCGGCGTCTCAGCCCTGCACCTGCCGGACCCCTACTGGCAGAAGAACGGCTCGTTATGGCTGGACGGTGCTCTGTTCACATCCTAGACTCAGACAGACTTTCTCAGGGTTTCCTGGGCTCCTCGAAAGGGCTCCACCTATCCCTTTCGTCCCGTGGCACCTTGATCAATCGTCGTGTTCTTTCTCACTCATCGTCCACCATGCCCATACCAGCCCGCCCAGTGCCGCTAGCAACGAGGAGAAACCGTCCTTTCTTCCGAGTGGAACGCAAGAGGTCAATCATCATAATGTCAACTCTATTAAAGGACTTCATTCATACGAACTTAGGTTTTGGCAATTTGCAACTGGGTGCTAACGGCCTTGCATTTCGTCTCCGTCTATTTTGGTCCGCCGAGGGCATCCGGTCCAAGCTATGAAACAGGATTTGATACAGACCTTGGTAGTGACCGAACAGAGTGGGAGATCTCTTGCGAGTCATACTAACGAACAATACAGGTATAGCAAGCTCTGCTATTCGCATGCAAAAGGTGAAATTCTACGGAGGCGTCATTGTCAATGATTAGTCAACGAGGTGGTGCTCGACCAGAAGACTCCCCGCTACGTGGGACATCCAACTAGAGAACTTGGCGCTGCGTGGGATCAGCTGGTAGGCAACCTGGCCCACAGCTGGCTAACCCTCGGCGACCTAGAGGCCGGGCGACGACCGAGGCTTCCACGCAGCTTCGTAGCTGCAACCGCAACAAGACCTCCTCGCCCCGCCTGACCGTGACCACCACACCAAACGGCCGCCCATTACAGCGCAACTGACCCACTGGAACTGTAGCGACAGGGTAACCTACATGTAGATTATGTTGTTAGCACAGAGAGCAAATCAACATGCGAGTAGTCAGAACATGAGCTTACCCGCTCCCGAGGCATGGATGCAGAAGGCAGAGTCCACGGGATACTTGAGCGGACAAGCCGTGTTTCTCGAGTGTTATGATGACGTCGACGTTGTCCTCGGCCTATTTGTTTCCTTGTGAGTCCTGCTTGCGATGGGGTGATGGCGCCTACCATTTTCTCGTCGGTGCCTTCGTGCGGTCGGCATAGCTCAGCGGGCAAGGTTCAAAGTTTCTAGTCCACGAAACCAACCGAAAGCCCAGCCCAGAAGCCCACGTCCTGCGAAGAAAAGTCGCGGCCTAGAAGGATGCTTGCCAAAGCTCTCACGTCCGCTGCGCATTTTGCCACAGGGCCAAAGCTATCGTAGAAGTCGGTCATAGCGTATACTCCAGAGGTATCCTGGACACCGACGGTTGGCTTGAGGGCGTATAAGCTATTGCGGCTACAGAGGGTAACGATTGATCTAATTGTCTCTGTGCCCATTGCAAGGGGGCTGAAGCCGGATGACACCGCAACGGCAGAGCCGGTAGACGATCCCCATGGCGCCTGAAAAAGATGAATTCAGCTTGCTTGGACGCTAGGCTGGCAGCTATACCCACCGAATGGCCAAGTATTGTCTCATTGTCTTCAATCTGCCGCACATAAGGCGACAATATTTGGCCGCCGTGAGAGGTCTCAGAGTCACGATGCAGTGGTCAACATGATGCCGACGAGTCTTTTCGCCTCCGCTGGAAGACGGCAATTGACTATAGTCCCAGTGATCTCTGTAGATGAATTGGCTGACAAGACTCTGAATCGAGTCAGCGCTGCCTCAGCTCTACAGATGCTTGGACGTTTGAGCCACTAACACGGCAATGTATTTGGTGCACGGTTTTTACTTGTCCCACGTATACGCGCTTTGATCTGTTCATTGCCCTGCTTTCAGGGGCCGATAAATTCAACCGCCGTCGACGTGCCCCAGGACCCTGCGTGAAGCGAAGGCGATGGGCTGCGTCTACGACGACATGGCTCCTGCTTGGTTGCCGCCGCACTACACCGACAAGGAACCCAAGGCGGAATGGGATAGGTCCGGCCACAGGCCAGAGGGGCGGTGACAGTACTGCCGACGCAAACCACAAGCATGAACTGACGATGGAGGAAGCCAGTCTCTCGCGGACACGCCCGGGAAGTACTTTTACATAACGGCGCACTGGCGCATCATGCACTGCTACTTCTAGTGGCACAAGGAGCACAAGTCCAAGCCTACGGGAGTCACTATCGAAGGACGTTATAACACTGAGAGGCACGTCAAGTATTGCGGGCACATGTTTCAGACCCCGCCGGATCATTTGACGTACTCGTATGTGACATTGAGAAGTACCAGTCCTGTTCCACCCGACTTTGAACAGGTTCAAAGCCCCAGGAATAGATCCTTTTGAGTTTGACACTAGGAGATAAAGTTTCCAGGGAGGACTGCGAATGGATGCTGCTATTAGAAGAACCTAGATATGACATGTTAATCATGTCTTGTCCAGGACCCACCCCTAAATGGCGGCCATGCAGACCGTTCCCTCTAGGCACAAGCACTTAATCTTGTCTTTCAGCGTCGTTTGATTTCTTTTTACCTTTACGACTCTCGACCTACTCTTAGGGAACGAATACAGTGAAAAGCGGAATGGGTGTCGCGGGCTTTGTTAGATATTACATGCCGGCTTGACACCGTGGCGGAATGCGGGGAACGCGACTTGACTTGTCGCGTTCCCATGTCTAAGATGCGATTGCGGCCCCTTGCGATCCTATGGGTTTTATTAGAAGGCACCGTGCTGCGCGAATCATTTTGTGCAACGCCTCGCTCCTCATTTTCTGATCCTATGGACCCTTCTGTCTTCTCTACGGTGCATTCTCAGCTCTCGAAGGAAGCCGATAACTCTGCGCCAGAGCTTGCTTGATAAGACGTCTCACCTCAACATGCTGCTCTATTCATCGAAGCCAGCCGTCGTGCGACACAGAAGGAAAATTACCACATTTGTGGCAGTCCTCCTCCTCACAGTTATGTCGATCCGCAGATGGCCCGTCGGGGATGGTCGCGATACACCCGAGTTCGAGTATGCTTCGGTATTTCGGGGGGGATATAAATCAGGCATTGGCAGACAGGACTTCCCTCTCTCTGATATCCGGCGTCGAATACTTGCTGCCCGAGCACAAGCGCAATCAATTCGAGAGTCACAGTCATCGAGTGTAAACGAGGCTGTAGTGGAGTACAAACGTCGCTATAGCAGAAATCCTCCGAAAGGGTTCGAGGAATGGGTTAACTTTGCCTTGGATCATGGATCCAAAGTCATCGACGACTTTGATCAGATCGATCGAGACCTTAAGCCATATCGTACCCCGGAAGCCCAAGAGACTATTCGAATGCTCCGGGAGCAACACAAGGAATTGCCTCGCGCAGCGCGCATCACAATCCAGAACGGAACCATGTTTATGCCTCACGATGAAGCAGGCTACGGGCTTTACGACAAATGGGAAAAGCTACTCGAGCCATTTGTCCATCTACTGCCCGACAGCTGGTTTTACCTGAGCATGCTCGATGAGCCGAGACTTCTCAGCAGCCGTAACCCTCAACCGGCAACGATACAGTTTCACGATCGCTCTCGCCAGTCTATCGAGGATTTGGTGCTGGATTCCTGTGCCCAGATTAACTCTCAATCGAGTAGCCCAATGGGCGGAGACAACGACGTCTGCCAATTCTCTCACCCGGCAGAACTCCACGCTCTCATTGCATCCCCGAGCACCCTTTCATACACTCACTCGCTCGTTCCTATGCTGAGCTTCGGACGCATGTCCGCTTTTCGAGATATCTTGATACCGTGTCCTTGTTATTTTAACAACCCTATGGTGGAGAACGACACGATATCATTTCACGAAAAGCAAGCTGCTGTATACTGGCGAGGATCCTCAACGGGAGGTCGAGCAACTCGTTTTCATTGGAAAACCGGACACAGGGAGCGATTTGTCACCTTTGTCCAATCGCTGCGAAATGCGGCCCAGGTGCTATATGCAGGCCGGTTTTTCGGGTTGAGACCCAACATATTGAGCGAGGGCCACGCCACGTTTTTCAAAGACGTTTTTGATGTTCATATGGGAGCTTATACTCAATGCGACGACGACGCGTGCCAAGAAATGGAGCGCATTCTTGGCCCTTCAGATATGGAGCCCGAATATACGGCCTCTGATTATCAATATCTTTTCGATATTGACGGGAACAGCATGAGCCAAAGGTTTTATCGGCTCCTGTCCAGGCAAGCTGTGGTATTGAAACAGACATGGTTTCAAGAGTGGCACGACGACCGCCTTCTCCCATGGGCTCACTATATTCCAGTATCTATGACGATGGAAGAGCTACCTCAGTTACTTCATTTTCTAATCAACGACCCAGAGGGAAAAGCAATATCCGAAGAGGTCGCTCTTGCTGGGTCATCCTGGTCGCGAAGAGCTCTACGGGAGATCGATATGTCGATCTATGTCTATCGGCTGCTGTTGGAAGTGTCCGCGCTATCTGATTTGAGCGACCCGACTAGCAATGAGTAGGTGAGCAAATGCAAGTTCAATGATTGTCCACAGTATCGCGCGCGTCGGAATGCGTTTCTAGAAAAGTAATATAGCCAGAAAACATCGCGAGATATTGAAGCTTTGGAGCCTGGGAGGAATACCATCTTTCTATTACAATGGACTAGGGCCTTTCTTCGGATCCCCTGTATCGGGATTTATTAGCATAGGAGAGCCTTACAACACGCGAACAGTAGGAGTGCATTATGCGATTAAGAAGAGCCAGCGTGGTGCATTAGTCTTAAATTTCGAGTTACTTAGAATACATTTACATCAAATATTGCTCACTGAGAGCTTTTACTCTGTAAGGCCACGAGGTCAGTTGAGTCTCAGAGGCCAGTTGAGTCTACGGGTTCTCTCGTCTTTAACGAAACTTAATTACATGTACGAAGCGCTTGCTTCATGGCGCTTACGCGGCAGGGTGCAAGAATGTCTACGTATTCAATGCCAATCGGCAAGTTGAGAGGTTGAAGAAAGCATCAGAGAGCGGGTAAGGCAAAGGTGACTTCCAGGAGGGTTTTGTGCGCGTTAACGAAAGCTCCGCGGCCACCACTGAATTCATCCACTGAAGCCGATAGCCGGCCCCCTGTAAACCGCCCGCGCGCCCAAAGGCTCCCATTGCCAGACGGGCTCCAAGTGGTCGGGTGAATTACGAACCAGCTCTGTACAGCTCTCCAAAAACAGACCCGGTCTTCTCTAATAGTACATGCGGCTTGTCATATTCGACAATGCTTCCGCTCTGCAGGACTGCAACGCGATCAAACCAAGCTATGTGCGTGTATCGGTGGATGATGGAGATAACTGTCTTATCTTGGAAATCTGTCTCAATGACCTCCTGCATCAGAGCTTCCGTCTTTTCGTCAACACTAGGTAGATGAGGTGTATTAGCCACTGTCTCATACGACGGCGTAGAAAGACACAGCCCATACCTGCTCATGGCCTCATCAAGGATAATAATCTTGCCGGGGTTCAGCAAAGCTCTGATCAAACACAAGAGCTGCTGCTCTCCATTGGACCACATGGATGCTTTAAAATCCGAGTCAAGAGAGCCGTTGGCGTCGGCTGACAGCCTCTCCCAAAGGCTGACGCTAACTCGTCGAAAAGCTGACTTGATCGCCGCATCAGACGCGCGACCCTTGGGGTCTAAGTTGAATCTCAGGCTGCCTGGCATAAAGACGGGCTCTTGCGGGATGACGTTGAGGTTGGCACGCATATCTTCGCCGTCCAGCGATTCGATATGCGTGTCGTCAATAACGATTTGCCCACCCCGAACGTCCATCATTTTCACGATGGCCATGATCAATGACGTCTTCCCGCTACCAGATGGCCCACAAATAGCAAGTCTCTCGCCCGCAGCTATACGAAGATTCACATCTGTGAGGACTATAGCGGAACTTGGCCTGAGCGTGAACGTAAAGCGGATTAGCCAAGAGGAATTGCGAAATTGCTGGGTCTGACTAAAAACAGGTCTGGCAGAACTTACGTATGGGCTGCGGTGAGATGTTGGACTTGCAATGTACCGTTCCGGGGCCACATGCTGCAGGACACTCTCGCTCCGCCAAGATCTGGCGGCGTATCTCTCACGAACTGTTGCACCCTTGCCACTGCCCCTATGGAGGTTTCCAGTTTTGTCCAGGATTGAATTGTCTGTATCAGCAAACCATTGAACTGTAGGGTTAAAACTAACGCAACACCCAGAGCCCCGGGCCCCAAGTCGATGTCGGACAACGACAAAGCTACCGCCACCAGAGTGATGGCCAAGGCGCCTGCCACAAGATCTATGACCAGAGTGAGCCATTGCTGAACGCAGAAGAGCATGTAAAATGGCCGCTGCGAAAGGTTCAAGATGGCGCCCAGTCGGTCACTGAACTGAAGAGCCCAACCGAAAGCGCGGATGGTTCCTATACCACTGATGGTATCGATAAAATGTGCGTACAGCGGAGCTTTTGCCTCAATATCCAGGATGCGAAGCTGGCGCGACGTTCGTAAGTAGTAACGCTGCACGGCGAATAGAGCAATCGCAAGGACCGGAACGACTGCGGCAAGATATTTTCCCAGAACACAGAGAATGACTAATTGCACGAAGCATGATACAAATCCTGGGGAAGTGTAGAAGTCTTGTTAGACAGTTCGCAAAGTAAGGCTGGATCAAGAAATACCTGTCGTAAATTGAAGAGCCTGCGATGGAAGCGTCATGTCGATGAGGTTCATATCCTGGCTGAATCTAATGACGTACTACGTTAACAGCAGCGCACAAACCAACGTCTTTAGGACTCCACAGATCTCGGGGGAGTTGAATTAGCCTTACCTATTTGTTATTGAACCCAAATCGGATTCGACGAAAAAATGGAAAGGCGCTCTATACCGTAGTAGAGGATTCATCAGCATACGCGGCCGGGTAAAGCTCCAAGAAGAGCCGGGAAGCTTGCCTGATTACTGCTTGCAGCAAGTCTGAGTGGAGCTTTATCGCGGTGTCCTTGACTATGTGGATGAAAAACATCCTAGAATGAAAGAATGTTAGACTGCGGATAAGAAACCGAAGTAATAAGCTTGTCAGCTGCAATACAAAAAACTGACCAACACTCAAGGAATACCCCAATCGTCGCCAGAGCGACTAAAAGGAAATACACTCCGAGGTAAAAGCCAAGCTGACTGTCTTCGCGCTGCGTATTTGCTGCAGTCCACCGGTCCACCCACAGTGCTGTGGCTATATTAGCAGTTGAACGACGTCGAATCATGTTTCAAGGCAACAACGCACTGGAATAGGCATTTAAGACGGCGCCGACCAGAGTAGACATTGCCCATAGAAAAGTCGAAAGTTTGCCCGCTTTCTTTGCATAGTAGACGTATACACCCCAGTTTCCTTTTTGCCGACGAAGCCTGAGACGACTGGAATCAGGCTCATGCGAGCTTTCAACGATTTCAGCTTGTTGAGCGAGGTCTGGTGGAGATGCGAGACCGAGAGTAGTTGTTTCTTCGTCTGAGTGCCATTGGTGTTCCTGGAAATCGCCATCTTTACTTGTTAGAACTTCCGGCCTCCTGTCTTTGATCTCTTCGTATGTCCCGGAATCAAGAAGCCGTCCGTCGCTGAGGATAATTATCTTGTCCATATGAGGGAGTATCCGAACTATGGGTGGGTGAGTTTGGGCACAATAGATCAGCAGTTGAACGCCGTTTGCAGAGATACAACTTACGACTATGCGTCGCCAGAACTACTGAAACGCCTGCTTTTCGGAAATGACCGTCCTTACGGAAGAGCTTGGTCATTATCTTCCGATAGGTTGTGGGATCCAGACCGCTCATACAGTCATCTAAGACTACAACTGGTAACTTTGAGTATACGGCTCGAGCAAGGGCCTATGAAATACAAGGTCCCCAAGGTCAGTAACGTCAATATACTCAAATGGGCAGGACACCAAAAGTTTCCACCATTCTCAAAAGAACTCACCACTCGCTGACGTTGTCCCCCACTCAAGGAGGAGCCATTGCTACCCACGACCGTCAAGGAGCCAGCAGGCAGACTGTTTAAATCTTGCTGAAGGTCGCAGCATGAGATGACGAAATCGAACCAGGCTTGATCAAATTTCGCCTCGCCAATAATATTGCGCCTGATTGTATCATTGACCAACCAGGGTGTCTGAGAGCAGAAAGCCATTCGCGGCGGTATCATAGATAGAACGGACCCAGAAACTGTTGTGGTTTCCCCGATAAGGCTGGATAGTAAGGAGGTCTTGCCAGATCCCACAGGCCCAATAATTGCCGTAAATCCACATTGGATACTGATGTTCAGGTCATGCAAAATGATACGGTGTTGGAGTGCCGTCTTTGGAAACCAAGAAATTTTTGCACTCTGAAAAAGCATAAGACAATCGCTGGATTGAGGACTGTCTCGAGGATCAAGGAGCATCACAGACTGGTGTTCTTCAGCGCTGAGGGGTTCCAGGTCTCGAGACACCGGCTCCAAGAGTAAGAACTCCTCGATACGAGAGAGACAAGACATTGCTTGTGTCAGTGAAGGAAGGGCTTGACAAAACATGAGCAAGGGTTCTGTGACTAGACTGATGAGGGCAAGCGACGTGAATGCCTGCGCTACAAGCAGTGACTGATCACCACCAGCGAGCGCAATGAGGGCATATATGGCCAGTGTGGCAAATGGTGCCATAGAACCAGGAGCGTTGCCTAAAAAGAAATCCTATTAGGACATGCGTATCGGAGTTTCAAACAAGGGACTGACCGATGACGATTGCCCATACGCGCAACGCGCGAAACTTGCTCGACACCTCAATTTCGATGTTGCGCAGCCTCTCGATTGTTTCACGCCAATTGTTCATAAGACCAAGCATCTTGGCAGATTTGACAGTGCTCAGCATATTGGCTGTCGCCCCGACCCTCTTCTCAACGCGTTCGACCCAGTGTTTCTGGGCAGGCCCGAAATGCTTGGCGACCAGTGACGTCCCGACTAGGCTTACTGGATAAGTCGTCAGGTCAGATTTGATCATTCTGCGAGCAGCATGCAAGTCGCAACAACAGAGAATAAGCAACACGCTCACTTACACACGCAAATTACAAGAGGCGCGATGGAGGCGTAGAGCACTTGGCGTGTGAGCAGCCAAACGCCGACGGCGATCTCCGGAATTGCCGCCCAAGTTTCATGGAAAAATCTCAGCGATTCGACAACTCGTTCCACGTCAGTGCCCATAAATGTAAGAGCTGCGGAGTCGTCGATGTCTCGAGACTGCAGAGAAATCGTTTGCCGGTAAATCTTGGTCGTCAGGCCCGCCCGCACCTTCGCGAGCATTCGGTAGGTTTGCCGCCAATATACGGCTCTGGATACCTAAGAAACGAAAATGGATCAACACCGTCCGGGTGGGTTGGCGTGAGTGAAAACCCAATAAGGAACTTACTGCGATGCCTAGGTAAACCAGGGCGAAAGCGCCCACCAGAGCCTGACCAAATCGCTCATGGTCGTCCCCTTGTGCGTTGTCGCTCAAGTGCGAAACTGCTGCCTGGATAAGGAACGGCTGACAAAAGGTAAAGGCTGATAGAACCAGGCGAGGTGCAACTGCAGAAAGGAATAGAGATGCATTCGCCCGGAGCATTGCCCGTACCAAACGGAGCTTGCCCCCTTGTTGAATGGTGTGGCACCACGCGGCCTCCAGCTCTGTCTGCGTGGCAGATGCTTTCAAGTCTTCGTCGACCTCAGGAAGATCTTGAACCTGTAATATTGTGCTATGACCCCTTTGTAAGACAGGAAGCAGCCATATGAATAGACTACGACTCCAAAAGCTTGTTGTTTGCTCAGAGGTAAGCCCCCTTTTTGCGGCGGGTCGTAAGTATTTCTGTTTCCCAACGCACTCGATGATGACGACGCTTGCAGTGATGGCGAGCAAAACGGTCGATATCACTTTCTGTACCAAGTAATCCGAAGACAGAAGCCAAAATGTGCGCAGCCGGGGAATGCCTAAAACTGTTGACGTGGAGTAATAAATCACTAGCATGTCCGAAGGCTTGACTGATCGTTGGTCTACAAGAAATGACAGAACCAAGGCTCCAAGGTTAGCCAAGGCAGACAGTAACTCGGCAGCCAGCGTCATTCGCGTGTAGAGCAGGCGAGATTGGACACGTAGCACCAGAGCGACCAAGTGGAAAATGATCATGGTTGCGATGGCGATTGACTTATACGCTGCCATGCGATACGACTCCGTCACTATACGCATTGTCCAAAGCTGACGTAGTCGCAGAGGCAAGAACAGGACCATGAGAGCAGCGGGCAACGCCATAAAGAAGGCATCTTCAAACAGCAGAGTGAAGTCAAATAGGCGGCAAGCGGTGTCGACCCTTGGACCGAAACGATCGTCACTTCCAGGAGGGCAATGCATTGTCAAATTGGTGCGAAACCTCGAGCTTCAACACGTACAACGTGTAGGAAGGCCACAATGGCTAACCCTTCAATCAGTCGGCTCAGAATATCAGCTTAAAAGCTCACGTATCCTTGAGTAGTTTAGCATTACGGAATTCCAGTGAACGGAATGTATTCAGGATCTCACCTGTCCGTGAATGATTATCACAGCCACAGTGTGTAAAAAGCAGCCAAGAGGACTCTGAGGATCCAAGTAGCCCAGAACAAGAGGTGCCTCTAAGCGAAGGAGGGTTCAGTTGCAGGTCGCCTCAGAGGGATCAGCTGCTTATGAGCCTGGAACTTGTGCAAGCGCGGCTTAGCTCGGGGGCTGGAACTCACACAATTCGTTCACGGCGAATCGGGTCGCCAGCCGCTCATCCAGGCCGCATGAAGCGTTCTCTGCCTTCCCGTTCTTATGCCGCTGTGGCACAATAGATACAGGCTGGCGAGCCACCTACCCCGCCGCTTGGTGACAAGGGGCCCGGGAAGAGAGTGGGGGTGGGCTAAGGCACGGCTCGCAAGGCAGCAGAGCGGGAACGCGTTTGTAACTTATGAGCTTCGGCCCTTTGGTCCTCACGAAAGCCCATTATAGGATTTATTTGCGGTTTATCTATATCCGTCAATCTGAAAACCCAGGAGTCTTGGCAGAATCATAGGACTGATCGATCATCTGGAAGTCTTGTGTGGCCACTCCCGTCCTTTAACACTGTTCCTTCATGTTTACGGAAGCTGTGTAAGCACAATCCCGCTTTGGCGATTGTTTATTAGCCTTCCAGTGTTTCGGGGGAGTCTTCTCCCATCCCACACTCCTGGTTCAAGGCGCAAGGGCCTATGCCAGTACTTGGTGCGCTTGATACAGCCACCAATGCAAGAGCAAAGCAGATGCATGCCACCAAGAATGGCAAACCGAGCCAAATCCCCCTTAGCTGCAGACCCCAATCAAAGGCGCTCGCGAGAAGCGGGCCGCCGGCGAGCATGCCCCCGTACAAAAGAACTGAAATCGTCGTGTAAAGTGCAGCAAGGTGCTCCTGAGCAACCATGCTGGTGACAAGGCTTCTTGTTGGGACCCCGAAGGCAAGCCCCATGCTGGTCATTACTTGGCCGAAAACCAGGAGTGGCCATGATCCAGCTGCGAAGGCAATACCTGCCCCCGAGACAAGGAACAAGCCGCTTATCTGAGCAAGACGTTTATCTTTGACCATTTCGTGCAAGTCCAGGCGCCATGATAAGAAACTCGAAAGAGCGGGGATACCGACAGCGTGGACAACCAAATTGATTGCCGCACCGAGAGAAATGAGATATGAAGACTAATTGATACGAAATTAGCTGTACTGGCTCTAGTGGGATCGGCGTAGGCGCGAAGAAAGCTTACTTTGGTGAACGACCAGCCTAAACGTCTAGATGCGTACTGCATCAGCAAAGATCCTCCAGCTTGTTGCCCTATACTGCAGGGGAAAAAGCATGCTAAGACGAAGAGGAGTCTCGAGTTTCCCTTGACCCATTGACTTAATCGAACCAGGCCATATCTCAAGCGTTTCCAGTAACAAGTTGGGAGATCAGATTTTGAGATGGAAGCACTGTGTGCATCCTCAGCAGATAGATCGTGGTGCCTGTCAAGAATCGGCTCATCATGGACCCTAATGCTCGCCGGTGGCAGCGTCTCAGGAAGAAAGAAGAAAGCGCCAAGAAAGCCTAGGATAGTGACCGCGGTGGATATCAACATGGGAATCCATGGGTCAACAGACACCAAAGTACCACCGATTGGGACAAAAAGAAACTGAGCAACCATCATGGCAGATTGTAGCTGGGAAAAGGCTGTAGTTCTGAGATACGCAAGATTTGAATTAGCTTGGTCCCAAAAGAGAAGAACGAAAAACATGAGTTTTAGAGGCCAACCCTACCTTTGATCAGTCGGGCATACGTCAGCAACCATGACATGCGAGATAGATGATAGAGATGCTGCACCGGCTCCTATTATTTGCCATAAGCCACCAAACCAGACTGCTCTTACTGGGAAGATGTCAGGGAACCAAACTGTGGAGGCATTGATCAGCTTTCGTGAACAAGAAACAACTCGCAACAGGCAGACGCCTGTCTATCTAGTCACAAGAAGGGACAATACGTCCCGCGGTATCTACTCACAAACTATCCGCATCCAAAGGTCGTTCATGGCTATGCCTATGATGGCGAGTAGAAACACTTTTTTGCGCCCGATGCGATCTGCGAGGGCGCCATACGGAACAGCTAGGATGATAGCTATTAAGACAGAGTCAGAAAAATAGTTTTCGCTCACATGTGATCTCGAGGAAAGAGTGCTCAAGGAACTGTGGCCTTGCCTGGTAGCATTTCAAACACATCTTTCCACCCATTGATGAAGGCAACCTCGCTTTGGACCGAGTCGACCATACAGCGATCGGCGACCTCCAAAGATGGCAGACGATCTTGGTAATAATTTCTGCAGACGACATCCTGCAGAATGGCCAGTTGAGCTGCAAAGCTGATATAGCTTCCGATGTTTAGGACCACCTGGATGGTGGCTACTACCAAGATTGTGCGCCGCACACCCTGAACATTCGAACCGACTTCATGGCTTCGCGACGACGATGACGACCTGCGTGTGGCGGAAGCGACCTCGTGGGAGACCAGCAGGCGTGTTGACTCATCTGCCTCTCTGTCGTCCATTGACGGGGGACTAGGGTCCTGATGATTTGTTGTAGAAGTTTGATTGATAGAGCACGAAAACGACTTGAAGTGAGCAAATGGAGGCAAGTGCACGAAATGACGAAGAACGGAACGCGTGGTGGTCAAGGCGTGTTTGTGATTCCTCAAGATAAGCGGTCAGGTGTGCCAGGGGTGTGTGCATTGGAGCGTATGGAGTACGGGGTACGGAACAAAGATTTGGCTTCGTCGATGTGCATAGCCTGACTGAGCTGCGGCTAGTACGGCATGCACGTGCCTAATACATACACACCCAGTTATGAACAAATTGTGATTACGTATTGAACGCGACGAGGAGAACCTGGGGTCGGCGTTTTGGCCGGGGAAGTGGTCACTTCGCCAGGTCAGAAAAGGCTGCCAATTGTGTTAATGATTGTCATGCACATCAAACTTTGCAAGCCAAACGTCCATATTTCTGACCGCATCAGCTCCTCCTTCGAGACGCTCCACGCTCGCAGCTATCGCATCCTTCAACCCGCTGAGCATCTTCTCAGCTTTATCACCATGTAGCTGCGCGACACGTTTCCGCTCTTCATCAAATTCAGTGGAGGTTAACACCATTCGCACCTCACGAGAAGCCTCGCGATTCTTCTGGTCGGGTGTGATCGTTTTCTGCGATGACAGAGCAAAGCCAGCATGCACGGCGGCTTGTATCATTTGAGATGGCGTCAACGGGCACCGTATATTCCAGACATCGCGGTCGCTAAGCAACGCTTCGACAATGCTATTGTACTGAGCTGCAAGCACATGCGGGAATGCGGCTGAGATGGAGGTGGAGAAGCTGAACTCCGCAACGAGAACTGTTTGTGTCCAAGGCCGTAGCTTCGTTAGCAGCTTCAGCAGCATATCTGGCTGCTCGAAGAACCATACGCAATGGCTCAAGAGAACATAATCAAAGCGCGGCGTGCCTTCGCTCAATGATGCCACATATCCCAGAGCAGTATCGTTTATAAATGTGATTCGGGAGCCGAGAGGAGTAGTCGACAGGTGCTCCTGAGATCGAATGATGCAGGGCGTCCCTATCATAACGCAGTACTAAATGTTAGCAAATACCTCCTCGGACAGAGAAGCCTGCTGTACTTAGAGGTCTTACCCCAACCGGGAGTCGCCGAGTCGACGGCAACAACCCTTCCAGTCGGCCCAACTGCATCGGCAAGGCAAACGGTGAATTCACCCTGACCGCACCCAATCTCCAGAACACTCGACCCACGAGGAATGTTCCAGAGCTCCAGGATTTGCTGGCGATACTCAAGTCCAGCCAGATAATTCTCACGATGGGTCTCGTAAAAGAGGTATGTGGCCAACTGGTCTGGAGAACTGAGGGGATGGCTCTCACTGGATTTGGACGACGCCATGGCCATGAGAAGAAAAATGTCAGTTGGACGTTTGGAGCATTAGATGGGGTGCAGGCACAAATAGCCAGGAAGCCACTTCCCGGTCCGCTCTCAACTAATGTACGGAGCAGCTCGTTTTCGTTGAGCTCTGGGCACCGTAGATTGTGCTTTGCTTCTAGACAAATAATTGCATCTTTCCAGTACCTGCCTTGTTCATGTTCTGGATTGATGCCTCGGCACAGAAGCTGGACTTTTGTCCGGCGCATCAGGCTTCTGTGGCCTGTCGATTAAGCAAGGCGCCTGCATACATGCATGCATGCATGCACGCCCTCACCGGCATACTCTACAGGCATGAGCATTCCGTGTATGCTGACTGCAGGTCTGGGCCCTCCGTTGCAGGAGCTAGCCCGCAATCAAAATCACGCAAGACGTCCTGTTGGTCAGCTTGCATAATGTACTGCCAGTGGACAATGCCGCATTCGTCTCGCAGGGGCTGGCAACGAAGTACTCCAAGCGTGCCGCCTTCTTCGCGACCTCAGGGGCCTGGCGAACCAAGAATCGTTAATTATAATGATGCCAATATTAGCGCCACGATTTGGATGCACGCATTCATCTCCAAGCAATGTCTGTCCAGTCGCTGATTTTGTATCGTAATTTCGTACAACCCACACTTGCCCTGCAGTTCGCACAACAAAGAAATTAGTGTGAGATATGAAGAGCTGCTTTACCAACAATGAGTGTCCTGCAGCCGGTGGCCTAAGAGAGATCGAGCCTACGTGGTGACGGTTCGAAGAAACAATGACTAAATTCACGACAAATTAAAGCGCAATGAAATGCACCAGCCCAAGACGTCGCACTTTGAAACCGTTCCAAACAGCATTAGTGCGATCTTTGCCACAATAAACGCGAAAATGCCCAGGAAAAGCCGTGCAAATTTGTGCCCACTTAAGACGTTTAACATCCCCAGATCCCGTGTAAGGTTATGGTTGTCCTTACTTGGGCCTCCGGCAAAACACCCTTCATAGTTTCTTAATCTTGCGTTGAAAGTAAATCTTTTTCTAAACACCAGCACCCCTACTAGACATCTTTGCTAGAATTCATCGTGACGGGAACTTCGATGAGAAAGAAGTGGTCGGGAGTTGGGTTCTGGATTAACCGTCCACAGTGCTTGACATGATGTAGACTATCGAAACGTTCTTCCATGATGATGTTTGTATGGCGCATTCGATGATACTTTTGCCAGTAAAAGAGACAGTGAACAATGTGCCAGTCGCGCGAGGCCCAAAATGAGCCCCCCATCTCGCCCAGCGATGCGACCTGCGTATGATTCAGCGGGACTGTGCCATTCTCGTCCGCAAAATACTCCCAAGCCCCTCCAACTCCAGGCCCCGACTTGTCAAACTCGGCCGTAAGCTCCTCGTCTCGACAGTAGGGGGGCAGCCAAGCTGTTGATAGTGTATCGTATGTACAGTTCCGCAATAGTGCTTCGCGAATGGTGCTGCCACAATCACACAGGTTAAGCCCAGTTGGTAGAGTTTCAGGGTGATACCCGTCAATCTTGTGGACCTTTTCTTGCTGACATGGCGAGGGAGTAAACGGCGAAGGTTGGAACGGAAGCTCAGACGACATTCTCGCACGGAGGCCCTCAGAGACTAGAAGACCTAGGGAGACCACGCCCCAAATTGCGAGGGCTCGCGTGCAGAATTGGAGTATCGTAGATAGATACTGCATTCTTGACGGTGGTCGATGGTGGTGGCCCAAAATTTTGTGTGACGTTGGCAAAAGAATGTCGTCTGAGAGTCGGTCAAGCTCACTAACTCCACCATTACCGAGACGTAGTGAGCTGGATGACGATAATGCCATGGCGGTGACTGTAAATTCGGTCTAGAGCGGGACTTTCCGACAAAACATGAAAACCATTGGTATAGGTGGCGGTAAGCGGCAAGCCCTCGAAAGCCAAAGCATCGGATATTTACGAGAGGCCGTCCACTTTCTCCCGTCTTGATCAGGAACAAAGGGCCACAACATTTCACCGTACTTCATAAAACATGACAAAGCGGTTTACTCGGCTCACGGCATGGGTTCAAGCAACTTGCTTTTGGGTATCATCCCCACGACAGAAAGCTTGGATGCCAATTGCCCAAGCAACTGCATACATTAGCCATGCATGCAGCTCAACCATATCTGCGAAGGTACCGACGGGCTGCATTTGCCATCTGCATACAGCACACATGTACAATGCAACAACCCCTGCAGCTGGGAGAAATTTGACCTTGGTAGCAATGATCAACACGAAAGCTCCAGACAGGAAACAAAATCCCCGCAATCATCCCTGCCGCTGTTGAGAAAGGCCGCCAGCGCGGCTGACCGGCGGCCCAAACTGCACCCAGAGAGACGAGGATCGGGCCTGCACGCAAACACTTTTGAAGTTTTCCTTCCCATTTACAAATGGCTATGTAGGTTGTCGCCCCTTTTGTATCCTTCATCACCAAGGCGACACCTACCGTATCCTTCTCTACCATCTTACAATACCTCTTCGCTCTTGCCGTCTCCTCCTGCCGCTGACAACTATGTCATCAAAAGAAAATGCTATAACGTACACCCCAATGCAAACTACAGAAAGCGCTCAACGACGATCGTCGTATTCCATGGACGGAGAGGGGGGCGGCGTTGATGAAAGCCAAGGCTTTCTCGGACCGCGTTGGGAACGCAAGCAGTCTACGAACTGGAGGATATGGCAGAAATCGGCCAACGCTCTCTGGTTTCATTGCATGCTCATAATTGCAAATCTTGTCTTGTTTGGTATCGCTGTGTATGCAAACAGCAAGTCCTGGAACAGGAGCCAATCCGGCTCTCATAATACAGCATGTACGACTAATTCCATTCCAAAGACATCTGAGAGGTCTCACGGGAACAGGTTGCTCACGTTGAAACACTAAAGCTATCTTCCAAAACTCCATACATGTCGAGGATCGTTACTTTAACGTCCGATCAGTCTATAACCCTGATAATTCTTTGAACAGAAACAAGTCCAACGTCGCCTTTTCCGGTCCTCCTCGTCCTGAACTGGAGGAGGCATGGGATAATATTCTGGCATGTTAGTTTGACCTCTTCTATCACGTTAATTCTCCGCTCATCTCCATGCGCCCGTAGATCAGAATTTCCGAGTGCAAGAACATGAGCTCGGTGAATTTAGAGGACAGAAGAGTCTGATTGAGCTCAGCGACGGCAGTGGCTTTTACATGACAGTGGCTGTTCAGCACGCCCTTCATTGTGTTCAGAGACTTCATAGATATGTCTACAAAGACCACTATCACGCTGGCTTGTCCGACGACGAAGCCTTCGCTTTAAAACAGCATACAGGTACGTGACTTGAAGATGTCGAGTTTCGAGAAACCTAGGCTCATTGGCAGAACATTGTTTGGACTGGCTGCGGCAGTACGTTCAGTGCAATGCTGACACTACACTGATACCTATCCGATGGGCCTCAAGGTGAGCAAACAAGTAGACATTTTGTGCAGTCTTTCCAAATTATACCTGCATGGCTAAACCCAGCTCTAGTGTTCCCGGACCTGTATCTAAAGACTGGGGGAAGCACCAATGTGTTGCCTGGGAGCCAATTGTGGATTTGATGGCATCTCGTGCTTTTGACCCTTTTCAGTCGGGCCTACTTGTTCATCCGTACTTTGGTAAGTGAGATACGATGGTCATGGGTGCAAAAGGATTATTTTCTAATGATCGAACCTGTGACATTCTAGGCAATCCGTATAATGCAAGTCATGTCGCACAGACTGGAGCTGTTGTCCTAGCGCAAGGAGAGGGTTTCATCGGTGGCGATCATGGACCAGACGTGTGAGATAATATTCTGCACCCGACCCGCAAATCCGAACACACCGAGATGCCTGGTGATACGAGGATTGCTAGTTCCATAGTATGAGACAAAATGTGGCAGGCTTTGCTGCTGGCGACCTTCTTAGCCACGTTTAAACTACCGCGTGCTCTAGTTGTATTTATCTTACGACCCAAAAGATATGTTACAGCGATGTTGAGCCCATGATAATAGCGGTAGTATTGATTTAAGTCGATGTCAGAGTAGATTTTAAGCGCTGAGAGAAAGGAACGGAGAGAAATCCACAGGCAATGCATGCACTATTCGTCCCTCACTCGCTCTGTATAGTGGCTTGTGCTATTACCGCGCCGACCAAGAAAATTGCGAAAGGCAGCTGCAGTTGGTCACTCCTGTTCTTGACGCTCCTGCAGATATTCGCCAATTCACTTCATCGCTTACGCAATTGCTCGCTCTTGCATCTGGTCGCTCCTGCAGTCGGTCGCTCCTGCATTCGGTTCGGTCCCTCTTGCATCCGGTCGCTCATGCAGGTTGTTGCTCCTGCATTCAGTCCCCCTTGTACTGGGCACACCGTAGCTGGAAAATAAGCACAAAGCTGGCAGAACAGAATTCGAAATTCGTTGAAGTGAAAATGAGCCGGGTTACAAAAAATGAAAATCGCTACCGTACTGATATCAGGGCGAGGCATTGCCGTTCCAAGGATAAGAAAGTGCCTTGCACTCAAAATAAAAGGACGTGATATGCGATCGGGGGAGTTCCGCCTAAGGTACGGGGTAGAGAGACCTCTGCCGTACTCGTACCACTGCACACTGGGAGAGACAACGGCAGCGCACTTGATTGCACTTAAGTTATACATTACAATGTGGGAAATCTCATATTTAGGATCATTCGCTGTGTTTATTCAGGTCTTCCAGCGAAGATAGTATCTCATAGACTTCGCCCAACACCAACATAAGTAAGAAAGAGTTGAGTCGCAAGGCGATCAGGATCTTTTGCATCATGTCCACATGCAAGCTTCGAGTTTCGTGGTTGCCATAAAATGAGTCAAAGTGGCAATATACGGCTCAAATGTTCCATATCAAGCAGGCCTTTTGGGAAAATAGAGAGTCGAGATACATAATGTCACGACCAACTCATGAAGAGGTTTGAAATGTGAGGACATGCAAGGGATGCTCGAAAGGTTATTTTTGCCTACATTGGTAACATCGTAGCTATGCCAACGAATTCCATTTGCTATACCAGTCTCATGCTTGTTCGTAATCGTCTCATGACCTTGAACTCTGGCCTGTCGCGTCCCCATATGGTAAACATCATAGCAAGGGTGGTGTAAGAACGAGACGTTGAAGCTCAGTATTCTCAATTGAGCGGCGAAACGATCGCTTTAAGGGCGCGAAGATAATGATGAGCACGCTCCGTGAATGATCCCTTGTTAAACCTTGTATATTTACGTGAGAAGCTCGGTACAAAATTTTATATATCAGCTCATAGATTTTATTTTCTTCTATACTCTAGTACAAGCATTGACCATTGACTTAGAGTCTTTGACGAACCAGGAAGAGGCGGTATGTCTATGATGCATCGATGATAGCAAGTCTACTTGCTAGTGGCTTCCTTCCAAGCCTCATCGCCAGCGCTGCGCTTAGAAGTGGCCTCCTTCCAAGCCTCGTCTCCAGCGCTGCGCTT
>JALHBW010000044.1:0-236355 GCA_024339985.1 Tolypocladium endophyticum | reverse complement strand
CGCGGCGTTCCTGGCTGGCATTAGCCACGTCTCCGAGGTTGGCTTAACATTGTCAGTAATAATTCGCACTGGCTACCGCATCGGACTTACAGGGAACAGGAGAAGCGGTCACTCCCAGGACCAGAAGGGGAAGAATGGCTTGGATGAAATGCATCTTGGAAAGGTGGAGTATGGAACCTTGGAAATAGTTGGGATGAGACGTGAGATGGTGGGCTTCTGAGCCGAAGATGGACAGTTCGAGTAAGTAATCTGATGGCCTGGTAATAGCTTGGTGAGAAAGAACAGTCAGGCTGCCGTGAAACGACCAAGAACATAAATAGTATATTTCGAGACTCGTCTTAGCTGCAAGTCAGTGCTCTACACTGCAAGATGACGAGGGCCAGAGGTCGACTGTGGAACTCTGATTGTCGCAATCCGCTGTGCGCTATGCTGACACTGGGTGGTTTTGGCAACGGTGGTTGGGCCATCTCCACCTTGGTATGCAGAGTAAGCTTGCATGGAACCGGTATTCCGGGGTACCACTAAATGCGAACAAGCCTTGTAGCAGTCTTGGATTGACGCCTGCTTACGCTTTTTCCGATTTCCCTGCAGGGTCATCTCGCATACGAGTTGACAACCTCCGGCGACGCCGGGCAGGTTGCAGCATTGCCTGCGCCTGTAGTCCGCCCCGCCGCAATCACGACCGTATCAAATGACCGAACCTTTTTTGGGAGGACGGGAATGTTTCTTGTTTGAATTGCCAGCTTCTCCTGGACTGCCGACGAGAAAAGACTTGACTTTAGACTCTCTCGGTTCTTCGATCGAACCCCGTCCGCAGACAGCTCTGCCATCCCTGCAGATATGTCTTTCAAGACTGCAAATATGGCTTTCAAGAAAGAAGCGGCCATGGATCGCAGGTCCTTTGATTCCGACTCAGATAATTCTGACTCGGAGCAGTGCTTTCTTGAAGATGGGGACACGCCGAGGAAACGCACACTGCAAAGAAACCGATCCTGGACTCTCTTGGCTGTGAACATATTCATTCTGTTGCTCAATATCGGGCTCATCCTGATGATGAGTGTCCCCAGAGCTGCTACCGTGGCGGGGAATTCTTACGGTGTTCGTTTGCCACATGCAGGTCAGTCGGCCAGTCCGTGGGCCTGTCGGGTGTGTAACAGTATTGGAGACTGTCTTGGAAAGCTCACACATGCACAGATTGGGTAGCGCCGGCGATAGAACTAGAACTTCGATCATTTGACGACAAGTTTGGAATTAACGGTCCTTTTAGGGGGAAACCTCGACCTGAACTAGAGAACGCCTGGGCCGACCCTGTGAGGAGTAAGTGCACTCGAATTTCCCAGCCTGATTGCCGCAGCTCTGACAGACCTTTAGACTACACCATTCGCATTCCTAAGCCCGGCTGGCGGAACGCGACTTCTCCAGATGCCATCCTCACGGAATGGCAGGATGAAAAGGGAGGAATTATGGGAACATTCAGCTTCTTGCATAACTTGCATTGCTTAGTTCGTCACCCAGATCTCTGCATACCTACCAGTCACGATGATGAGGCACTCACACAGGCCCAGAAAACGATTCGAGAGTACATGCTACCAGAATATTATCCGGAGATAGCGCAAAGGCACAAGCCGTCCCCGGAAGAACCCATACCGGAACACATCGGTCAGTACATAACACCCATATTTAGCTGGTAGCGATTTCTAATGCACAATTTCCAGATCATTGCATTGACATGTACGACGAAGGCCCGGAAAGAAACGATTCTAAATATCTTGCTAACATTCTCACAGCCTCCGTCAGTCAGAACTGTGTCATGCCGATATGTCGCTCATGGTCTTTGAGTGGCATGAAGACGAAAGGCGGCCGGTTGACATCCACCACGCGCAGCATGTTTGCGCAAACACCGACAGGCTGAACGAGTTTATGGAAGCAAACTCCGTTCCCCCCTTTGGCTCTATTCTTGTACATCCTTGGACTGGTATGCAGACCCAACTGTTCATGCTGCAGCTCAAATGGTCTTACACAATAGCTAACATGGTCTCTAGGGGCGAGTCCTTATTGAGGCCACGGTGCGCGTAACGGGTGAAACTTGTGGCCAATATTAGAAGGGTAGTAAGAAAGCTTTTAGCCAGTTGGAGACGGAAACTGTACATATAAAGTGCCTGATGAAATGAAAGCAGACGTTAAGCAACATATTGCGTTGGTTTTTGAGCTCCCACAACTCCCACTCCTGGTTCAGTCAAGTAATCTGAACACAAACCTTTTCAAACCCGTCAAACTCGATTGTAGTGATGAACATACAGCTAGACTTTCACTAGATTTACTAAAACTAACATAACTTTTGGCACTAATTTCTTCTTTTTAGTTGTGGCAAGTCCGCTGGGGTGAGAAATTGTAGAGCTCCGGGCTTTGCATGCATCTCGTGGCATCAAATAACTTAGGAACAATAGCGAAGTATCATGAAATTTGATCACAGTGCATCGATTGAGCGGTGAAGGTATTCTGATTTTCAAACTAGGTCTGCTGTCTCCATCCCCTTTCTTTGATCTACACCGAACACGACACAATACCAACGTCGAAGGTGGAGCCTATATGATGCAATGCATGTTGTTCCGTAGCGCCAATGGCCTTGAGAATGGATGAAGTACAATGTATTGTGTGCGCGAAAGCGTTGTGCGCAACAGCAGCAATTTCACCAATGGCGAGTCGATGCATCCGACGCGCAATGAACGTGCAATGCGCGAGATGGTTCTCCGTGGTCGTGTAGACGTGCGTCCCCACGAGGTCAGAAAGTTCCTCCTCCGAAGCAATCTGGTGTTCCGCCTTTTCATCGTAGTAGAATGCCCAGGCCCCGAGATGCCGTTCGGGCTCGAGGACCCATGCGCGGTACTCGGCATCCGTGGCCGGGTCAGAACAGTATTCCGGCATCCAATTGTTGGTGAGCAAATCAAATACGCAGCCGAGGGCCCGAGCTTCCGTAGAGGAGTTGCCGCAATGAAGCTCAGATGTCAACGAGGATGATTTGAGTGTTGATGAGTTCGAGTGCGCGACGTAGCCCAGGGTTCCGCAGATTATGCCGCTGAGTGTGCCGATGAAGACGTAGGCGCATATCCGTGTCCAGTGATTGCCTCGTTTGCCGAATGCTTCATCTTCACTGTTGTTTGACGGTGTGGAAATATCATCTTCGCTTTGGCTAAGCTTTGAGTACGTCTTTGCAGGCTTCATCGCGCCGTCGATAGTGTTCTGTTGTACGAGTCAATGAGAAGGTCCCAAACGTCCTAGCCAACGAGATGGTAACCGAGAAAGCATAGTTCCTGAAGAATTTCATCGTAACAGAGCGAATCTCTCCATGCATGAGCTTCCACTGTTAACACACGTCGAGGCTGAAAGACTGGGGGATTTGAGCCGCTGTCAGCATGCATCGCTGTGGTCCACACGCCCATGTCTCGCTGACATGAACCACATGCATGATTACTTTCCCAAATAGGTAACAAAGATCAACAAGCATTGAAGATGCAACCGTCAACAATGCTGCCAAGCAAACACAAGGTAAATGAACGTCGACTGAGGTGACTAGACCATTGAATACGACCCCTCACCGGTTTCTGGGCACGTCAATCGTCTATATCATGAATTTATGGCGTGCACTTATCACGCCAAGATTGGCTTCGAACGAAAACTGCATCTCATTGTGAACGTCGGCGCCAGTCGAAACAACTAGCAATATGAAGGTCATCCAACGAAGAGAGCAAAACTCTCTCGGTCAGAGTCCGAGTGTCTTCCACGCTCAGTCTGACGACCTCGTACCTGTCCATCTCTCCCTGGCAAGCACAGCCATTGAGCGCACCGACCTGATTGCATCCATCGTCTCCAAGTCTTCTGCCCCGTGCCTCAGCCTCCAGGCGAACGAATTTCGAGGTGGCCCAGATGCCAACTCTAAGCATGCATTTCGAAAGTCCTTGATGCAAGAGCTCCGCAAGGGCTGGGCGAACGTGGCCACGGAAGCCCGCTTTGTCAGGCTCGTAGAGCTTCTCCAAAACGATGGATGCGCCGTCTTCGCCGGGCTAGTCGATGTCGAGGCCTTCCAACGACTCATCGACGACTTCACCGACATCATGAGCGGCTCCGGAACCCACGCGTTCCTCCACGACTTCTCTCACCTGGTTGCGCACCCGGACTTCCTGAAAAACGCGGCTTACAACGACGCGTTCATCCACCCCCTCCTTATCGCTCTGCTGGCCTATGCTATGGGTGGCCCTGTCCGGATGACCGACGCCCGCGGCAAAAACACTCAACCGATTTCGGTGAACGCGCAGGACAACATGCTCCACGTCGATAACTCCCCGTTCTTAGAGGAGTACAAAATCCTGCTAGGGTGGGAGAAGGGTCAAGTCAAGGGCCCCACCGGCCAGAACTTCACCTTCTTGCCTGGAACACAGAAAGGAAACCGCTTCGTCCGAATGGACAGGGACTCTCAGCCGTGGTCCACAGAGAACGACAGCCTGTTCATAACGGACGAGAGCATCGAGTCCGTGTTCGAATTTCAGCAAGCCATCACTGGACGCGACCCAGCAGTGGTTGAGGTTGAATATCCCGACCAACCAATCACTGTCGTCTTCAACGCAGGCTCTTTGGTCCATCACCGGTATCGGAATCATAATGGAAACACCCGGAGCTGCGTCATTACCGCATTCCATCTCGCGTCAGATCACCCAGGAGCACTTGTGGGCCCGGCTGCCGGTGAGACTCCCGAATCCGTCGCAGATATCCTTCTTGGTCATCAGAATGGAGCCGAGGTTGAGACGTTTTGCTCCCTGATGGGTGCCAAGGCTTCAGCCATCGAGGCAATGATTTCAAACATCCTCGACGACAGCCACCACTCTATCTTGGTGGACACAACCCGACTTTCCCTATCCGGTGAGCGCCTCGACCGCTGGCGGGAGATCGTTGTCAACGCTCCCTTGTCAACGCAGCTCAAGTTCAAGGGCGGCAACTACATCTCTTTCGCAGATGGTTTCATCTCCCGGAGCTTCCTGACGAAGAAGCTTGCTGGCGCTATGGCATATGACAAACATGGCCTTTTGGATCTCATCATCTATAAGGACGGCCACGAGGAGATACGAAAGCCGGCCCGGAAGAGCGTCTGGACCATGTCCAAAGAAATGATTGAGCAGACTTTGGTTGCGTGGTTACCTGCTGTAGAGGCATATAAATTTACCACTGCTGATGTACAGAAGCCAACTATCCTGCGACAGAAAGCCAGCGATGTTGCCCGTCTGATTCGAGAGGCCGTTCAGACCATTGACTTTGCTAATGCAGCCACCACCAAGGAGGAACAACAACTAGCTTCAGCACAACAGCTCATTGTTGACCTCGGTGAATCCATTACGCGATGCGAGAAGGTGGAGACGTACATCACAACGAATCTTTTCCTCTTCCTGATCACTGATCAGGTCATTCATTTACTTGACAGGCTTTCGGGACAGAGAATTGCTGCGATAAATGCTGATTTCTTGAGGGCCTACGTAGCCTGCGTGCTGGTGGTTGAGAAGAACCAGAGCATTTGAAAATGTTCCTTTGCGTGTAACCGGCAGGAAGAACCCATAGGAATACACCACTTTTGCCTATGAAATTTCACATTGGCTTCGAACACTACCAGCAGTACACTTGCCAAAACGCTCATCAACGGGGATTCTTACTTCACAACTTAGTATTGCTTGACTCTATTGTATGTGCTGTCTCGGTGCAGACCTGCCTTCCCCCCGTCGACTTCGTAAAAAGTGTTTCTGTACCTGTATTTAAAAAAGGCAAAGAGAATATCAGTGTGAGTTTCGTGAATATTAGAACAGGACTTGCAAGAACTGCTCATTGCTTCAAATCCCCGTCGCCGAGGGTTGCTTTCCAGAGTGAGACGATAAGCATCAATCTCAGTTAGTCTGGGCTTGGGCTACTTCTGATAATTATTTGTATCTTCACTGTCTAGCAAGTAGCAAACGCCCTGACTAGATAACCAGGGTGTCCAACGTCTTGCCTCCGGAATATAGTATCGTCGTCGCAAACTCCATGAAAATACAGGTATCTTTCCTTGGTCCCTAGGATTAGGTATCTCCGAATCCTATAACAACGCTCCAGAAATGATTAAGCCCCATATCGCTTTTCTTGCAACAATCAAGCTGATATCGCAATCGAACTTTTCAGCATGATAAGGAAAGCAAATGGACTAGACAGCCGAAACGTCGTTCAGCGCCCGCGCACATGTGGGGCTCGGGCAGGTGGACCATTAACCAACTTGGAGTAGTTACCGGCTGATGGTACCTGCAGCATCAAGGGTTCTTCCTGGGCGACCAGCGGCCAGGACGTCAGCATGCATGTCAGCATGCATTAGCAGATCGTGCAGTTATGTACAGAGTAGCATCACCATTATATCACTTAGATGTTCTCAATAGGCAGGTACAGGGTCTGGGACCCGAACCACCTTGACATTTAGGTCATTCAGAGTATCCCAGCTAATTCACTCTTCTGCTTTCTTTCAGCCCTTTCTGTAATAGAATTATGAGACGTCGCTTCAACAAAGCCAGCTCCATCGTACTGGTTCTGGCGGCTCATACCGCGAGCGCAGCAGACTGCAATGTTGACAACTGCCTGGCAGCCGTGAGGCCTTCCCTGACTCCAGGCGAAGTAGAGTCTCTTGATGCCTTTTGCGCCACCGTCACGGCAGACACCGCCACCCTCTCCTCAAGCCCCGTCTTCATCCTCGATGCTTGCACGGCCAACCAATTCGGAGATGCTGACTCCCGCATCTCCCACGCCTGCTCGTGCATAGCGATACCATTTAGCACCAGCAGCGTGCGCGACGCTACAGCTGCTTATACCGCCGCATGTTCCGCCGTCAGCGCTTCTTGGGCTGCTCAGATTTCAGCGACACCGACGCCCACCGTGGACGCCAAACTTGCATACGATTGCATTAACTCGGTGCCGCTGAACAAGCCTGCCGCACTGAAGTTCGTTGAAGAGCTGAAGCCTTACCTTGAGTGGCAGTCAGACCTTGCCTTTCTGAAGAGCCCGCCGGCCGATTACTTCTTCCCGCCCCACGATGTATTATCCGCGCTCGACGGCATTCGTCAAAACCTCGAGGCCGACAAGTACCCCAACGAATATGCGTGGCAGCACGACATTTTCGTGAAGGTCATTGGCGCTGCCCATCACGGGCATTTGTACGTTAATCCGGACATTTTGACCAACGCCATGGAGTGGGCGAGACCATTTCCTATTGTATCGATCAGCGAAGACGGCATCTCGCCGCCTGTCATCAAGATTTATGACGACGTTGTCTCGTCGCCAGAAACTGCGTCCGCTGTCTCGCTCATCAATGGAGTTGATGCTCCAACGTTCCTTCAGGCTCAGATCTTCGAGATCACGGGGAATCAAGACGCCGAATCTGCTTACAACTCCTTGTTCTGGTCGAAGGCTTTGGCCGCTGTCAAAGGAAGCGGCTCTTTTCAGCATGGTGGCCGCACGCAATACATCTACCCTGGTGATTCTACTTCCTTTACCTTTGAGAATGGAACAGTCCTAGAACTGCGCAATTTTGCGAGACTCAAGGGCGATTGGAATGGTGTCTTTGATGGCGATACATTCTTTGCGAGATTCGCCCCAGGGGCTGCAATCAGCGAGTCCACGACTGTTTCCGCAACGAGTATCCCACCTTCCAGAGTGTCCACCTCCACGCCATCAGCATCCCCAACTGGTGTCAAAGGGTATCCCGCGCCAGTTGTTGCCAGCAGGGACTCCGTTGTCTCCGGCTACTTCATCGAAGAGCCAGGATTTGAGGACGTAGCTGTCCTCGCCATGCTGTCATTCGGGCCCAAAAACCCTGCCGAGTTTCAGAGGGTCGTCGAAGACTTCTTTGCTGCTGCTGTCCGTGAGGGCAAGACAAATCTTATCGTCGACCTCCAGGTCAACAACGGTGGCTACATTTTCCAAGGCTACGACACGTAAGTGACCACCCAACATCTGGATTCGATATAGAATAGCCGTGTCGAAATTCATATGCTAAAAGTGCCAAAGGTTTCGACAGATCTTTCCAGATATCGTCCAGGAGGGCACTGGGCGCTGGCGGTACTCTACAGGTTTCTCGGCCATATCTGAGGTAATATCTAAGGGCTGTGAGGGTTATGATCCAGACACAGCGTCTACAGAGCTTATCCAGCAGTGCGAAAGCGTATTTAACTGGGGTCATGATCTTAATAGAGACTTGAAGAAATTTAGCTCATATGAAGACAAGTTTACTCCGGTAAGTGCCTCTGATCTGTGATCCAATGGCCAGGTTCTCGGGGCGAAGTAAAGATCGGGCTAACAGGTAGATTCCAGACCGAGTACATAAACGACAAGTACACCAACCTTCTACAATTGGATCTTGAAAATCCGCTCTCAACAATCAACGACACCTTTGGTTTTGGTTATTATGTGACAGGGTACGGTGAGCGAAAGAGCAATACTCGCCCATTCCGCGGGCCTGAGAACATCGTTCTGCTCTTTGACGGCAGGTGCGCCTCGACGTGCTCGCTGTTCTCGCAGTTCATGAAGTGGGACGCGGGTGTGAAAAGCATCTCGATGGGCGGACGGCCTGGGACCAAGGGCAGGATCCAGGGCGTCGGCGGGGTCAAGGGCTCGCAAGCCTACTCGTTTAAGAGCGTGTACAGCTACGCGCAGATTGCGAAGGGGGGAACTAACGATAGCGCTCTGCTCGCGGAGCTGGGCCGCTTCAGTACGTACGTCGAATCACGCGCCTCGTCCACTAGCATTAACGTCAAGGACGAGATCCTGCGTCAGAACTGGGAAGACGGCGTCCCGGCACAGTTCGTAGCAGAATACGCTGACTGTCGCCTGTATTGGCAGGCGGGCATGCATAAAGATGTTAAGAGCGTCTGGAAGGCTGCCGCGGTGGCCGCTTTCAAGGGCGGCAAGTGTGCTTTCGGCGCCATCGACTATGGTGTCTCCGACAAGCGTGCCGACGGTCGTCTAAGGTCTTCTGATCTACGTCGTCCTCAGTCCCAAAAGGCCAGAACACTGCAGTACTCACAGGTGCCTGAGTTGGATTCTGAAGCATTCCAGTCATGGACCTTCAAAGCCAACCACTACATGCGAGCAGAAAACTAGTGAACGCTCACATTTGTTGCAGAGAAGGCTTTGAAGGCGATACGAAGCATTAGATTGAGCAGATCAATGAAGCCAGCGATTCGTTTTGTGTATATCAGAGGACTGTAAGAGCAAGCTGCGGACGTCTCGCCCATTTTTACAAGAAGCCAAAGAATCCCAGTTGGTAAACATTCAGCCGTAGCGTCGTGTCGTCTGATTGCAACTAGAAGGAGCCATTGGTCAATCCGCAATGGTTTTCCCGCCCAGACTTGGTCAACGAGTGTATATTTAGTCTGATGAGATTGGTGCGGGCCACCGTTACCAAACTGTCGGGGAACGTCACAGATCAATTAAGCAACAATTACTGCGCGGTAACAACTTCTCAAGTAGCGCTTTTTGCCAACCATAATCCACGCTCGCCTCGGGAGGGGGGTAATTTGGCGTTGGCGATATGTCGGCCGGGTCCGTGTAGATGGCCATGAGTTCGCGCTGACCCCATTCTGCAATGAGTTTCTGCTCTTTGGTGTTAAAGGCGACGTGTCTACCGCGAGTCACGTACTTCTTCTTCCGAATGTTATCGGGGAGTTTCTGGGACCGCCATAATGATTATAAGGACAGTCTGGGGCATCAGTATTCAATTGTCAGAGGTGAAACTTGGATTTATTGAAGATTAACTACTGCGACAGCATTTGCTAAGGATAGTTTCATTAGGAATGAAAGTTAAGGGGGTCGAAGACGATCAGATACCGTCGTAGTCTTATCCATAAACTATGCCGACTAGGGATCGGACGATGTTATTTTTTGACTCGTTCGGCACCTTGCGAGAAATCAAAGTGCTTGGGCTCCAGGGGGAGTATAGTCGCAAGGCTGAAACTTAAAGAAATTGACGGGAGTGGGTTCAGCAGGCCAGCACCCTGACTGCTGGGCTTAAGATAAAGTCCGTCTGTGGGCGAAAGCTCAACAGAACCCTAAACGGGAGCCTGCGGCTTAATTTGACACAACACGGGGAAACTCACCAGGTCCGCTACATTAAACATTGCTCGTGGTATGAGATATTAAACTTCGTTTTTGCCATCCTAAGAATGTTTTGATGCCACAGGATGAATTTGTAAACTGTAAAATGCCGCTCAATTTATGAGGAAACGCCATTCGAATAGCCACCCTGCCATGCTTGACGCCATGCTATAACAGGAACTGGGGAGTTTCCATCCACAAAGTTCCCTTACTTTACATCACTATCACTTGAGCTCGAGAAGCCCGCATCACCATCTGAACACTGTGCCATGTCTTTTAGCTTTCTTCTAAGAAAGCCCAAACAGTCGTCAACCTCGGCGTCTTCAGTCTCGAAGAATCCAAAGCGTACACCATAATTGTACAGCTCCTGCAACTCCGACACCATCATTTCAGCCTTGTGCACCACGCAACATCCGAGATGTTTTTTACTGTTGCGAGCGCTCAAGCTTCTTTGCTTTTTCATCTGCAGGTACCCTTCAGCATTCTACTCGTGAACATACGGTTAGATGACATAGGAACACATGATTTACTTACTAGAAACGGATACTCGGAATTTTTATTAAATCCTGGAGCAGAAAGTACTGCTGGCGAACAATTTGAAACCGCATCCAAGGGCACGTTCTCAGCCCTGGAATGCGCTCTCCGTGGGGTTCTCTTAAACGAATCTGGGCTGTCGGGGGACATGAGACACCCGGTCACGGTAAACGTGCGACCGGCGTTGCTCGGGTGGTTCATGAACCCCATGCCTAGAGGGACGGCGTTTTGGAGGGCGGGGTCGACCTGGCAGCCAGGTGAATCATAACCCTTCCACCCCTTCGCCGGATGGGCGTCCTCGCTCGGAGGCGACAAGACGCTCGGAGGTCTTTGCCACGGTTTCGAGACGAAGACTCCAGACATGCCTAAAAAGACGTCTTCAGGAGTGTCGACCGCTAGCATGGAATTGAAGTCCATGTCCCCGCCGAAGCTAAGAAGTTCCGACTGAGCGGCAGTTGACAGCGCGTCTGGCAGGTCGCAGTTGGTCGCGGGGACTATGTGGAGATCACAGTCGCCTGGGCTTTCTGCGTTTTTCTGGCTTGTGTGCAGAAAGACTGGGTCGGTTCCTTTCTTCCTACTCCCTGCGTTCGTGAGTACTTTGATCTGCTGTGGAGGCCGCCGTACTCACTGAAGCGTCTCTGTGCGATGCGGTTCTGCAACTTTCGCTTTTCTCTTTGGTTCTGATTCTCATCCATCTTCGCGTGAGGAGGCCAGGACGCTGCAGCACAAAATCGAGGGGCGTTGAACGTCTTGAGATAGCATGTTGTTTTTCTCCGTCGAATCGTCGTTCAGCCTTGAAACTGTGGAGTCTTCGGCGATTCCGTTTCAGCTACTCGTGGTCGCTCCTTGCTGCTCCGCAGCATGAAGCTATAATACGGCACTTTCTTGGCATCATCTGGGCCGGACCGCCTTTCGGAAAATTTGCCTACTCCGGGAAGCCGCATCCCTGTCGGCGGTGGACGCCAGTATGGTTTCGCTACTCGTATAGCAGCAGCTTGCGGGGTAAAAGGCCACTGGTGCATGCGAGCTTATGTATCGTCCCCCCAACTACGATCCGCCTCCCCTTACTCGCTTTCCGAGACCCAACATGGAAAGTGGTAAGAGTAAGCTTGCAGCATTATAACCAATCTAGCCATCCGTCTGATCTGCATTCGCTCTGTCTCCTCGGATCCTATGGCGCAATTGGATTTTTCGGGCTTAGTTGGGACGCGCCGCACAACGTCCAGGCCTGGAACTTTCCTACTATAATCTTATAGTCAAACCCTTCTTATGTCCTCCTTAAAGAAAGGATTGGGCCCCACCGGGCCCCGTCAGCTATGTTGCGGTTTTGTGTCATAGGCGCTGCTGTGCGCACCACACATTTCTTCTCGTTTTCCTGGAGTTGAGCCAGCTGAAGTGTCTGCATTTCTTTCATTGGGCTGTAGACCTTGAGCGGGCTCATCGAGCCAGCTGAACCCATCATGCCACCCACGCCTGAAATATTTTCCATCGCGACTTCCGCCTTATTTCTAACGTTGCTACCAATCCGTCTATTGAAGCTCCACACGAAAACCTTGAAGGTCGTTTCAGAGCATCGCGGTCATGGCAAACTGGTGCGTGATGAAGGAGAAACGCTTCTTAAGCAGCAACTAACCCTACATATAGATAATTGCCATCGTGCTATCACTGGTTCAATTGGCCATTCTGGCCACGGTAACATTTTCGCCCACGAAGGATGGCATTCGCCTTTCTTCTGCCATTGCTTCCTTCATAGCATGCGTGGGCCTCTGCCCGTTGCTGTTTTTTGAACACACCCGTTCTCTGAAGCCGTCGGACCTCGGGATTCTCTATTTAATCTTATCTTTGGTGTGCGATCTTGCCGAGTTGGGCACAGCTGACTATAAGAACGCCACCTTCGCGATTGTCACGCCGGCGGTAGTGAATCTTTGTGTCAAGTTTGTGCTCCTGGTTGTTGAGAGCTTTGGAAAAAGAACGATTCTGCGGGGTCCTCATGGGCAATGGTCCCCGGAAGAGTTGGCCAACATTCTGGACAGGACTTTCTTTTGGTGGATTAATCCGATTTTAGCGCAAGGAAACCGCCATGTTCTCAGTGGGGAGAGCCTGCCACCGATGGGCCAGAAGCTGTCGTCAAAACTACTGCGCCATCGAGCCCTAAAGGCTTGGGATAAGAGAGGTATTTTCAAGTTCCACCCTCCGCAGGATTATTTGCAGGAGACTCTGATTTCTAACAAGCATCACAGTGAAGCCAGAGGGGAGGGCAACGCTGCCCAAGGTTCTCACCCTTAGCATGCTGCCACATTTCCTCGCACCAATTCTCCCTCGGCTGTTCCTCATTGTTTTCCGCTACGCCCAACCACTTCTCATCAGCACTGCGATCCGCTTCTTGAGCGGATCGTCAGCGCAATCTACGGAAACAGGGCACTTCGTCATTTTAATGGCTGTTGTTATCTACGTTGGGTTGGCGGTAAGCTTGTTCCTCAGAATTTGGAGTGCTGAGTAACTAAATAGCGTTCTAGATATCGAAAGCAGTGTATTTTCACCTTCTGAATCGGCTCAAGATTATGATCCGAGGTGCCGTTGTCGGACTAATCAACAATAAATCGTTCAGTCAGAAGGCTACTGGACATGACGACGGAAGAGCGGTGACATTGATGAGTACAGACGCTGAAAATGTTGGCGAGGCTGCTTCAATGTTCCACGAGACGTGGGCGCAGATTATCGAGGTGTTATTGGGTACAACAATGTTAGCCCGAGAAGTTGGATGGGTGTGTTTGGTTCCGTACGTCATCATCTTCTGTAAGTACTCATCGGTCACGGGTTCAACAGGAAAGGACTTAGGAAGAACAAAAGTTAACCATTATTGAAGTTTGTTCCCGAATGAGTCGATACCTAGCCAAGAACCTTCAAAATAAGCAGAAGGACTGGGCCGTGGCTACCCAAAAACGGCTTGCCATGACCACGTCAATGCTTGCTTCAATGAAGAGCTTAAAGATGCTTGGAGTTTCTACGTACACAGAATCTCTGGTTCAGAGCTTGCGGCATGAGGAGTTGAACATGGCCAAGAAGGTGCGGTGGATGATGGTTGCCTACAACGCAAGCGGTATGTTCCATGAATAATAACGTTACTCGTGTTCAGGATATGTCCTAACCTTGACAGCAAATGCACTTGGAATATTCTCTCCCATTATCACATTCGTGCTCTTCGTCCTCGTAGCAAGCTTCAAGGGCTCGGCACTCGATACCGAGACCGCGTTCACAACTACTGCACTCCTCGGTCTGGTGACCCATCCGGCAAACATGATCATGTCGATTGTGCCACAAGCGATGGGTTCCTTGGCCGCTTTCGAGCGGATCCAGGAGTATCTTCTGCAACCTCCCCGACATGATCAGAGACTGGCATTGAAGAAGACGGAAGACGGTCCCGACATGATTACACCGGCCATTTGTATCGAGAACGTCACTATTCACCCTTCTTCACTTACGTCTCCCGTCCTCACGAACGTCAATCTTGTCATAAATAGGGGGTCAATAACCATTTGCTCCGGACCAGTGGGAAGTGGAAAGACAGCACTCGTCAAGTCCCTTATGGGTGAGCTGTCCCTTGTCAATGGATCGATTTCGGTATCCTCGAAGCGCATAGGCTACTGTGAACAGTCACCCTGGCTCCCAAGTGGAACCCTCAAGGAAGCCATCTGTGGTTTTTTGCTAGAAGAACCGAGCTGGTACGAACAAGTCGTTCGAATATGCTGCCTTGACGAAGACCTTCTGGCACTTCCCAACGCAGACCACACCATGGTCGGAAGCCGAGGCATGAACCTTTCCGGAGGACAACGACAGAGAGTGGTACGTCTTCATACCAGTTTTGCTCTCCGTACCACATTTTGAGTGAGGGCTGCTCCCGAATAAAGCTGTGCCACGTTATAGCGTCATGAACTCAACTACTACGACAATATCCCCGGCCAGCACTTCATCAAGGGCTAAGACTATTTGCTAACGAGACCGCAGGCTCTTGCCCGTGCTGTATATGCTCGATGTGAGATCGTAATTCTGGACGATAGCTTCAGCGCTCTTGATGGCAGTACTGAGAGCCGAATCGTCGAAAATCTTCTTGGCCCCACCGGCCTTTTCCGGAAGATGGGGACGACAGTGTTCCTCGTCACCAACTCTAGTAAGTCCATGTTAGCCTACAATCAACTCAAAGCTAACAATATACAGCTACGCACTTTCATTTGGCAGACAGTTTGGTTCTTTTGGACAATGGCACAGTGGCTTACCAAGGATCGTGGGCAGGCTTCACGCAAGACGCAAAGCAGGCTCTCAAATTCCATATCAATGAGACGCAAAAGAACGTCAACGAAGAACTACCTCAAATAGACAAGACCGTACTGAGCCAGAGCCTAAAGGTGGACGAGGCCGTCACCGATCTCAGTAGGGAGGCCGGGGATATGTCACTTTATGGTAAGTTTCCGACTCGCGTTCATGTATCTCCCATGCTAAGCCATCTCTGCCATAGCTTACTATTTCCAGGCCGTCGGCTTCCGGAATTTACTCCTACTTCTTACTTGCACATCATTATATTCATTTTTCATAACCTTCCCTCAGTATTGGTTACAGAAATGGACGGAAGCGCCGGTCTCTCAAACAATGTTTTACATTGGGGGTTACCTTATCTCATCCTTACTAGCATGGGCGGCCACTAACGGTTCAATGTGGTGAGCGCTACTGGCAACGCTTAATCACAGCGATACTGACTTAAGAAGGTCCACGCATATTCTAATCGCACCCCAGTCAGGATTGAAACTACATCGCCGCCTTCTTTCGACCATCGTTGGGTTCGTGTGCAGCCCCCTAGCCACGATTATAGTCTTATTAATTAAAGAAAGGGCCCCTTTATCATATTTCTCGACCACCGATAACGGTGTGATTCTGAATCGGTAGGTTATGTTGAGGTACACTGTGTGACGTACGGCGTATTAATTGTCTACAGTTTCAGTCAAGATATCCAACTGGTTGACAAAAATCTGCCGCCCGCCATCCTGGCCATCTCAAATCGTAAGTCTTTCTAACACCGCTAGGAGAAGCCATTTAACTCATATTGGTAGAGGTCTTCAAGCTCTTGGTACAAATCGTCCTGCTCTTCAGTGCACAGAAAATGATGACAACAACTCTGCCCTTATGCATAGTAGCTATATATCTTGTACAAAGAATATATTTGCGAACGTCTCGACAACTACGGCTGCTTGACCTCGAGTCACAGGCGGCAGTATACTCAAGCTTTCTCGAATCGGTATGGAGCATCCTTCATGTGTGGATGCCCTGTTCCTAAACATAAAATAGGTTGAAGGTATCACGACGATCCGAGCATTTGGCTGGGAAAGGAAAGCTGAAGCGGCCAACATCAATTGTCTCGACAAATCTCAACAGCCAGCCTACATCCTGCTTTGTCTTCAACGATGGCTGGGCATTGTTCTTGACCTTATGATTGCTGCGATAGCAACCGGCCTCATCATTCTGGCCATATTCCTCAAAGGAACCACAACAGCTGGCCAGATCGGCATGGCACTAAACATTGTGATAGCTGCAAACACCACTCTGCTTGGTTTAGTAACATCTTGGACGAATATGGAGATATCACTGGGCGCCATGTACGCTTTATTTCCACTTCTTTCACTCTTCTTCATTTCATACTGCTTTTATCTTGATTTGGCGTCACGCACAGTAGCCTCAAGCTACCGTCAGTTGCTAATGACTTGACAGATCCCGTTTAAAAACTCTGGAGGCCGACACACCAAAAGAAGACAGAACGCTTGAAGACTACGTGCCTGCAGAGGCTTGGCCATCTTCTGGTCGTGTCGAGTTCGACAGTGTTACAGTAGCATACAAGTAAGAAAAAAGTTTATAATAGACTGGATCTTGAAAACTGACTTCTACGCTCAGCTCCGAAGCAACAGCTTTGCAAGATGTTACCATGGAGATAATGGCCGGCCAACAATTGGTCATATGTGGTCGAACAGGCAGGTATGTTGGTTATAGTCCTGTATCCTCTCTACTAGGCTCTTACTAATCTGTTCTGCCCCGATTGAAGTGGGAAGAGCACGCTACTGCTCACCCTTCTGCGTCTCCTGGATGTTCAGTCTGGAACCATAAAGATAGATGGAGTTGATCTGAGTCTAGTCCCACGGAACTTGATTCGTCAAAGATGCTTCATCACAGTTTCCCAGGATCCTTTCGTCCTCGGCCAGGCCAGTCTTCGCTTCAACCTGGATGTAAGTAGACCCCCATCGGCAAGTGTCAGCCACGGATGAGACTTGCTAATCACGCCATTCCAGCCTTCTGGCGCTCTCTCGGATAGGACTATCGTGGCGGCTCTCCAACGAACTTACATGTGGTCACATTTCGAGGCGGGAGACTATCCGCCGAGAAAAGCCCACAAGATCTTAAACAGTTGTATCTCGTCCTTGCCGCAGATGTCAACCGGCCAGTTCCAACTGTTTGCACTAGCTCGGGCCATCCTCCAACTTCAGTCTCTCCACGATGTATATGACGCCATGAGATCCCAACCGGAGGGTGGACGCATTATGCCGATTCTTCTCCTCGATGAGGCTACATCGTCGCTTGATCCCGAGACTGAAATTGCTATACGTAGCATCATCCACGAAGAGTTTATCGAAAAAGGACATACCGTTATTGGAATCACTCACAGGCTGGGTGGTGTGGCCGATGATCTACAGTCGGACCGCGACGTCGTCGCTGTATTGTCAAAGGGAAAGATCGAAAAATTTGGCAGGATGGAGAATATTTTGGACACAATGAATTTACAAAAATAGCTATTGCTTGGTGCAATCTAGTCTGCTCGTTTTCTTCTTCTCCCCCTTACCGTACTACTATTACAGCACTACCATGTAACGTAGCATAAGTGCATACAGGACACACTAATGCTGCTTTATTGAAGAAAAAAGAAAGAGGAAACAGCTCGGCTATGTAATTTGTTACAGCGAGGAGTAGTTGCTATCTGACCATCCACCATGGTGTCATGAACCTATATCTCGCGCCACTCCGGCATCCCACTTTCCGTCACAGCCTTATTATTGAGGGCTTTCCCATTACCGGATCGGCCGAGGCGTTACAGAGGGCAATCAGAGTTCCAGATGCTTATCACGACAAGAATTCACCCCCGAATACGATCTGGGAGGCATCTGCTGGTGGTCGAGATATGAAACCCTGGAAAACCCTAACACAAAAGGCAAGCATGCTGCACTCTTGCAACTACCTGGAGACATCCTTGCTCTCTTGGAGACACGCCCAAGTCCGCCTTGCGCCACAATCTTCAGTTAGACAAGAGGCAAAGCATCCGAAGAAATATTCTAGAGCGACCAAATGTATGACGGCAACAGACTCAGTTCTAAGCGTTAAAGGATGAAATGTTGTGATGGTTCCTTAGCTCTGCTTGCTTGTTGGTTCTCTGGAGGCCAAGGTGCGAGAACTGGAATGCGTTAGGCTTGTTGTAGGCAGTTGGCAGATGCCAGCACTGAAACGTCCGCGTGGCGGAGCCGTGGGCTGTCACGGCATGCGGCGCTGGGAGTGGAACGGACGCGGACTCACGAGAGTCCGGAAATGATGGAGGTTCTGTGGCGCCAAATCCAGCGGCGCAGTCGCCGAGTAGATTAATCGCTCGGAAGGGTCCAGCCAGGTCACCAGCAACTCAAACTAACTCGGGGATGTCGTGACTGCCTGTAACGGCAGGTAGCGGCGGCGAATTCCACACCAGGCCCTACTTCAGGCGATTAGTCTATCCATGTTTCGCTAGCGGTTCCTGGTCGTTCCTTCGGCGGGGCCCAGACAAAGGTAGTGGCGCCGAGGGGTTGGCGTGCTATCGGCCGGCGGGGATGGCAGGATGCAGGGCGACTGGTGCCAGAAGAGGGAGAAGCTGCCGGCGGAGAGCTTTGCAAACTCGTGTTCAATTTCAGGGATGAGTTGTTTCGGCGCCAATTCCAACGACTCCGTCGTCCTATTGCGGTCGAGGCCACTGAGCCTTCTGGGCTTCCGCGCCTAGTACCCATAATCCTTGAACATGAATGCAATGCTCGGCCTCTGTTCTGCCCTCTTCATCGAGCGAAAATACCTTCATGCGCATATTTATTAGTTTCCCCTGGTTTTGTTCCAGGCGTAGTGTCTCTCCGCTGGGATCGTCTAGTCGGAGCGAGTTCTCCCACTTAGACGCCCAAGGCGGTTTGCCCTTCGCGATCTGCACAACGACAATAAAAGCGCTTGAGCATCTCCCCAAAGGCCTAGACAACTATCACCTGTCGTCTGCGCCGAGACTGTCAATCTCATATTCAGTCCTGCAGCTCCCTTACTCTTCCCATCGCGTCTGTTATTTGCAGTCTAGGCCACTAGCCGCACATAGATTCGATTTAAGCGTAAGCCATTTGCAGGAGATATCTTCAAAGTATTCCGTACGTGGTTCCCGATTGATGGAATCCAGCTGGCTCAAAACAATAGTGTCACCGAAGGCGTCGGGCATATCACAGCCTCGCCGGAAGTAGTAGGATATTGGTATAGGGCCAACGGGGGTCCTGGTTCACCTCGACAAGTTCATATGTGGCATTGGCACCTCGCACTCTCGCGCGCTTCCAATTGTGGCTTCCACCAACCAACCAATCAGGCAATGCGCACAAGCAAATTGGGGAACAACCAGGGCGGTACCAGGATGGACGGAATATTGGCTGTGTGAGCCAATGTACGAGTCAGTCTCGTTTTAACTGGCACAATGGGCTTCTCATCCTTCAGAGCTCAGAAGGATGTGGTTTTGTCTAGCAAGTATTAAGCCTGTCGGTCGGCCTTCTTTGCAGGCGGATTGTTCAAGACCGATGCGTTGTGCGCATGTTGATGACCCCGGGACGCCTCATGACATTGCATTCTCGTCGAACAACATATACCAGTTCCCAGAGTTGGAATGCCCGGTATTCTGCCAACTGCCATCAATATGTCGTCTCCGGTGTACTTCGAAGTCAGCTGGTCTATCCTCAGCACAATATGCATCGGGAATGTCTTGTTTGGCTGCATTGTATGTGGAATCACAAGTGTCACCTACCTCGCCGCTGTGCCAATGGTCACATCGGCTGCTGGCGCAATTGCCAACGGACTTTGTTACTACGTCTACTATCAACCGCACCCCACCGTTAACAGGATAGTTGCGTCCGTGATGGGGGATCTTTTCTGGCTAGTAAGTCTTATCAGGCATCAAACTTTTTCGGTAGCGTCGCAGTCTTAACCTCGAGCACTCGAACAACCAGGTGCAAGAGGCCGGTTTATTATTTTACAGCTATATTATACTGCAACACCTTCTTCTACGAGTCCGCTGGCGCATCTTTTTTAGTCTATTCTGGCTCTCAATACTGGCCATTATTGCCTCACGAGTCGTCATTGCTATATTCCGGGTACGGTCTATCCTTGACGACGACCTTGGACTACTAATTACAGTCAATTACCTTCATATTGGCTATTACGGCTCCATAGCGGTTCTCGAATGCATTAGCGCCTATTTTCTTATCATTGAGTTCACATATACGGCAAACGCCTCGCTTCAAGCAGCCCTAAAAGTTGGCCTGTTTCGCTACCTAACCCGGAGTACCGAATTCCGCGTCGCCGTCTTGGCTGTCTTGGGCGTCATGCGAACCATCACACACTCACTCCAGAATCCAGGCCAACAAGCCGATAACCTGGCTAGTCAGATGGACCGCTTTACGTACACTTTAATTTGTCTCTATCCCGTTGTTTTGTAGTAAGTCCTGCTTTTATGCTGACTTCCGCTGGTTACGAGCTGACTTATGTTGTCCTGCGCACAGCATCGATTTACTGGCTTCCAAACTTCGTTCCACAAACCAGGCGCCTGATTCATCATCCCACAATCATCCGAAAGTTGTGACCCAGTCAAGGCAGTGGCATCAGCGCCAGACAGGCAATTACGGTACAACAGGATATGAGCATATCGTCGAAGTACAGGGCGGCAAGGCAAGCACCGACAACAGTTCGCAAGAGCGCATTATCGAGGAAGGCTCTTCGCGGACTGGAATCTCCCATATTGTTCTTCAAGATATGGAGGCCACAGGGAGTGTTATTAAGAAGACGGTCGAGTTCAAAGTAGAATGATTGTGTGAATCAAGTATGCCAATTTCGTGTTATTCATGATGCCGCTTCAATCCGCTGCGGAATAGCAGGGTTCAAGACACCTAATGTGAAGACCAAGCGGGCCCGATTGATAGGGTCGTGGCATGTTCTTTAGCCTGGTTGTACTTGATGGCAGTCCCGATTCGAGTAAGCTGCATCGCCGCTATAGACCTGCTCCTTGCTTCCTTGACCTATCCATGGATCTCTGTTTACGCATCGACAAGTCGCACCTCTACCATCTTTTGTCATATACTTATGAAAGGCCTAGACTAGCATAAGTAACCTCTATTTAACGCCGCTTGAACACCCCGCAACCAAACATTGGCCATTTTTACATATCCTGTATTATTGGGATGCGTGCCGTCCTCTACCAAATCTTCCACACTAGGCGCATCGTCACCGCGCATATCCACGAATACGATCCGTTTCCCTTCTAAAGCCTTGATCCGGGCTATTGCTTCTATCTGCTTGTTAAAAGCCCTTACCCGCAGGTCGACCGCCTCGTCCTGGTTAACTATCAAGCTCGAGAGCAGAATGATTGAACCGGGTGAGGCTAGCCAGAGAGTTTCCAGCAAATCGCTTAGGCGCTTTCTCGCTTCTTCCAGTTTGTACCCTTGCAAACAGTCATTCGAGCCGGCGTTGACGGCGAAGACGGACGGCAGCAGTTTTGGTACAGCTGACCTCGCTTTCTTCTCGATTTGGTCGATCCTGAACCCTCTCCAGCCCTCATGTTCGTTATTGCCAAATGTACCAGTTTTACGGGACCCAACCATGCAGACATTGAAGCCGCAAGCATGCAGCAGTTCGAGAAGTGTCTTGCGATACCCGTTCTGATCAGAAGACCCAACGCCGTGCGTGACTGAGCCACCCAATGGCATTAACCGAAGGACGGCTCGAGGCTCAGTTGTAATGGCAAGTTCTAAAAGGAACATACGTATCAGCTATTGTATCTAGATTGTGTCACATCGGGCTACGATAATAGTTAAGCACAGTTGGTCGGCAGGACACACTTACTGGGCCCGGTGCTGTATGCGGCCCTTTGACAGTGGAAATTGCATTTGGTGGTTTGCGACACATGACCGAGAATCGCTCTCCAGCCGCATCTGTATGGCGGTAAGAACATCGCACCTGATCGTGACGATAGAAAGTATGTACTAGCTTTTCGAGTCTAGGCTATGGGCAAATCGACGGATGAATAAGTTCTAGGACAGTTAATTGGCAGAAGCAATCCTGACTCACTGGCTGGCAGAGCAGCTGTTGCAGCGGAAGCCCTGGCCAAGAGAGAAAAAGAGTCCGACCTGGTAAGAACGCAGATGACGAGACCAATGAGACTCGTCCATTGGTTTCCCGTCAATCTGCGACAGACAAGGCAAATTACCAAATCAAGACTGGAGATCATTGTACTAGTAATGGAGTTTTCCAATGTTACCCGGTCGGGACCCGCTCATTGATTGCAGCAATTCCATCGCTGTGGAGGAACGCAACTCAAAGAATGCCCCGAGACACTCCCTCAGGATGGTAGCACCAACGTCATCCATACCAGATGGCCAGCGGGTTTTCGACTCCTCAACTAGACTGCTTCGCACAGACTGATTCATACTTGAACGACCATCATTAACGTGCCCATATGATTCGGGAAGCAAGCTGACAACGATCTTTGGCCTACTAGGAGAAGCCATGGCTGATATGCGCCAGCTCGTGCCCTACATCTGGACGCAGCAGTACACGCACAATCGACGTATCTGGCTAGACGCCGCTTCAAATGTCTAGGAGTGAGCGAAGGATCGACAGGCGCATTCTTAATTGAGCGTAAGCTTATGTCCCCCGCAGTCACATCCAACGTGGGGGTGGACGACGTAGGAGGTGGGGAGAATGTAACATGGGGGCGACCGTGAAGTCGCTTCTCGTCACGTCAATTCCGCTGCTCGTTTGAAACCCAAAGTCTGCAGAAGAAGAAAGGAGCTGCTTGTCTGGTGAGATGAAGACAGTTTGAACAGACTGCTTGTCATGACATTGTAGCGTGGTCCACTGGCATAATTGACTGGCGTCCCATGCTCTAAGCTGTGTGAGAGGACCCTGAGAGAGAAGGCAGCAATATCAAGACACTTCACAAGGCTGCACCGGTATGTCTACAATGGCATTTATACGGCCCTTCAAGTCCTCAGACTCCGATGCCATGGCGCACATCGTACGTCCCTCCCCTCCCGATTCCGCTCATCAACACCATCACCGGCTCACAACCGTCACACAGTGTCGCTCCACGCTCCCTCCCTCGCTCCAAGCCTCGGAGCCTGCGCGCCGGCTTGCGCCCTACATCTGGACGCACCAGTACACGCACCTCTCCCCCGCGACCTGCTTCGTGCTCGACGACGGCGCCGGCACCGCCGTGGGGTACTGCATCGGCTGCGCAGACGTGCCGGCCTTTTGCGCCGCCTACGCCTCCTACATCGCCGCCGTGCTACGCCCCTCGCCCGAGGTTCCCGAGCTGCCTCTCGAGGCGCGTGATCCGGACGCCGTCCGGGCGCCCTGGCTCGTCGACGGGCGCGTCAGCGAGACGGCGCTGGCGCAGATGGCCTACGTGCCGCAGCGGCTGCTCCTCGACGGCAACGACGACCTGCTGCGCGAGTACAAGGCCACCATGCACATCGACTTGCTGGACGACTGGCAGGGCCGCGGCTGGGGCCGCAAGCTCATCGAGACCTTTGTGGCGAGCGTGCGCCACGTGCAGATGCAGGACGGAAGCGAGAGCAAGGGCATTTGGTTGGGCGTCGCGGGAGACAACGCAAAGGTGGTGCCTTTCTACGAAAGGGTCGGGTTCAAGGTCAGGGAGCGCCCTGTCAAGACGTCGTCCATCTCCATGGTGAGGGACTACTAGCTTTTGGGTTATGCATGTGCTCTAGAAGTATGAACAGGGTGGGCGCACAAGGTAAGCCAGCGGTGGGCCAGCGCGTTGACCATCTCGAATGATTCGGATATTCTTTTATTTTTGGCTGTTTGATTGATTCCAAGGTCCAATCTTCTTTCAGCTGCGAAGGTCCTGCCCTGCTCGACGATAGACATGAAATCAGTGCAGAGCGCCCGCGAGCGGTGCCAAGTAGACTAAACTGTCGTTCTGCGCTGCCGACCATCACAAGGTCAAATGCCGAAGCGTTGGTGCCTCCATCGAGACATATGATTCCTCGATCCGTCAATCGCGCGCCAGAAGAAACCCCACAACTCCGCGCCGAGCAAAAGGAAAAAGTCGAGTGTTGCGCCAAAAAGGGTATCGCAGCCGTGGTGTCGGCTCAGAATGTAGCAAGGAGGCGCCCCGATAACCAGTACGTCGCAAAGCATCCTAGTCATGACTGGCATAAGGTCGGGTCTCTACCTCGGAGTCCCTTTCTGCGGGTCAGCATACTGTGTATGCCAGGTCAAGGGCCTGCGGACGCTATCGAGGATGCTATCCTTCGTACCTTCGGACTCCGGGTTCGAGGCTCTCAGCATCGAGACGACGGCCTCTCAAGACGCAGGGCATTCGCTGCATTGCTTGTGGCCGCAAGCACTGCAGGTGGTGCTGATGACAATCATGCCACCGCATTTGCAGCAGTACTCGTAGGCGGGCATTTTTGTGTCTTGTTGGGGGAGCTTGAAGTGGTGGTGTCGGGGAAAGATTTTTAGAGTGTGTGTACTTTGAGGCTTGAAGGCTCGACGGTTGGAGTGGTATGATGTAAATCGTGTAAGTGGTATCAACGTCGAAGGCGAGGGTGAATAAGTGTAAGATGGGGAAACGGTGTGAAGGGTGCGAAGAGAAGAGGCGGCAGACGGCCGTCACTTATAGATGAAAAGCGTGTGGGAGGGAATGACCTGACGCCGCAGGCAGGAGCACACTCTCTCGGCCTCAGCCATCCACATCCGTCCTTCAGTCGCGAGACCACGGCGCACGGCAAGAAGCGGGGCTAAAGTGACTCGAGACACGGGCGAGGGAGGCTAACCAAGGGACCAGTGAGGGCGGCGGGAGATCCATCGTGGACCGGCGGCAAGTGGCAGACGCGAGACACGGTGGAAAGCCGCAAGGTAAACCGCCGTGGCGGGCAAAGATAAAAAAAAATGCCATGACGCATTTCTCGCTGTCATGTCGTCGGGGACGAGTGTGGTTGGGCCCGCGGCGCACGCTGGTTGGCTCGGCGCCACTTTGGGTTGCATGAGCCGGTCAGACAATCTCGCAGGGCAGGACGCAGAACCCTTTGGGTGACGCAGATCTGGACCGGGCGTGGGAACCGCTGGCCTGCATGCCGCCTCAGGTTGGCTGCAGCCAGGCCGCCGACGGCCCTAGCCTATCCACGTCGCGCTGCCTAGTGCGTCTGGCTCGGTCCCCGACTGACGCCACCAGCACCCCACGCGAGTCTGGGGGTGGAACGATGGGAGAAATGCATTGCTGCATTCGGTGTTGGTCCCATCGTGGAACCGCGTGTGCTCGTGGGGATCTGCCAGTGTTGTAGGGATCTACCCAGCAGACCTCGTCGACGGCGTGCGCAGACCCGCAACCTTCGGCCGATCGAGTGACGTCCGACGACCTGTCCGCATGCCTCTCTTCCTGCTCTACCTTCCGGGTGGCCCGTCCAGTCGCGGCTCGACTTTGGGGGTGCTCGGTGTTGGCTGCCCGGACCGCAGCTTGCTCAGTGCTGGACGCGTCTGACATTAGCGCCATTTCCCCGCAACATGGCCGCACACTGTGATCCTTTGCTGACGGCTCGCCTCATTGCATGTTGTTGCCCGGTGGTGATTGGCCTGGACGAGGAAGCAGTCAGCAGAGAGCAGGTGAACAGGTGAGCAATGGGAGCTGCGTTCCAAATACGGGCGGCGCAGGGACCGAGAGCAGGGCAGCGGCGGCTGCTGACATGACGCACTTGCTCGGCACGCAGCCGTGACGAGCTTACAACGTGACGAGAGCCAGGAAGCATACGATGCCCTGTCTGGAGTCGCGCACGGCCGCGGCCGATGGGGAGATTCCAGAAGCGGCACATGCCCAGAGGTTGCATCGGCCCATCGCCCAAGCTGCCCCCACCAGAGCGAGGCGGCTCTCGACCCGACAGGGCCGCGCAGCAATTTGTTGACCACGATAAAAACTCGGCCATCACAAAGGCGTGATGGTGTGGGCGACGATTGGTGCTTAATGGGTTTGATGGATTTGATGTGGACAATGTGAGGAGGGCGCCGTCGCAGTGACTGCCTGCTGCCTTTTCGATGTTGCCTTGCGCCCTGCGAGTCCCCCATCGCATGTGACAGCAGGCAGCCTGAGGCATTGTCCGTATCGATGCGCAGCCTGAGGCACCACGATCGCTGAGGAAATCACGTCGAGGAGGGAGATCGCAGCCTTGCAACCCGAGCCAACTATTACGAATGCCAACCTCGAGTTTGCCCTTCTCTGCCTGGTTCGGTAGTCACAGGATGCTACAGCGCTGCTAAGCTGACGAATGTCGTGGCTGATGCTCACTCACCCTGAATGCCCATGTCCGCAGGGGATTTTTAGCCGCCGAGCACTGGACGGGGCGCAAACACATCCTACCATTTGCGGCCGCCGGTTTCGACAGCTATTGCGCCTAGCGTTGCGCCTCAGGAGGGGAATCGCCAAGCCGTCTCATTGATGGACCCCTGCGATGCATCTGCCTTACGTCAAGCAAGCCGACAGAAGCGCATACGCCTGCAGATTCACATGATATTCATCTATTCATCGGCTCATCAGTGCCGTCAGTGTGTCCGGAGGCTCAAGTTGCCAACGCCGTAAGCCTCCGCGCGCGGCCAAGAGCTCGGCGTGCAGCGGGTCTTTCCTATGCGTATGACCCAGATTGGCGTTGAGGGCTGCCAGCCAACGAGTCGCGCAGAGCGGTGGCTTTGGTGCAGCTGTTTCGTCTCGAGCCCTGCGCGGGCTGTGTCTGCCTCGAAGCAATGTCATTGGCCCGTCCCTCTCACGGCTTAGCTTCAACCTGGACGACCCCGCCGATGCTTGGCCCCTAGTGCCCGCCACCTTGGTGAGCCTCACCCGCCGCCGCGGTCAAATAGACAGCCTTGGTGTCTGCCTGAGAGACCATCCACTGGCCAAGGGGCTTTTGGATGGAGTCGATGGAGCCTACTCATCAGGTCAGTGACGGCGGATTGGAGCCCGGGACAAGACCGGACAGCGGCATAGCGACTTCTTGATGGGCATTGGCTGCCCGCTCGTCATGGACTACGCCCTCAGCGACGCCTCATGAACAGAACGCGGGGGCCCGAAAGCCCGTAGTGCAGCCTTACGCCCGCTCTGAGCCGAGGGTCATGAATTCAATGACGATTCTGAATCTATTATTATGCGGCCACGTACCCCTGAGCAAAACCTCCACGGCGTGGGAGGCAACATGAAGTCTAACCACTGACGCCGCGTGTCATCTGAGTATTTTTTCGACCGTGGCGACATCGCATCACCAGTGACACGGAGGTTTGCGACGCGCGTCTGTATGCTTTGCCGATATGGTACGTGATCGTTCAAACTGGACAAGCACGATTCAAGCGGTTTGGTTAACACGATACGCAGAGAATACCATTTCGCAGCCAGCCTCCGCCCAGCTATGAGGAGGGGTTGGGTGAAAAACAATCGTCCACTTCTCACATAGACGGCGCCACCATTCAGCTTCACCCTCTGGCGTCCAAAGAGGCTCTCCTTATCAAAGTTCAACCGCCCCTAGGCCCAGCCGCAGACCTTCACCATGTACCCTGCGACATTGTCCTCGTCATTGACGTCTCGGGCAGCATGGGTGCGTCCGCGCCTGTCCCCGGCGAGAACGGCGACGAAGATACCGGTCTGTCTGTGCTGGACCTCACCAAGCACGCGGCCCTCACCATCATCGAGACCTTGAACGAACAGGATCGTCTCGGCATCGTCACTTTTGGCAGCAAGTCCAAGGTTGTCCAAAATTTAGAGCCCATGACCGATGCCAACAAAACAAAGGCCCGGGATAACGTCAAAGCGATGCAGCCGCAAGATGCCACGAACCTGTGGCATGGTATCCGAGACGGCATCCGCATTTTCGACGATGCGGGCCCGAGCGCCAGGGTGCCGGCAATGATGGTCCTCACTGACGGCATGCCAAACCACATGTAAGCCGCCCGCCTGTTGTTCATATCATCACCTCGGTGTGTCCGTCTAACTAACATGCCCAGGTGCCCCCCTGCTGGCTACATCCCAAAGCTTAAATCCATGCCCCCTTTCTCGGCGTCAATTCATACCTTCGGATTCGGGTACAGCTTACGATCAGGCTTGCTCAAGTCACTTGCCGAGTTTGGCGGTGGCAACTACTCCTTCATTCCTGACGCCGGGATGATTGGTACCGTGTTTGTCCATGCAGTTGCCAACTTGCAGTCTACCTTTGCAACGGAGGCATCACTTTCGCTCACATACCCCTCTAATTTGGAGATCGCAGAGACAATGGACGAGTCGGTCTTGCGAGAGGCGCCGACAAACGATGGCTCTAAAGAAGAAAATTTCCTACGGCTCCGAATCCCGCTAGGTAACTTGCAATATGGTCAGTCTCGTGATATATTCCTGCGGGCCAGGAGAGTTGCCAAACACGTCGCCAGTGGAGGTGCAGAAAAGGGAACTACCGAAAGCAGCACGGTGGCAGTCGCCTTGGACTTTAAGAGAACGAACATACCATCGCAAGGCTCCAAGTCCAAGACTATGTCATTTAGCTTAAAGAAGGCAGGTTCGGAAGAGACCAGCCTCGACAACTCCGTTGCGACAGTAAGCTGCAGTATGCTCGGCAATTCTCACTTGGCGGAGTCGGAGGCTGCCTACCACGAATCTCGAGCTCAAATCTGCAACTACATCTCGTCTTGGTTCCCCCTTGGCCCTGATGGCGAACATCGGGTGATTACTAACGGCAGGGAGGGAAAGAAGAAGGAGCTCTCTCAGCTAATTAGCGAAATACCGGCGCGCCATCATGACGATAAGCGGAACCAGTCCCTAATGGAGGATCTTACCGGCGCGGAACCCAAGGGCCAAATCTCTCTCGCCATCAACAACGAGGGCTATTTTAATAAATGGGGCGTACACTACCTGCCATCATACTGCAACGCTCACTCGCGCCAAATTTGCAACTCGTTCAAAGATCCTGGCCCTCTCCAATATGGCGTCAACAGCCCGCTGTTCGTTGCGTGCCGCGACCGCTTGGACAATGTGTTTGACAACCTGCCACCCCCAGAACCAACGCAAACACAACGCAGCCGGAGGAGTCATGGCGTGTCTGGCCCAAGCTCTCCGCCGATTTCGATGAGCAAGTATCGGAACTCTCACGGCGTATGCTTTGCCGGATCCACCCCTGTCGAGCTAGCGTCGGGTAGAACAGTTCCTATCCGGAAGCTGAGACGCGGCATGAAGATCCGTACTCCTGCAGGATCGCGAAAGGTTGCCCTGGTGCTGAAGACGCCGGTAGATGGGGAGATTCTCTGTCGCGTTGGCTCAGTGGCAGTCACGCCTTGGCACCCGATATCGCTTGATGCAAAGTCCTGGGTTTTTCCGGCTCAGGTGGCGGAAGTGGCGGTACGGTATACAGGATCTATCTATTCGGTCATGCTGCAGCGTGACCAGAACTCCAAGGCGCACGCTGTGCGTGTCGGAGGAGTTTGGGGTGTCACGCTGGGGCACGGGCTTACTAGGGGAAGGGATGCCAGAGCGCACGCCTTCTTTGGCGACTATAACCAGGTTGGCAAGAGTTTGATTAGACTGGGAACGGATCGGTTTGGAATCGTCGAAGGCCGCGGTGTCGAAAGGGACATGAGAAGCGGGTACGTGTGCGGGTTCAGGGGCAAGGCGTCAGCGGGAGATGCCAAGCTTGAGAGCGCGCCCTTGACCAACGTCTCGACATTCAAGGCTAGTGTGGCAGTTGAGACTGCATGAAGTTAGGGAAAATAGGATAATCTTGTAATTTGCCGTAATGCAGCATCGCTGTGGTCTCTCGCCGCCTGCAACTTTTGTCCAGACACTTGATTTACATCGAAAATTCTCAGGATCACCGCCATCAGTTCAAGATGACTCATTCTCGCGCAAACAATCCCGCCATGCCCATGCCCGTTCCAACACACATGCTCACGACACCCAGGTCCGCCCCATCGCGCTGCATGCCATGCACAAGCGTGCTTGTCATGCGGGCGCCCGTCGCGCCGAGCGGGTGACCCAGCGCAATAGCGCCGCCGTCGGGGTTCACGCGACCTTGCTCCCACGCCTTCTCGAGGCCCAGGGCGCGCAGACAGTGGATGGCCTGGCTCGCAAAGGCCTCGTTGATCTCCCAGCGGTTGATGTCGTTGACGGACAAGCCGTGCTGGGCGAGCAAGCGCGGGATGGCAATGGCCGGACCGATGCCCATCTCGTCGGGCGCGCAGCCCGTCGTCACGGCAGAAACGAAGCGGCCGAGGATGCGGTCCTGCAGGCCGAGCTGCGTCGCAGTGCTGCGGCGCATGAGCAGCGTGGCCGCCGCGCCGTCGGACACTTGGCTCGAGTTGCCGGCAGTGGAGGCGCCGTCCGGTTTGAAGGCGGGCTTGAGCTTGGCCAGCGCCTCGGCGGATACGGTGTCCCGGATGCCGTCGTCGCGGGTGACGGTGATGGTCTGCGCATCCCCGACGGCCGCGCCCTGCTTGTCCACCTCCTGGAAGCGCGTCGTCACGGGCACGATCTCGTCGTCGAAGCGGCCGGCGGATCTGGCGGCCGAGGCGCGGAGGTGGGACTGTGCGGCGAAGGCGTCCTGGTCGGCTCGCGAGACGCCGTAGCGCTCGGCGACGTTCTCGGACGTGAGGCCCATGGGCATGACGCAGTCGCGCGCATCCTTGACCGGCGAGTCCTTGAGCGCGGGCCACACGTCCACCGGCACGGCCCGGCTGCCGTAGTTGCGCGTCATGCTCTCCATGCCCGCGCCGATGCCGACGGAGATCATGCCCGTGCGGATCTGCGTCGCGACCGTGGCGATGGCCTGCAGCGAGGAGGCGCAGGCGCGGTTGACCGTGTACAGGCATGTCTCGTTAGGGAAGCCGACGTGGTTGAGGGCCATGCGCGCGGCCTTGGAGCCGCCCAGCTCGGAGAGGACGACGCCGACGGCGACATCGTCGACGGGGACGTCGGGATGGCGCTCGCGCGTGGCGCGCAGGACCGTGGTGAGCAGCTCCTCCGGGTAGGCGTCCTTCAGCTGGCCCTTGTAGGAGCGGCAGACGGGCGTGCGCAGCGCAGAGAGGATGACGACGTCGGCGGGCGACTTGGCGAGCAGGGCGGCGAGGCCCCGGGGCGGGAGGGCGCTCATGGCTAGCCGGGTGCCGCGTGTTGGCAGCAGCAACACAGGCGCGGCGATGCAGAAGCAATTTTCTTTACTTGGATTCGATGGTACCCACGGAGAAGGAGAGGAATTGTGAATGAAGATGAAGGATGAGATGAGATGCGGCTGGTCGGATGCGAGAGTGAAGTTGAGGCGGAAGCTCGTACCCGATCGGCTTAAGACCTTCAGGTTCCGCCCCGACCATTGCCGGTGCAAATCCCGGGGTCCCGACCCGACGGCGCTCCGCTGTGGGGGGGTTGCACTAATTCCCCCGCAAATCAACGTGGTGGTGGTAGCGGCTGAGGGTAACTTGATGCCGGTTGGGTGGATTATTTGGGTCGTCGTCTTGTGCGGCCATGGACAATTACCTGAGATGCAGTCGAGCTGGGAAGCTTGCAGCAGAGGTGAACATGATACATTAGATACAGTCGTGTCAAGGAGGTTTTCCTAGGCAAGAGTCTGTGAGTCAAAACAGAATTGAACATGCAGTATTCATTGCTAAACTTCAGTGGCTAATTCCATCCAGTCCTTCACATCCATCCTCCCTTCATCATGTAGCTCAACCGTGGGCATTCAGGTTCCAACCTCAGCAAGCTCCGTTCGTCGTGAGCTGCGTGCTCATCAGCAGATAGTCCCTTGCGCAGAGCGAGCGTCGCGGAGATTAGTTCACCTGCAAGCAATCCAGTCAGCCAGTCCCTCACGACTACTCGGCGGGCGGCGTGTCCATCAGGATCGGCGCGTCGTCGTTGCTGTCCCACGACTTGCGGCGCTCCATCGACGGCCGCCATTCCCTCTCGCGCGCCTCCAGCACCGTCTTGAGGTCGACCACCTGCCCCGCCTCGGACATCATCATCATGGGCTGGTTGGGACTCACCTGGATGGCGGCGGCGGCGCCGTTGACGGCGGAGCCGAGCAGGTCGTCGAGCAGCGACCCGCCGCGCTTGACGCTGGGCACGGTTGGGGGGTTGCTGGGCGCGGCGGGCGCGATGCGAGCGCCGATCTTGTCGGCCACGGCGTTGATCACGACGGGCGCGAACTTCTGGGCCGCCTTCTTGGCCGTGTCGAGCGCTACGGGGCCGATCTTCTGCACCACGCTCTTGACGAAGTCGAACATGCCCTCGGCCTCGCCGTACGGACCCTGCCCGCTGACCGTGAGCCGGTCGAGCTTCTCCTTGGGCATGCTCATGAGCGCCTGCAGCGCCGTGTCGGCCACGACGGCGCGCTTGAGCAGGATCTGCACCTGCGGCACCTTGGATCCCGGTGCGGGCGTCGCGTCGGTCGACTCAGCGCCGATGGCACCGACCACCTTGCTCACGAGCTTAGGCGCCAGCGTTTTGACGGCCGTCTGAGCGGCCTGGGTGACGAGAGGCTTGGCGACCGAAACAGCCGTCTTGAGCACGGGGCCGAGCCAGTCGAACATGCCCTCCTCGCCGGCGAGCGGCCGCGTGTCGCCCAGCAGGCCCGAGACGAAGCCCGCCTCGGGGCCGCTCATGACGGACTCGGGCAGGTCGCCGACGTTGAGCGGCATCGGGTCGAGGATAGCCTCCTGGCCGTTTGACTGGCGGTCCTGGCCTGAGGCGGCCCTGCCCCAGCGGTCGAGGGCAATGTCAAGCGCGCACTCGGTGAGCTGGGGCGTGATGGCGGCGGCCAGGACATCGACCTTGGGCGCGTTAGCCTTGTAGGTGGCCTCCATCTTGCTAAGAATCTCCTGTCGCTCCGGCACGTCGGGCAGGGACAGCACAGCCTGGAGCGTTGCTTCGGCGAGCAGAGCCCTCTCGGCCGCACCGTTGTCGGTGTCGAAGGAGCCCTCGGCCATCGTCTGTCCCTCGGCGACGGAGCCGAGCAGGGCGCCCGCAGCCGTGCCGACAAGGCCACCAACGGGGCCGAGGAAGCCGGACGCGATGGGCAGGGCCTTGGAGCCGACGCGTGCGATGGACTTGAGCACATCAAAGAAGCCCTCCTCGCCAGCCTCAGCCTTGCCGGTGCCGGTGCCGCCGGTGCCGCTAACGCTGCTGCTGCTGCCGGCGGCGTCCACAAACTTGATGCTTGAGGCTGTGCCGAAGCTCGACTGGTTGGCCTGGAACAATCCGATGAAGGCGTTGTAGTTGTTCCCGTAGCGCCCTCCAATCGAGTTGCCCGAGTTGCTGTCGACGCCGCCGCCGCCGTAGCAGTGCGTGCCGATGGAGATGAGGTCTGCGCCGTGCCGACTAAGGATGGCAGCGCCGGACTGGCCTGGTAGCGGCGCGCTCAAGGTCAGTATCTCCACATTGGTGCGTGTCAATAGGTCACTTTTTCCCTATGGTACCAACTCACCTCCAAAGGTCGAGACCTTGTATTCAATCATATGGCGCGCGCTCGTGTCGAGGTTGTAAGTGGTCTTCTTGTACTGCTCGTACATCTGGGCGCCGGCCTCGTCCCGGCCCCCTTTGTGGAGGGTCTTGTCGCCGGGGTAGCCCACGATGCCGACGATGGTCGTGTCAGACTCGGGCGTGGGGATGAAGCTGAATGTTCGCAGGTTGCCCGTGAAGGGCCTGTCCAACTGGATGAAGGCCAAGTCGCGGGGTCGGTTGTCGACGGCCTCGATCCACTCGGCCGTGGTGACGATGGACCTGCCGTAACGCGCCTGCACATCTGGGCTGCTCACAGAGTCACGGCCATTGTAGCCGATGTAACACTTGATCTGCGTCGCGGCACCGAGGCGGCGCCCCCAGTCGTAGACGACGTGGCCGGCTGTGACGAGCAGGTCTGGGCGGATGAGCCAGCCCGTGCCCATCATCCACAGAGACTGGTTCGTCTGTTTGTTCACAAAGCAGGACTGAATCTTGACGATGGCTACGGGAAGGGGGCATTGAGTTCAGTTACTTGTCTTTCGTCGTGGGTTGCTTCGGGAGACTTACAGCGATACTTTCCACCGTCCTGAAGGTCTCTCAGGTCGACTACTACGCGCTCATCGTCTTCAAACGCGGACTCGTCGCCTCCTCTGCGTCCGTCATCGGGAATGATGGCAGACTCCGCTGGCTGAGTCGACGAAGGCGTGTCGAGTTTCCAGGCCGCAGCCCGACCTGATGCGCTGGTACCGGTCGTAGTGGCCATTTTGCCGTGATGTGGTTCAAAAGTAAGATTTAAGGCTCAAAATCAATGCAGTTTCGTGAAGTCGTATCAAGTGATGTCGCCAAAGGCTATGCGAGGTGTTGCAGGCTGAAGAAGTTGTTGATGAAGTTCAGCAATTGAGCTCGGATCATGGCCACGTTTTATACTTGAACCTCGCCGAGAAGCGCCTCATATCTAGCACCGCCGATGAGCTCGTCAGGAGTCCTCAGAACAGCATCACGGCGACCCCGCGAAAGCAGAAGCTGAAGTCCTCAGCCTCGACGATGAAAGGAGCGCCGGCGGCCAGCCACCCCGCAGCCCACGTCTCTCATTTCGACAACAGCTCAACGCCAAGTCTTCATTAGCTCTATTGCAAACTGACCTAACCTTCGAGGGTCGGCTCAGCTATGGACTTCAAGTTGGGACAATCGCTACGCTAAGCCGGCGCCCAGCCAGTTTGGGCGCAGAAGCCGAGGTCATGAGAAGCCGGGCGCCGTTCGGGCGCCGTGGCAAATCGATAGCCTCGCTCGTAGCAGCTCAATCCGAGCACGAAGATGTTTGCCGTCGAGGCCTCCGCCACGGTGAGGCTTGCCTTCGGTGCCGTACAGTGACCGAGCTTCGCCGCCGTGCAGTAGCCAGAGCCATCGATCCAGCAAAGCTAGCCAATATATGGCTGGGCTAGCAGCGTCTAGATCCCGCGGGGTTGTCCGCGCGCGGCGCCAAATGGGGACGGCCCGCAGGACGGCTGCCCGGGTAATAATGGAACCGACGGCCTTCAAATTCTCGTGGCTGAGCATGGTGATCGACGGCCCGGCCGGCAGTTGTCAGCCGCAGCGGTTAGGCCTGATGGTTGTCGTTCAGACGGGTCCTATCCATCCCCCTGGGCTCGTATGCGTAGGGCTGGGCCCGGCTGGGAGGGAGCAGGGGCCCCGAGAGGATCCGCCGCGGATCTGCTTCAGCTGGCTGATGGCCCAAGACGTTGCTGCTTTGGGCCGATCCTGCGGGTTGACGACGCCGTGATTGGCTGAGACTACGTGTGAGAGCCGGGGAAGAGCCCCAAAACTATCGAAGCTGGGGCCCTCTTTGGGAAAGCCGAGAACAAATGGACCAGATTGGATCAGCAGCCTTCGGTGTCGCCGTTGAATGCGCGGGGGCGCGTGAACCTCAATTGTTCACTTAGACATGATGCCAGACGTTTCTTTGTTCGAGTACATGTATGAGTATAAGTAACGGCACGTATTCGACCGTATCAATTCATCCTTCACAACTCAACACTCACAGTCAACTTCCTCCCCCTCCAAGTCGTCAAGACTGTGCTCCAACATGTCTGCCAAAGCCCTCAAGAAAACCGAAGGATGCAAAGACTTCCCTTCTGACACCACTCACATTGTCGACGGCAAGTATGCCATCCGCTGCGACAACGAGCTCGCGCTCGAAGCCGAGGACCCGTCCGTAAAGGCCGAAATATGGTTCAAGACTCCTGTAATGCTGTTCCATCTGGGGATGCATCTTCTCAGTTCTAACAAGACAACAGGCTCTCGACCTCAACACAGTCCGCAAGATTGGCTGCCTGCAACTCATCGCCGAGTCGCACGACCAAGGATACGCAGACGTGCCCTCGGCTGGCAACTGGACTTGGTTCGAACTGGCCATCTTGGAGAACGAGTCGGCTTTTGCGCCGCGAACCAAGGACGGCGTGGAGCTGGTGTGGAAGAGCCACGACAATCGGTTCCTCAGTGGAGAGTACGGCTGGGTACGTGACCATGCCTGGTGCTCGCATATCAGAGTTGCTCACTGACCGTAATGTCTAGGCTGAAGGAAAGGAGTTTGAGGAGCAGCACGATTTGCTGCGCGTGCTGGAGGTATGAGCCACGCCATTTATCTATTACATGCCTTCCATTCGTGTTCTGACCGAAACAGGACGGAAATGTTATTGCAGTCCGACTCTGCGCCCGCTTCCCAGGCTGGGAGATTCATGCCCGAAAGGCATTCCTGACCATTGAGATTGGGAAGGAAACTGGTGAGCACCGGATCACTAGTGTCTTTGGTTGCTCGGTCCGCTAATCCAACTTCACCTGTCAGTCGACCGTGAGCCGCCGCCCCCATACGCCGAGATCGTCTCCAAAGTCGAGAACATCCAAGAAGTCTTCAATCAAGTCAATGCCTCAATACAGTCTGGCTTCCAGCCCAGTCTTCCCCAGGGCCTGTACAGCGCCGAGCTACTGAGCACCGGCGGCGAACGACCCCTTCGAGTCCTGTCCCTCGATGGCGGCGGTGTTCGCGGACTCTCTTCCCTGTATCTCCTCAAAGCCGTCATGGAGCGCTCCATGCCAGGCAAGAAGCCCTGCGAGGTGTTCGACATGATCGGCGGAACCAGCACGGGCGGGTACATTGCCATCATGCTCGGCCGGCTGCGCATGACCATCGACGAGTGCATCCAAAAGTACCAAGAGTTCATGGTCCAGATTTTCAACAAGGGAACTGTCAAGAAGACGGCGGACTTTTTGAAGAACACCGTGTTTTACGACAAGACCATCCTCGAGAACCTCATCAAGCAGCTCGTCAAGGAAAAGACGGGAGACAGCGAGACCATGTTGCTCGAGGACAAAGGCCAGCCGGCGTGCAAGGTGTAAGTGATGCAACCTTCGATCAGTTACTGGGTCCATGGCTCACTTTTTCGCGTAGCTTCGTGATGGCCGTCTGCCAGCAGGCCGCCAACAACCGTGGCCCGATGTTCCTCCGCTCTTATCAAAACAAGCAGGAAATGTCTGCTCTTCCCGACATCAAGATTTGGGAAGCCGCTCGTGCAACATCCGCTGCCCCCGCGTACTTCGATCCCATCACGGTGGGCGAATACACGCTCGTCGATGGCGGTCTCGGCGCCAACAATCCCTTGGGATGGTAAGTCTTGCTCTGGCGCCACCCATACCTCGATGCCCGGTCTTACAAGTATGCAGGCTCTGGACGGAACTCCTCGCCGTCTTCGGACCCGCCCGCTCTACCTCGTGCTTCCTCAGCATCGGTACTGGCATGGCTGCTAATCAAGCCATCGTCGCCCCCGAAAGGATGGGTTCCCACGCCGTTGAGGCGTCCTTTGCTGCCGCAGCTTGCAACACAGAACTCACGCACATCCTCTTCCGCTCCCTGGTCAACGCCTTTGCACCACGACCCATGGATAAGAAGTACTGGCGCCTGAACGTCGGCGAGGAGGTGCCCGCCTGGGACGAGGAGAAGCGCACTTGGTACGTATTCAAGAAGTACACGGTACACCACATCGACGGCTACAAGGATGTCGGCCAGCTCGACGATGTTGGCGCGCTTAAGCAGCTCATGGAGATGACGGCCAAGTATATCAAGGAGCAGGACGATGTGATTGGAGACTGTGCCAAGTCCCTTACGGCGAATTAATTTGCTATAGATGAGTTGTTGATAACATTTGAAAGCGTGTATGGTTTCATGGCGTCTAGAGCTTGGTAGCCTATAGCAGATATCTTAACTTGGTCTATTTTCATCATTTTACTTGAAGCCCGCGAGGTTTCAGACGCACATGGTGATCTAATGAATGTGATTGATTGTATAAAGCACAGACGGCCCAGGGCTAGTCTCACAGTAATTTCGGTAAGGCCAGGTCTCGATTCAAGGCTAATTTGGGATCAGGATGCCGTTGACAACACGCATTCCATCAATGTTTTGTTTCAGCAATGCCTCCTTAGCCCGTTGATCACGAAGCTCACTGGCTTCCGACTCGGTGACCAAGATGAAGTCGTACCGAAGCAGTCTCGTATTCGGCGGAACATCATGCTTCTCTGCCAGCCCCTCGACATCAGAGACAGTCTCGAGATCCACTATGAGGGACTCTTTAACTCCAAAAACAGCATCCGACCGTTCATAGGGGTCACCACGGAGGTACAATGCCCTGTGGACGAGTGAGAACGAGTGATACACACGCCTGTGAGCGAAACTTACGTGATGAGCCTGTCGAATCCTGGCTTATCAAACATGAAATGAAAGTGGCTCGGCCGGAAGGGATGGCGGTGCAGCTTCTTCAGGAGCTTCCCGACAGGGCCGTCGCTGGGGATAGGATACGACACCGGCACGACGGCCTTGAAGTAGAATAAGCCCGCTTCGTCGCTTTGTATCATGGCGCGTCCGTCCGGGCGCGTGCGACCTGCATGTTGGACGTCGTAGAACCCTTTCGAATCCGTCTCCCAGACGTCGACCTTGACGCCAGGGATGGGCCTGCCGCTGGTGTCTTTGACAGAGCCCACCACCAACATCGGCTCGCCATCCGGGTCATGGGAGATGAGAGCTCCGTTCCCCAAATGCTCTGCGTCGTGGGTGTGGAACGGTCCCAACACCGTGCCCTCTGTCGACGCTGGAGGCTTTGGGTGGTCAATCGAGTCAACGAGCAAAGAGAGGCCGAGAACGTCGGAGAGAAGGATGAACTCTTGCCGGACATCGGTGCATATTTGGCCGACCTGTGTAAGAAATTGAATTGCGGTCTCCCATTCCGACGTGCTGAGGCGTGTCTCCCGCGCGAAATCGTGCAAGTGGGTGACCAGCCTCTCAAAGAGAAACTTCATGCGCGGATCGTCGCATTTGGAGTTGATTGCGTTGACGTTGTCGGTGATGTTTTCGATGGTCAAATCTTTTAGCGGCGCTTCTGAATGGTCCATTTTGAAGCTCGGAACTGCATGGGAAAGGTTGGCCAGTGTATTGTTGTCATGAAGACCATGACCTGTTGTCTCGATTGTAACTCCAAGACAGGCAGCGCAGAAAGCATGGTCCAAGGAAGCCCAATTGCAATTGAGCCATTTGATATTGTCGTACTTTAAGCATGGGTCGATGATTACCGATCATTATGTCAGGTCAAACGATAATGGTGAGGATGTATGCTGTCATGTTACCTCCGCATTCTCCCCGGTACCTCCGCATTTAGCCCCGCGCTCAACCCGTCCGCCCGTATCGCTACAGATCCGCCCGTGTAACCTCTTAGAAATTATTTGCCGAGCCTTGATCACGAAGTACGACAGCCTGAAAGAAAAGGATAGCATGTATGCCTGCTCTATGCCGGATGCGGCTGGTCTATGATAAGATCTAGGGTATTCGATTTTACACATTCGTGTGCTCGGCAATCTCAAGGGAGCATCTATCAAGACTTGATATTTGGAACTCCGGATACTCGGGTTGTATCGAATGGAGTCATTTGAATACAACTCCAACCCTTCCCGCATCATCTTTGGAAGCGGAAGCATCTCCAGGCTACCTAGGGAGCTTTCGAAGCTGGGGCTCTCCCGTCCGATTCTGCTATCCACGCCGCATCAAATTTCACAGGCTCAAGATGTCGGAAAGCTTCTCGAAGGGCGTTTTGCTGGTATATTCAGCGAAGCTACGATGCACACCCCCACTGAAGTGACGGAGAAGGCCTGTAAGTTTGCAAAGCAGACCAAGGCGGATTGCATCGTCTCCATCGGGGGCGGCAGCACAATTGGCCTGGGGAAGGCCATCAGCATTCGCCTGGGCTATCATCACGTCGCCATCCCCACCACCTACGCCGGCAGCGAAGTCACCCCTATCCTAGGAGAGACCGCAGCAGGCGTCAAGGAAACAAGAACAGACCCCAAGATTCTTCCTGGCACAGTCATCTACGACATCGATCTAACACTTACCCTGCCGGTGGCTCTCAGCGCTTACAGTGGCATCAACGCAATTGCACACGCCGTGGAGGCTCTCTACGCCCGCGACGGGAACCCCATCACCAACCTTCTCGCTCAGGAAGGCGTCAAGGCCCTTGCTAACTCGCTTCCCGAGCTAATGACGGACCCTGCTTCGCGGGACGCAAGGTCTTCGGCTCTCTACGGCGCATGGCTGTGTGGAACCTGTTTGGGAAACGTGGGCATGTCTTTACACCACAAGCTATGCCACACTCTCGGCGGGAGTTTCAACTTACCCCACGCAGAGACTCACACCATTGTCCTGCCGCATGCGCTTTCTTACAACGCAGGCAAGGTTCCGCGGGCTATGAAAATGCTTGCCGATGCGCTGCCAGGCAGTGACGGAGATGCCGTCAAGGGATTGAACGTCCTGCTTGAAAAGCTAAATGTGAAGAGAGGGTTGAGGGATGTCGGCATGGAGGAGAGCGATGTCGACAAGGCGGCAGACATTACCGTCTCTAAGCCGTACTGGAATCCTCGGGAGGTGGAGCGATCAGCTATCAGAGAGCTGATCCGACGAGCATGGGCAGGGGAACCAGCCAGGGCTGATCTTTAAATGGCGAGGGAGGGAATTGACCTTGACGAGGGCCGGGGAGTACAAGTACGAGAACGGAACGAGATGCAATTGCAGCGCTTAGCAGCCGCTACTGTTGCCAAGTCATAGCACTTATGCTACCATTAAACCCCTTCAGAAATTGTTCATCGAGCCTTGATCAGGAATTGCGAAAGCCTGAAAGAAAAGGGTAGCATGTGTGCCTAGTGTGTGCCCGATGCGGTTAGTCCATGACTCACTTGCCGAGTAACCTACCGAGGGCTTCATCTTCATCACGAGTGTCTCCATAGTAACGCTCTAATTCATAATGATACGATCACCGACGTGCATCACCGCTTCACATTTCTCAGAGCATTTATTCTCTAAGTTTCGGTCCTTAACACCGTCCTACACCACCCTACACCGCCCTCATGGAAAGCACTATAGGTCCGCGTGAGACTACTCCAGAATGCCACCCAACTCATGGGGTTTATTTCTTGAGCGAGTCCATTACTAGCATAATTGATATCCTTATTCCCGGATGCAACATCTGGGCTATCGATCCTCTTGAGCATGGCAAATCGTTCAACAATCGCATCTACTTTGTGAAGATATATGTTCCTAACGACATACTCTTGCACGGCCTGAAGAACGGGGCTGTCAATGATTTGGTGTTGAAATTGAACGGAAGGTTCTTTGACCAAACGAAAAGTGAAAACGAGGTGTCCTGCCTGTCTCTTCTGGAGCATTTTGTGCCCGAAATTCCGTCACCGAGGGTGCTTGCCTGGTCTGACAGCAATAATTTCGTCGTTCACAATTTGACTGTCGCGGGGACCTTGGCAACAAAGGAATTGGACATCAATTCCGAAGTGGACGGACAACATCAGGGCTGGATCCTAATGACTCGACTTCCTGGAGTGCCTTTGTCGACATTGAACTTGGATGCAGACAAGCTCAAGGCCGTCGGCGAGCGATTAGCGAACATGGTCTACCGCTGGAGACACTCGCTCCCTGCTTGGGCAAGTGCTGGAAATCTGAGATGTGGACTTCCTCAGGGGAATAAGCAAGATCCAAATTCATTAGAAGTTGCCGGTCTGCGCATTGCGTCTTCTTCAAACATGCCCGGTTTTGGTGTCAAAGTCTTCGCGCCTATGATGAGCCAGCTTCAGTATTACCGGGTGAAGCTTGAGACACGGCTCCAGAAGCTCCAGGAACTCGATATCTTTGCTGAAAACAGGCATTTAATCCCTCCGGTCAGAGAGTTCATTGGCATCCAATTACCGAAGCTTGGAATAAGCAATGAGAAAAATCGCTTCTTATTCACACACTACGACCTTTCTCCACGCAACGTCTTGGTGTCTGCGGATCACATGAAGATCACTGGTATCATTGACTTTGAGTTTTCTGGATTCTTTCCTGAATTGGATGAATTTGTCAACGATTCCGTGGCAAATGAAGGCGACTGGCCCGATGCTTTTTACGAAGCGTACTTGAGTAGGCTTGAGGCCTGCGGAATGAATACTCCAAGAAAAGGCATCAAGGATCAACATTGGAGAGAAGCAACGTCTCTTGCTCGATTGGAAGACAATATAGCACCTTGGTGGCTTGAGAATGTGGCACCAGAGAACAAGAACCAACACTTGGAAGAGCTCCAGAAGTCCAAAGAAGTAGTTTTGGAAGCAATTCAGCTGCTGGGAGGCGGCGTTTGAAGTCTCTTGGACCAAAATCCAAGTTGGCATATCGCCACCACCGTCAGCCAGCCGTCATCTAGCTTTAGGGTCCCATATTATCAGACTTTCAGTGTTATTTTTTACGTTGTAGTTTAGACAATGGTCACTGCAGCGAGACGATCGATTGATCGAGTACCCATTTGATAGGATAGATATGCTCCCAGGGATCTTCCAATATGCCTTTCCTTCGCCTTTCGAGCGACTCCCTTGCTTCATACAGTTGGTATCATGATATATGCAAGTATGAAAAGCCTCTCCATCTCCATAGTCAGAATTCATGGTAATATCACGCACAACAGTCTCACTGGCTGTACTTTATGCCCAGGCCAACCCTCTGTTCTTCCGTCAACGGCCCGCCAACGCGCATTTTCTTGGTCGGGCTGCCATACTCCCGCCTCGCGTCACCTTCGGCTCCGCTGAATTTGCGCTTGTCCATTGCGCCGGGGTTGGAGCCAGACAGCAGCTTGGCCTGCATTCTGGCCGACTGCTCCACTGGTCCCGACGATCCATCTCTCGATCGAGCCGAGTGGGCCATGTCAAAGCTCTTCCCTGGATGCCTGCGCAGCATCTCCGTCGCAGCCTGGCTGGCTTGGCTGCCAAATACCTCTTCCTCATTCTCATCTCTTGAGCGCCGAAAGTGTTCGGCGCGCGTTGGTCGAGGGTTCTGTGATGTAAACGATTGCGCCGCCGCAGACTCCAAAGCCTGTCTGGCCAGCTCTTCATTGTCCTCGGCTGATATTGTACTTTCGCGACTCTTGCGTCGTCGTTCATGCTTCGGGGTCGGGGTTGTTGGTACAAAGTGCTGCTGTGGGTGTCGGAGGCGTGGTTCGGTCTGGGCCACCAAGTCAACAGAGGGAAGAAGGCCAGCGTCTCGACCGCGGTTGACGGGTGTGGTGGGCAGAGACGACATGGACTGTGCATTGCGGTAATGCTTTGAGCTATGTCGCTGGACAGCTCGGTGCGAGGAGATTGGCGTAGAAGGCTCGCTGTTGTTATCCTGGCTCTGGCTCGCGGCTTGTAACAAGGCCGACAGGCCATACTCGGAAACCTCACGCTCGTCCCGTTGTGCCGATCTTGGCGTGTGATGGGTAGCAGCGCGGGATTGCTGCGGCGTCGAGGTCATGTGTTGCTTCGGTGTCAAGGCACCGTGGAAGATGCCGCCAGGGCTGCAGAGCATGTGGAAGTGCTCGCGGTTCTCGCGAATCCGCGTCAGGAGCAAGTCCCTCTCTTCGGCCAGGTTGATGGTCTCCTCCTCCTTCTGCTGGATGACCTTCTTGGCGGCCTTGAGTCGGCGATGGAGCATCTCGTTCTCCTCCATGGCCTCCTCGTACCAGGTCTTCATCTGCAGGTACTTCGCCTGCGTCGATTCCGACGAGATGCTGAGCTCCCGGCGCGCCTCACGAGTATGCTCGGCCAGGCGGAGAGCGTCCACCTCCCTGCGCACCATGTCGTGCTCCACGGCGGCGCGCTTAGAGTCCTCCTCGGCCTGCATGCTCAGCAGGTTGTACTGCAGCCTGTGATGCGCAGTCTCCATCTTCAGCTTCTGGAGCTCGGCGACTGAGGTCTGCAGCATGGCGCGCAGCTCATCGGCTGAGGCGTCGAGGACATGCTGTGACGTCGGCGGCACATAGTCGGTGGCAGTATCGCGCTCGCGGATATTGTTCAGGATCGTGGCCGGTGGGGAGAAGAGGGCGGATTGTTGCGATTGTGAAAAGGTGCGTCTGGCGTTGTTGTTATGGGCCGCGACCTGGCTGGACGGCGGTGGGGTAAGCGACGACGGGATCACCGTCGCGACTGGTCTTTCGTCGTTGGCCTCCGTCTTGAACGACTGATTCGGGTCGATCGGGGAGCCGGGAATCTCGGTGGACGGCAGGGTGAGTTGGGACGACGACGGCGGGGGAGCGGCATCCCGAGGGGTGGCGGGCTCGACAGGACTGGGAGCATCGACGCCGTTTGGCTGACGGGTCTCGGGCTCCGTGTCCGACATCGTGATGAAGGCACGGAGTGTAGAGCGACGACGCTTCGAGATGGCTAGCTCGCAAGATGTCCCGGCCACGACCGACAAAGGCCTTGAACGTGTGTGTGCCTAACCCTCGAGGGGCTGCCTGAAGCGGTCCACGTGCGACGGGCAGTCGAGCGCAATCGGCCCACCAAGTACGAACAGGAACAGAGCAACAAGGGCTAATGGCGTCAGGAGCAGCGGTGAGTGGTAGAGCGTTGAAGCCAAGCGCGTGGGTGTTTAAGGAGCAAACATTGAGCTGTCTGTTGTGGTTGCGTGAGTTGCGTGCAGCACTGGGATCCGTTGCTGGGGCCGAAAGTCGAGGGGCTGGCAGCTGGCGGGCGCTAGGCCCAACACAGCGATGCCGCGGGACGCTTCCGGCCAGGGTCAGGGGTGCCCTGCGTCTCACCGACCGTCACCGAAGGCCTCCGCCTCGTCACATCACCACCTTTTCTGAACAGATCAAACGACGTGAAAATTAATCTTGGCTTATTCGCTCGCAGTATCAGAAATCCCACCCGGTAACAGTGCTCGCCCCTGCGGCTCCTTACCCCATCATGTCCATCCTCGTGCAAATGCCCTTCTGCCGTGCGGACGAGAACGACTGTCGTGCCTCGTAAAAGCTCTGAAATGCTCTGAAGATCCTTACACTCGATTCTCTCTCCGTAGATATACCGTTATGCTTCAGAAACTGTAGGCCCACCGCCAAGGCGGCGCCTTTTATACTGGTAGCACACCGTCGGCTTCGTCGCTGCACATGGTCGTGCGCTTGTTGTCCTCCTGCATTTGCGTCGTATCCCCGCGATATTTGCGTACTGCCTTTGCAATGCACATGCCCAGCTCTCGCAGCACCAGGGCCGGCATAATGACCGGCCACAACAGCAGCACGGCGAGGTACCACCACGGCACCCATCGCGCAGCCTTGCAGCTTCCGTTGAGGCACAGGACGCAGATGGCTCCGAAAGTCAGCCAGCCCAAGACCGTCACCGGTATCAGCACTTTCCATATCGCCTGCTGGGTGTAGATTTCGCTGCGGCTGGAGATCTCGCTCATGGCGGGTGACGGTGACGTCGTGGACATGGTTAGCGTGCTTTCCAATAATTATACAACAGCTTTGCCTGATGGTCAAGAGGGCCTGCTGGAAGGGATGTATTCTTGGGAAAGATGCCGGAGCAACTGGACTCCCTCCACGACTTTATACCCGGGCTGGCTCGCCGCCGTGCTCGAGAATGGCAGAGAATATGGTCGACGATGCCCAAGCCGTAGCCTCAAGGTTATTTCTTGATTGGAGTTTGAGGCAAAAAATTCACCGTCGCCCATGTTGTACGCCTTGCTCTGCGTTTTGCTCAAGATTTTTGCTTTGCAGGTGAAGCCACGGGTTGTGGCTGCGTCAGTGGTCCAGCAACAGCAAAAGTATAGTCCGAGATTAACCTCACAAGTCCATAGTGTAAGTGTAAATAAGGTTTTGGAAGAAGCCGCCCGAAGCAACGCCCGCTAGGCAAGCATTACTTTGACCGAGGAGACCGTGTCTTCGCGCCTGAGTTACGCGCTGATGCTGCCGTTTAGGTATTTTAAAGTCCAGCGACTTGGTTTCAAACAGCCTCTCTCTCTCTCTCTCTCTCCATACTCCAAGCTTGGGCATCTCTGCGCATGAAAGTACTTTCGCCAAGACCATTGATCATGGCTTGATAAGCCCATGCTGTGTCATCTTCAGTATGCACCTTGCCGGCATCTTACAGACTCAGTCCATATCGTCGCCGCTATCATCGCCATTCTGTTCCCTCCATGCAGTCATTTCCTCCATTGGCACTCGTCCCCTCAGCCAGCGTAACGTCGCATCGGTCCCGCGCTCCAAAATGCTCCACCTAGGCACTTTGAAGCGGTTCCCTGTCACCTCCATCCTCTGGAGCCCTTGTTTTCCACCCAAAAGGCCAAGGCGAGGGTTCAGCTGTGCGATGTCATTGTTGGAAGCGTCGACGATTCTCAGCCCTCTGATTGATTCGGGCTCAAGGTCACTAAGCTGATTATTTGAAGCCAACAATACCGTCAGCTGCGGGAAAGCTTGCTTTAGATTCCCCGGCAGCGACGTCAAGCGATTGAGAGAAACATCAATCTTGTCCAGTGCTGGTGCACGCAAGAAATTCGTTAGCGGCGCGAGGCTGACAATGTGGTTCGACGCAAGATTGATCTCCCGTAACACAGGCAGCTCCAGCTCCTCTGCCATGAATGCCGCGCCAGCGAGCTGGTTGTGGGCCAATGAAAGAGACGACAGCGATGCACCAAAACTGCTCAAGGAGCTGGGAATGCATGTAAACAGGTTGTGGTGGAGCTGCGCTTGTCGAACCTGATGCTGGGCTGCCACCTCGGAGCACTTGGCGGAGTCCAATGTCGACGACTCGGTTCGTGACCTGTCCAGCAGCCCCCCTGGTTTTATTGGCCAAGTCTTGCTCGAATTTGATTGCGAATCAGACCTGGATCGAGCTGGTGAATGCGGTGCGGAGGTTGGTGGCGTGGCAAAATCCTCATCTACATCAGAGCGACCATCGCCATCCGGATCTTGAAAGACTTCGTAAGACTCGGGTGTCGTATTGAGCTTATCGTCCAGGTCCGTGAAGCTGCCCATTGCGTTCGTCCTGGGGCCACGGCTGACAGGCTCCTGGTACGGTGGTGGTGGCTCAAGTCTGCTAACAAGCATATCTTTGAGCTCATCCGTTGAAGCCGACACGAACTTCTTGTCTCGCAGAGGGTTCCCTGTCAAGCGAATCATGGTTAAGCTTTCCATCCTGGCTATCTCAGGCGGAACAACTCGAATATCGTTACTGCCAAAGTCTGCGTGTCGCAGCTTTTCGAGAGCAGGAAAGCTGCTGGGGATTTGGGAGATGTTATTCTCGTCGACGTTCAGTGTCAGTAAATTCGTCCAGGTGGTCATGTCCGGCAGCGTTTGAAGTCTGTTCATCGACAAGGAAAGGGCGTGAATGACGGGCAGCCTGATGCCAGATTCGGGAGTCACTAGGTGCGTCAACGCATTCAAAGACGCATCCAGTGTCTGGAGACGGGGAAGTGACCCAATGGACCTGGGAATAAGCGTGCCGGAGAGCCTGTTCTTCCTCACCGACATTTCAGTCAATGGCAGCTTTGCGAGGCAATCAAATGGAAGCGACTCAAACTGATTTTCGCTCAAGTTAAGGATTCGCAAATGCGACAAGCGCTCAACGTCGCCTGGCAAGGCCGAGATGCTGTTTCCATGCAAATCAAGAATCTCCAAAGATTCCAGATTCGCGACGGTCGGATTCAGGGGGCCGGAAATTCGATTTTTGCACAGCTTGAGATCCCGGAGAGCTGTCATCTGAGAAATGATGTCGAGAGAAGCATTATCGAGACGGTTCGATGACTGCATGACTGTCAGAAGCATATTTCCCCTACACGCATTCGTGAATACACACCAGGTTGAGCGATGTTAGGTGAGCCAGCCGACGAAACCCAAGAGGCACGCCAACTAGCAGGTTCCCGTGCAGATCGAGTGTCTCTAGGCCGCCGAATATATTTCCTGAGCCGTCTTCATCGTCTTGAAGCGCTTCTAGTCCCACGTCAGGGAAAACGACGTCGTCCAGCGTCTCGAGTTCGTTGTCCGCAGCCACAAGCCTTGTCAGGTCTACACTTTCGGCCCAGCTGCCGTCTTGAGCTCCCATACTTTCCAAATCGTACATGTTCATCACCTCATCGGGAATCTGCTTCAATCCAAGGGCTGCAATGTTGAGACGTCCAGACCGCCTGCCCGCTGCCACCCGCTGCCTGAGCAACTGTGTGCCCGGTGCTTCGCCTCGCCGCAAATTGAAAGGATCGTCGTGTTCCACGCCGAAGCCAAAGCCATCCTCAGGCGGCACAGGGACTCCGGTGAGGGTAGACGGAGCCTGTTGAGCTGCTGCCTCCTTTCTGATTGCGGCCCGTTTCGCAGCCTTAGCCTTAGCAATCTGTTCTCGCAATGCTGCGGAGGATTTGCGCATCGACAAAGATGCGGCGGGTGTGCTGGCAGGAGAACAAGGGGGGATGGCCCCATCCCGTGAAGTTGTGGCTGGTTGCTTGGGCTGCACCGAGGTATGGTTCGTTGTCTCCGAATCTCCGGCAGATCGGGCCAAAGCAGGTAGGGAAGGCTTTCTAAATAGTCCGTTGACCGAATTTCTGGCCTTGGGAGGCTTCGCCGCCACAGTTTTAGCTGCCGGCTTCATTGGATCTGGCCAATTCGACTTCTTTCCAAGACTGGAGCTTTCGTCTTCAGGACGGTCCAACGCAGGAGACGCAGGAATTTTTGACGAAGGGGTCATCGAGCCTGGAGCAGGCGTTGCTCTGGACTTCAGCGGCTTGGCAACCCCCATGTCGGATCGTCTTTGAGGCGTCCCGCTGATTGCTGAAAGGGAGGATTTGAAGGAGCTCAGAGGCGCCCGAAGGCTCGAGTCTGTTGACTTGTCACGATCTGCACTAGAACCTGGTCTGCTGCCTTGTCGCGAGTGATTCCTGCCGGACTCATCGGACGTATAGCTGGACCCAGGCCGCGAGTTGCTGCTTCCAGTCCTAGATCTCGGTCTCCCTTGATCGAAGAAGGATGACGGCTTTTTGTTCATGGCCGGTGACGAGGGGAGCTGGGCCAGCGTCTCCATTGTGCGCTCGGCAAGTGACGATCGCGACTTCATGGCTTTGGGCGTCGCAAGCGGCGCATTCGTAACCGGCAAACTTTCTGCATTTTGCTTCTCGGCCTCCCACAGATCGTGGTCTACGATGTTCGGCTGTGTGTCGACGCGAGGAACGATGTCTGGAGCCAACGTCTGTTGCCGAATCGTATTCGCTGGGCGCTGGGGTTGAGCCAGAACACGGGACGTCTTCGGTTTCGTGATTGTAGTCGGCGCCTTGGGTTTAATGACTGGCGAAGACTGAATGGCGCTCGAGCGGAGCTGGTCTCGGGATGGCGTTGTTCGCAAGGGGTGGTCTCGTCTGTCCGCATTGCTGGTGATGGGGCGCAGCTGACCCCGCGATGTCGCAGCTCGAAGCTTCGGAGGATGTAGATCGCGACCAGCGGCGATGCTGCTACCGAGGCTCTCTCTTGATGGTGCTCGGCGAACTGATGAGGGACCGGGGATGCTCGATGCGGGTCTCGGGATACTCGAGGTTGGCCTCGGCAGGGGAAGCCGTGAGATGCGCGGGGTGCTAGGCTGGTTGTCCTCCATCTGCGCCACGGAGTCGTAATGTAAGTGCCCTGTGTCTCACCTGTTCCTGCGATTGCCGTACCGGTGCTCAGGTGTTTATCGGACAAAGCTCAACCGCTCTAGGCTTCCGCAAGCTGCCTGAAGCTGCCAGTAAATTGTCGGAGGCGAATCGAGCAAGAAAACAGAGGGTCGTTCGAGCCCATGCAAAGCGATGGTCAGCGTCGATATCTCATGATCTTACACAGTAGCCGGAGCAGCTTTAAGAATGCCGGAAAAAAGCTCGATGCAGTACTTCGGACAAGCGGCCAGGCTGGTCTGGGACCGAATGTAAAGCTTCGCCGGGGTGTCCTTTGCACGCGTGGGAAGAGACGCGATGCTAGCGAGCCGGTAGCTGGACCCTTGTAAAGGGGGGTTCTCAAGATGGGTCTGGGTTGATGTCACGTGGTTGCCAACTTGTTGAGGCCACGAGGAAAGGCAGAAACGCGGAGTACTATATTGAATTGGTTTTCTCTTAGTAGCACCCTCCTATTGATCGTTATGCGTACTCTGAGAATGTCATTGTCCGTCTTCCTATGCTACAAGAACAAACCGATCGACGCTTTTACATCTGTTAGACATAACGCGAAGGTGGCTGCTGGCCCACATTCGGCCGCGTGCCACTGCCGAGGGGTGGTGGGGCATTAATAAGGGACGGTGCATCCTCCACGTTGAGTACCCTAGACCTCCATCAATACGACGAGATTGGTCTCACAACATGAGCTACGTACGGAATGCCTGTTGGTGGTACTGTTTGCTCGTTTAGCCGTTTCGGCGCCTAAGATAGGCTCAGGGGGTATTATGAATCAGAGGTTGGTTGCGATCGTTATTAAATGACAACGCACAAGAAGTTCCACTTCTCATGCCTCAAAGAGCTGCGGCCGCTAACCGAGTTATAACATAGTTTATGAAAATTCGTGAATGGTTCTCACAACAGTTTGCCTATCTTCTTGATCGTCTCCGTCGTCGGAAGGACCCCATGATCCGTCACACTACTCGTCCGAGTCCAAATTCTTGATAACCTCGTGTCGACTGCTGACTTTGTTCTTTGGCCGCTAGGTAGCCGAGAGTGAAAGCGAGCGTCCCTGCGAAAACTCGGCATTAGGCTTTGCTTCTTTGTTGAGGACGAAAGGACATGCCAAAAGCCTAGAGCAACGACCTTAGTGGGAGATGAATTGTTGGAACCCAGAAATGCACAACTGGATTGTAATGCAATCACATGAAATAGAACAATTTGAAGCTTATGGAAAGGCCCTAATTAGATCACGGCATTGTACAATGAGGCTAGAGCGGCAGCATGAACAGGATCATCAGAATTGAGAGGGCAAGGAATCCCTCAATTGAACTGGAGAGCCCATGAAAAACGTAAGGTGCATAAGGAAACATTGGATCAGAGGGACCTCAATGCCTTTTCACGTCCCTGGCCTCTCAATCATTCCTTGAGCTTGACTCATCACGTGTAGGAGCAGGGTCCGTCGGGATATCCCATCGAATTCCTTGGTCTTTCGTATGCTGAGCGACCCCGGTTGGCAATTCCACATGTTTCGCTTGTTTGGCGGCCCGCCCTGCAACACGGTTCTTGCTTGATTTGGACTTCATTTTCCGGATAGGTCTCCCTCCCTATGATTGCAAGACTTGGAAGACCTCTGTTTGCATGTCTTTCTTTGGCCGATCGGTTCCTATTCTTGTCCATCATCTCATCATACGGTGCATGACGACGCCGATCGTGCGCTCCGACGACCAGACACAATATTGATTACTGGCTCTTATGGTACAAAATTCGAAGTGATACGAAGCTAAGATGATCAGAAACAAAAAATCCAGATGTTCGTAGAAGAGCTCTTTTAGGGTGATCATCCCACTCCGGTTCATGTGAGCTCGGCGTAGCCGTGGCGTGGAGCTCAACCTGCCAGATCCAGCCGAGTTGATATTCGCCTCATTGCAAGGTAGGGAGTGAGATCCAGACTAATCAGACCTTGGACCAAGAAGGACGTAAAACGAGGATAGTGCTTGGAGGAGCGAGAACATCTGGTTATCTATATCTGTGCAACAAAGTTTCAGTTTCTAGCGTCGATTCAGCCTAACTCGGGATGCAGCCAGATGAACAATGACAAGGAGGCAGATATGTTCTCTTTATGTCAGGCGCGTCAGAATCGTCTCCATGAAGGTCCATGCCGTTAGCGTTCGCATTGACGACCCCAGAATTGAATCGGCCGTCGCTGCCCCTTCGACTCCATAATAGGGGCTCTATTTGCATGTTTGTAATTTGGGAGACATTTCATTGGCTCGAACATATCACGGTCACCATCCTTCTAGCATTCTTGAAGAAAAGACATGCAACGGGGTCTGAAACCCGGGGCTTCACATGCGGCCGTGGGAAACGGGGGCAGCGGGTCTATCGGGCGCCAACGAGACCCACTTCGGTATGTGCCCGATGGACCGGCGTCCTCGAACCCAGCCTGGGGATTTTGGGGCGGCGTTCTCTGGACAGAAGCATGGCTGAATGCACGCTGACGTCGCGATGAAGTTATGAGCCGGAGTGCTGCATTTTGGCTCGAGACGGCATTGATGAGTGAGCTGAAGTTCCATATTCTTGCCGGCTGTGACGGGCTGTGAAGCGGCACGGCTGGTCACAAAGAGCCTTGGAAGCTCCCAACGGGAAGGCGGAATTAAAACCTCTGACCCGTGGTACCTTAATATTTGGGTCATCAAAAGAAACGTGCTCTAGTTCTTCCTGGATAAGGCAGGGACAGCGCGTGCTTGGCGGCCTCCATTTGCGATTCTACTCCGTAAAAAAGTCGATTCAAAACGCGCAAGGAAATGAGGGACAAGCTTCGCAGCCCAATATTCGCCGCCAAGGTTGCAAAGTAAGACGACTGGGCGGGGACTGCAGCGCCCTTCGGAACGGCGAACGGCGAAATACGAGTACAGCCGGTCTGGTTGACGACAATTTTGTCGCCATGGCTAGGGGAGCCTGGGCTTGGAGTCGTGAAGCGCGGGTTACGTCACCGGCTGTGGCGTTAGCGTGCTGGTGGACTGTGATAAGAGGCGCCGGGATGGACCGGTGGTGCGAGGGCCGTTCCGGCAACTCTAAGTGCGACGTGGCAATCCAACGCCTCGATGATCAGATGTGCGTGTCAGGGTGTTGGTAAGGCGATATTTGCGACGCTGATCAGGTGAAAATTGCCCAAGATGCAGAGCCTTGGCTAGCAAAGTCCATCATGGTGGTATCGTAAGTTGGACGACCCTGGCCTCAACATCGTAGGGGTACCCATGGCTCCAGGTTGCTTAGCTTCTCTCCACCTCGGGCGCCGAGCAGGGGCCCAACTCGCCCAACGGCCGTGACCAGCCTCCCGATATTCGCTGGCTGCCTCGAGTCTTGTATTTCTATGTATACGTCCAGTCCGGCTGACGCTCGACCTGCCGTTTGTCCACAACTGTCAACGCTGCCTTGCCTTCGTGCCCCCTTCGTGAGGCCTCTCCCGTGGCCTGGTGCCCAAGGGCCATCAACAGACTGCCAGGTCACGCGCGGTTCCGCCCAGGGGCTGTACATACGAGCAGCAGCGCCTGCAGACGCGGGCAGTGGCATCTGCCGGCCAAACCTGGAACCTCGCGCCCACCCAGGCGGGGCTCGAAGGTCAAACGTCATCGCCCACCCCAACTCAGCTGCGAAACCCGACCGCCAACCCACACTCACCGTTGCTTGACAGCGGCGTACTTCATACGTACGCTTGGCTAGCTCGCATTCTTACACTTTGCTTTGCACGGCCCGACGAGTGCTCAGAACTGCGAATCACCACGGCTTGGTCCGCCATCAAGGTAGCCGTATCTGCTGTATAAAATACAACCTCGACCGCCGCCGGCCTAGGTACACACACACACACACACACACACACGCGCACACTTGCGTTTGCCGCCCTACCCGACAGCTTCCCCGCCCTCAATCGTGCCACCATGGCTAACGAGCGCTGGGACCGTGACCGCTTCACCTACGAACGCGACCGCGTCGAGGATGACCGGTATTACATGCGCGGCGGAAGCGGACGTAGCCGCGACCACTCCGATGACCGCTTTGACCGACGGAAGGTGTACGAGGAGGACCATGTCCGTGACCGCCGCTACTACGACGATGAGCCGGGGCGCTTCGACCCGCGACGGGAACGAGCGCCGCCGCCAGACTTTGACCGCCGCGTCGTGATGGAGATGGAGCGAGACCGCGAATACCACCATGACCCAGCTCCTCGCCGCCGCCCTGTTTTTATGCGCCGCCAGTCCTCACTCGACACGTATGACCGTCGGCCGCTCCCACGACAGTTCTACGACCGGGACGAGCTGCCCCCTCCCGCCCGCCGAGAGGACATCTACCGCGAGGACTATCGCGCGCCGCCTTACACGCCGATCCCTCTGCCAAAGACCCGAGCGCTGCCTCCGCCAAGACGATATCCCGACCGCGGCTTCTACGACGAAATCGACATTGCCGAGGGAGAGGAGGAGTACCGACGCTACCCCGAGCGGGTTCGTGAGCGCGAAGTTGTTCGCGAGCGCGAGAGGCGCGATCGTAGCCGAGAGTCGCGTGGGACGAGGACGCACACCCACAGGAGCAGCTCCCGCTCGTCCGTTACAACTAGCCGCTCGTCCAGCAGCGGCGGGGGCACTACTGTCCACAGCGAATACCCCAAGAAGGGAAAGACCAAGATCCCCGTGAGGCTTGTGTCCAAGCGAGCCCTGATTGATCTGAGCTATCCATTCGTGGAAGAGGTAAGTCTTGCGAGAATAATCTCGAGTCTGTCCGTCGCGAAACCTACTTGCTCACACCACGTCTCAGGGAAACACAATCATCGTGCAGAAAGCACTCGGTCAAGATAACATCGATGAGCTCCTCAAGATTAGCGAAGAATACAACAAAGGTGGGTCTCCGTGTGCGAATTGTGGCTGCCATTGCAAACTGAACTGACACTGCTATTAGTCGATCAAGAGGTCGCCGCCGCGCGATCATCAGCTGGCAACATTGTTGAAGAACGCAGGGAGGAGATAATCATCCCAGCTCCAATTCAAGCGCCTCCCGTCGCAGCCGCGCCACCTCCGGTTGTTGTCCCCATCCCCGCCCCCGCCCCTGCGGCGGCTCCCGTCATCGTCGATGCTCGTCCACCTGAGGTAGTCGACACGACCAGGACCGTCATCCGAGAAATTTCGCCGGCTCGAACTGCTACGACGTCTAGCTGGGACTCGCACCACCATCACCACGATGAGGTGGCCCTAGTCGAGCGCTCCCGATCCCGCTCCCGATCGGGTCGCGAGATCCGCGCCGAGATCCGAGCTCTCGAGAGAGAACTCGCACACCGGCCCAGAGGTGACCTGGGCGAGCGCGAGATCATTCGCACCGAGCGGCTGCCAGATGGCCAGCTCGTCGTCTACGAGGAGAAGGTGGAGAGGCAGGTCGCTGGACCCAAGCCGCCGCGGATTGAGAAGGACAAGAAAGGTAGGATGTCCATCAGCGTGCCAAAATATCGATGAAGGTGCGCCCTGTAACAGTTACGTGGCCTTCTGCAGAGCAAGTGACTGACTCGAGCTTGCACAGGACCAAATCCTAGACTTGTCCGGGCGATGCTGAGCACTTTGACTTGAGAGTTTTGGATGATATGTCTGCAACAGAGACCGGGCGCAAAGGGGAAACAGTGGGAGCACAACTTTATTCTGGATTTTGGAAGCATCAGGCTTACGGGGTCGGATCCGGCCCGGGCCAGCCTGCGTGAACTAATTACGGCGGAAAACTCAACATATAGACAGGGCCTAGTATCGGCCGATCGGACCGAAATCATGGTATTCAACGCGCAACACGGGCGCGGAAACGGAGAAGGGCTTGTGTGCGATTGTGGTGACGATATGACGATTACGCCGGTTCCTTGCTTCACTTAGCATCAAGCGCGCAATACAGAGAATGAGATGTACTACATGAGTTGAGGAAGCGTCAGCCGCTAGTCATATGCGTAGGATGCCGGGAGTTGTGTTGGTGGATGACATGATGTTGCGCCAGGGATCACGCGGCGCCTGAGACATTTGATAAGGGCCTCGACTTGTGAAGGGCGAGCCAGCGGCTTGGTAAAACACCGGCAGTACCACAAGATACTGCAATAGGCCGAGTGTCTCTGATAATGCAGCCACAGCTCGCCCTGACGAGGCCTCGCCACTCTACGCGCACGCACGAGTTACTTCACGCCGCCCTTGCCTCGAAGCAGGCATCAGTAGTTGGCCACGCGCCGCCCGCATGCCTAGTCTCCGCGCCCCAGAATCTGCTGGCAAGGCTTGTGCGATGCTATCAAGATAGTCAAAGAACGGTCCGTAGCCGTCCCAATACGGGCATTGCAAGGAGACAGTCGCGTGGCCCATGGGCGACGCCACTTGGTCAGCGGACACCCAAGACTCACCATCGTCGGATGGTCGTGATGCGATCATGAGAGGAGCTGCATGGTGCCCATGAAGACTGGTAGCTTAGAAAAACTGTTTCAGCTAATACCCAGTTCTCTTGGGAGAGCCCTGACGACAACACCCGCGTACACTCGTACGCGTATTACAGCGGCGATCAAGCCACCATGTGCGCCATGACGATCGCCCGACAGGAACAGCGATATGACATCAGCACGACGTGCTCCCAAGTTCAACTGTCGCTGCTGGAGCGCGGCGATGTAAGTTTGCCGCCAAAGTGCCGTGGCGGTGAACGTTGACGCTTGCGGACGCGCGATAACTCAGTTGCAGTGCAGCTTCAGGGAAAAGAAATGGAAGGCTTCCTTGCCACGCAAAACCTGCCCGTGACCCCTTGAGAGGCTTACGCTTGCGCTGCAAGATGGCGAGAAGGGGGGGCATCTCGTTGGTCCGATATGCGGTGCCACCTCGGACGCTCGCTCACCCTGCATCCAACATCGTCATGCGTCGTGTCACCTCGCAATGGGCTCAGCCGTGTTGCCCGCCGAAGCTGGTTGGTGCTCGCCGAATGCATAAGAAAAAGATATCGAGGTCGCCGCGACGGTGAGCGCTCCGTTACGAAGCTTCGGAATTTTTGAGCGCGACTTGCGGCGTGTAAGAAGCACCGACTAAGACCGAAACTACGACCGCGCGAACCGCAAGATGGTCGTCACGCAAGCTGTCTTGGCCACAGCCCTCCTCGCCGGCTCCGCGGTCGCGAAGCTGGCAAAGGTCAGCCACGAGAACCGAACACCAACAGCCGGCCACAAGCCCATCCAGATCGAGCGACCGCAGCTGGACCTGTCGCATTACGTCCGCGGCACGACGGACCTCGACGCGATACCCTTCAGAGCCGGTCAGTATACTCTGCTCGAGCAAGAACACGCCATCTGCGCGTCGCGCGGCGAGAAGCAATGGACCGGGACCGTGGACGTGACCGACGACCATCGGCTGTTCTACTGGTTCTTCGAAAGCCGCAGTGACCCGCAGAAGGACCCCATCATCGTCTGGCTCAACGGCGGACCAGGCTCCTCGTCCATGTACGGCGTCTTCACCGAGATGGGACCTTGCTGGCTCGCAAACGGACAGAACGAGACGACGCCCAACGAGTGGTCGTGGAACAACAAAGCCTCGGTGCTATTCCTCGACCAGCCCGCCGGGACTGGCTTCTCGTCCGTGTCGAGCGAGGAGTTCCTCCCAAAGGAGGACCTCGATGGCGCCGAGGACTTCCAGGTCTTCCTCAACGTCTTCTTCTCGCATCTGTTCCCGGACAAGGCACGACTGCCCATCCACATCGCGGGTGAGTCGTACGGGGGACACTACCTGCCGACGTACACCAAGCACATCCTCGACTCGCGGCGCTACGGGGCCAAGAGCGCCTTCCGCGGCAATATCACGTCTCTCATCTTGGTCAACGCACTGATCGACATACCGGCCATCGACCTTGGCGCGTACGAGCTGTTGTGCGTGAGCGAGAACGGCAAGGGCATCCTGAACCAGACGGCGTGCGATTTCATGCGCGAGAACTACCCCGAGTGCTGGAAGCTGCGGCAAGGCTGCGTCACGAGCAACGACCCTTGGGCGTGCGTCTCTGCGCTGGACTACTGCGGCGAGACGGAGTGGTACTATGAAGGAGATCCTTATTACAGTGAGTACAATCATGTCAGCTCCCGAGAGACGGCTACTGACCATGCTGCGCAGTCCACCGCCAGTGCACCAACAAAGACTGCGACGGCCCGCAGGACGGCAACATCACAGCCTACCTCAACCAGCCGCACACCCTGTCGGCGCTCAGCCTGTCGTCGGACTTTGCCTTCTCCGCCACCAGCGAGACGATCCTGAACCGGTACCTCGCGAGCGGCTCGTTCGGGCGGCCGACCCTCGTCGAGGTGGGCGACGTGCTGGACGCGTACCGGGAGCCCAACCGCGCCGGCGACATCAAGGTGCTGGTCATGAACGGCAACGACGACTGGATCTGCAACACGCCCGGCAACAAGATCGCGTACGACGAGGTGCGGTGGAGCGGGCAGGCCGACTACCGCAACCGCCCGTGGCGCGCGCTGCCGGAGGACATCGCGGCGACGGGGGAGTGGAAGGGCACGAGCGACGGCCGGCTTGTCTTCGTGACGGTGGACGGCGCCGGCCACGAGCTGCCGCAGTGGGTGAGGCAGGGGAGCTTCCAGATCCTCGAGCGGTGGATCGCCGGGGAGTGGCGTGGATAGACAGACGGACCAGGGACCGCTCCTCGGTGGTAGATGGGCCGACACAACCCGCGATTAGAGTCTAGAGTTTGGACCTTCACATGCGAATCGGAAGAGCGCGGGGTTCGGCCCAGCAGGTGGCTGGATTTTACGAGATGATGAGATGATAAATCTTGGTCTATAGCTTCGAGTTCGAATAGAAATGGTAAAATCTCCGGTGACAGGCGCCGTGTAAGCGGGTTGTGGGGATTCTAGAGGTGCTGTGGCGGAGGCGTTCCGGGGGTGGAGTCGCACCGCGCGGAGTCGCGGAGCAACCGAGGCAGATTCTCCCGTCCTGGCCTCCGACTATATTTTCGCAATGAGGCCACCACTCGGAACGGCCTTTTTGACAGGCCTGACCCTTGTTTCTTTTGTTTCAGCCCTGGGAGGAAGAAGCGGCTTCTGCCATTGACATCTCGCTCCTTTCGAGCCCCTCCACCACTTACACGCCTCGCGGACCTCCGACCGCGCCGCAGCCATGGACGCGGTGGCAAATCTGTGGAAGCAGGTCGTGGCCTCCAGCAACCCGTACGCCCTCGACTTCGTCGGCAGCCTCGTCATCCAGGTCGTCTTCTGGTGGATCCCGTGCCTCGTCTTCGCCTCGCTCGACTCGGTCGCGCCGGCCTTCTCGGCGCGCCACAAGATCCAGCCGGCGCCCAAGCAGCCCACGGCCGCCGAGGTCTGGGACGCCGTCGCCGTGTCGGCGCGCAACCAGGTGCTCGTCACGGCGGCGCACTTGGGGCTGACGTACGCCGCGTACGCGACGGGCCGGCCGACGACGGTCCGCGTCGACGCCGCGCTGCCGTCGGCGGGCGAGTTCGCGCGCGACATCGCGCTGTGCGTGGCCGCGCGCGAGGCCCTCTTCTACTACTCGCACCGGCTGTTCCACGTGCGCTGGCTGTACCAGCGCATCCACAAGCAGCACCACAAGTTCACGGCGCCCGTGGCGTTTGCGTCGCAGTACGCGCACCCCGTCGAGCACGTGCTCGCCAACACGCTGCCGATTGTCCTGCCGCCGCTGCTGCTGCGCTCGCACGTCCTGACCATGTGGGCATTTGTGGCCTGGCAACTCATCGAGACGGCGACGGTGCACAGCGGCTACGACTTCTTCCACGGCGCGGCGCGCAAGCACGACCGCCATCACGAGCGTTTCAACGTCTACTTCGGCGGCATCGGGGTGCTCGACTGGTTCCATGGGACTGACGAGAAGAAGAAGGTCAAGGGCACAAAGGCCCAGTAGGGGGCAGGCCGTCCCAAAGAAAATGTACATTGACGAACATGTATACATAGTGCAGCTGGGAATAAATACGATGCAAGGCACGTGGCCATGAGATACGCATAGTATAACTAAGGTATATTACCTACGGAGAGCGCGCATCATCAAGCAATAAAAGAAGGCGTTGGCGTCGCCTGTTACTCCTGATTCATACATTCATTCGCGTGACATCGTTCCTCCCGTCCGGTTCCCCATTCCCAAGCCCTTTCAGTTTGTCTTCTTGGTCGTCGCAACCCGTTGGCCCGACGACGTATATCGCACGAACGCAAACGCCAACAAGACTCCGACGCCGATCAACACGACGTTGCCTGTGGAAGAAAACTCGTCAGAGCCGCTTGACTTGAAACACGGGCGCGCACTTGACCTACCGGCAATGAACTTGCCCACGCCACCTGCAATGTCGGCGACACCGCCAAGGATGTCACCGAACAGGGCGAAGATGCCCGTGACGAAACCGACGACGGCGTTTACGACGCTGCTGACGACGCCATAGGCAGCGCCGAGCACGGACTCGAGCAGCTCGTAGAAGGACTTGACGAGGTCGGAGACTGCGCTCGTGATAGCCATGGTGCTTTCGAGGTTGAAGTTGGTACTAAAGTAAGGTAGTCTGAGGTGGTTGGTTGTAAAGGCTGAGTTGGTAGTAGCCGACGCTGTGTACTTGGGAATAGCCTTGATTTATGTCTAGCCCAAGGTAGTTCGTAGTCGGTAGAGCGATCAGACGTCACGGCACTTCACAGTTCCTTGCTTTGACTTATATGCTAGGTGTACCGTGTGGCGTTCCGGCTGCGTAGCGCGACTGCACCCAAATCATCGCAATCCAGCTCGGTGACGTCACGCGATGTGCGTCACGCGACAACAAGGAACAAGGCGCAAAAGGAGGAGACGCTCCGGAAGTCGCTTGCCGCTAGTATTGCCCGGGTCGCTACCTTGCGTATTCGTTAGTTGTTCATTCGTTCCTTTAAGCTTCTCTCTCTGTCGCAAGTTGCCGACGCCAGGCCACTTGTCCGCTGGTGGATGGCCTATCGCAGAGTCGGTATCTTGATTGGGACGACCAACAACCGTGCAAAGCACTGCGGACGGGTTGCATCCATTAGGTGCCTTTCGACCGTATACAAGTGCTTCGGGGACAGATACTCTGGCTCGTTCAACACAGTTGAATTGGGTGCTATGAACTAGATAAATTACAGTGCCAGCTGCGTCTCAGAGAAAACATGAGTTGAAGAAACGAGCTGTGAAAGGAGTGACTCGGAATGCGCAGGCATTCGCAGCCAATCAAAGGTCCGACGAGGACCGTTGCATCCAAGGACCTCTCCTGCATGCCTGAAACACGGGCGTTGGTCGTTCACGCACAACCGTGCTGCGCTGCTTTATTAATTACACAACGGCAGGCAAGCACTCTTTGGGGGCGGAACAGGGCCCATTGCAACGCGAGACGCTTCCTGATCCTGTCCTTCGCCCCCGCAGTGTTGCCCTTGCATCAAGGGCTCTCAAGGCCTGATAAACTCCATGTCGTCGGAGCCTTAGCCGTGTCGCTGTTGTCCCTATCCAACAACATGCTGGGCACTTTGAGCATTGAGCTGGTCGAGCACATCTGCGGCTTCCTCGACCGGTCACACCTCTCTTGCTTGCGGCTTGTATGTCGGTTTCTGCGAGACAAGACGGCGGCCGCGTATGGCAGAGCCTGGCTCGGTCTTTTCGAGACGGATCTCTCCCAAGAGAGCCTGCGCAAGCTCGAGACAATTGCTGGCCACGACGTGTTTCGTTATTCTGTTCGTACGATGCGCATCGTCCGACTCTTTCCGAACTTCCACCGGCCACCCGAGTTCAGGTTTGCTCCATACACAGCGGCTTCGGCTCTGGACTTCTCCTCGATAAGAGTTGTCTGGAACTTTCAGGACATACTGCGTCGTCTCGATAACTGCAATACTGTAGAAGTGTGCGACTGCTTGAGCGACCCAAGCTACTACTACGATGATGGAGGAAACGGAGTCGCCTTGGGTCTTGAACCAACTAATGTACTCTATCTTGTCATGTCTGCTATGGGTTCCCAATCGCGACCGTTACAAAAGCTCCTTATAGACTTCCCTCGGGGGCTCCGCAATGCGAAACCGTTACCCTCCATTTTTCTTCACTCGGGCACATTCCCTTCCCTGTTGGAGCTCGACATCACGTGGGCCATGGGAGACGGCGTGATGGACCTGGCACTTTATCTCATAACAGCCGCCCCGCGTTTGAGAAGACTCAATTTGGCTTTCGACCTTTGTGGTGAAGATGACCACTTCTGGCAGCGATTGGCTGAGGCGCCAACTCTCCCGCCCATCACTGACCTCAGGGCTGCGTTTTCTCGGAACCCAGTTGCGTCCAAGACTCTGATCCGAGGGCTTGTTCGATTCCACAGGACCCTCCGCTCACTTCAAATCAACAAGCTAAGCCTCTCTAGCGACGATTTGGGCTTCTTTTTTCAGGAGCTGTCGCGTCAGGACTTCCCTGGCCTGGAACGTATTGAAATATGCTATATTCGGCCCTTTCGAATGCCGGGCCGTCCATTCACCCTTGGGTTAGTGTATTTCTGCCCTCTTCGCCTCAATCAAAAGGCATTGGAAAAATGCGGCGGCAGCTGGGAGTTTGTGCTTGAAGGGCGCAGGCGCATTACAGGTACCAAGAAGCGAGTTGCTGCCATCCGATTCACTGGCACGGCAACTGGCATGAAACTTGCTCTGCAGGCTCTGGCGGATGATTCTTACTACACTGTGCTTCGTTGTCCTAGGACACCGAGTCCCGGCCTGCCGGAAATGGAAGGCTTCCGAGACTATGTAGGGCGTGTGGTACCTAGGTTTGACCGGAGATGGAAATGGAACGGTTATTATCATTATTGTTAGGTACCCTCACGTGCCCTCACTGAGTTTCAAGTCAAAGAACTAATTCAAAGGAAAACTTACCGTTACTGTACGTATAAAATCTACGCGGGAAACGTGTTGTGTTCTGTTAAGTGGTTACTTTCATTGGTGATAGTTATCCGTCACTCTTAGTCACTATAGAGCAAGCGAGGGTTGTATTTCGGAAAGTCATACTTGAACGTAAGAGCCGATGAAATAGATGCGGCCTCCCAAGGTGACATAGGCAAAATGTCAAACCTCCCGTCCCCGCCAACCCCTGAGAAGCCTAATTGTCTTGTCTTATTTTTGCGGGTTTGGCTTTCCAAAGTTTCTATCGGAGCCAGGGCTACGATCCGGCGCTTCCTCGTCTTCCTAGGGCGTGAATTCATACCGCAGGCATCCTACGTCAATATGACCTCCCCGGCCCTAGTTGCCCGTGCCTGAAAAAAAAAACTCGTCAGCCAGCTTCCCACGGAAGAAACACCTTTCTGAATGACGTACACTTTCTCCAGTTGTTATCTAGCAAAGATTCGCAGTTGATCTCGGAGCTCGTGTCAACGGTCCAAGTCGGGCTCCATGGGCTCACCATATCGTCGGCTGACTCGCATCCTTCTTTCCAACTGATATACATAGAATACGGCACCCTGCCATGCTATTGGAAGAGTGGTATACGATGGGCTTTTTTCCTCGAACCATAACGCTCCCTTTAAGGTCGGTGCCTTCGCAGGCCTTTTTTGCGGAACTTTTTACCCACTCTTCCTGGATGTCTCCTCTGCCTTTAAAAACGCTGGCGTCGTTGCAATGCTGTTCGCCAACAGTGCCCTGTGCAATGCCTGACAGCCAACGCTGTCCCTCCAGAAAGCAGACTTTGCGACTGAAAAATGTATTGCTTGCTGCATCGGCTTCCAGTGTCCTACAGGCCTTCAGTCTTGTGTCTGCAATGAAAAGTTTAGTTATCTAGCATGCGTGATGAATTGCCTCAAACACAGCAGCCGGAAACAGCTGCAAGAGTGTCGGGGAAGCGTTACGCCGGCGCGCACTGAGTTCGTCGCATAATGCACGGATAGGGGCTCAGTCGAAGTAAGCAAGTCGATCAGGTGGGGAAGACCCCTTGTCGCGAAAGTGATTGAGATTAATGTGTGGAACACTGGCGAATGGGGACAAGAGAGGAAACTTAAAGAATAGCAAAATAACGGCCCTGCGTCCACCACGCGAATGCGCTCGGGAGTCGGACACAGCAAGCCTGTGAGTTTACATATTTTTAACACGTCCCCGCCAAAGCTTTTGGACATCAGATGCACGACCGTATTGGCGAAGCAGCACGCATAGGGGCGCGACAGCCGGACTGCCAAGCTCAAACGCGCGATCTGTGCACCAAGCCTTCACATGCAGCGGGTCGCTTCCTCTTTTCGTCATACGAGTCGTCGCGTAGCCATTTAGGCCAGGCCCGCGTTGGGGCTGTGCAGTGCCAACCGCCAATCCAGTCCCCTGGTGGTTTGCTGCCTCCGTGCCAGACCCTGGTCACCTCCAGATGAGCTGGGATGCGGTCCCGCCCAGCGAGCGGCGCAGAGCTGCAGATACGGCGCACGAAGGCGCGCCTGCTGCCATGTTCTGTTTACGGGCTGGGCCACAAGCCGCTCAGGGCTGAATTGCTCCTTGGCGGTCGAACTCTGACCTTTGCATCCCCGTCCGTGTCTCGACGATTCGCTCCGTCTGGCAGCTCGAGGCGCATCCCCGCGTACGCGCAGAGTGTGTGGGCGAGCCACGACCGAGACGGCTTCACTTCCGCTCGCTGCGGCCCAGTCTGTTCTTTGCCTCCGTCCTGAGGCCCGACCACTTCGCGGCGACGAATTGAACATTGACGCACGGCGACCGTTGCCACGATGTTTGCTGAGACGTTGTTCGTGACCATCGCCGCGGCGTTGCTGCTGTTGACGGGGGTGCCGACGTTCGTCATCTTCTGGTGCTCGATATGCATGGCCCGCCGGCGCAAGGATCCCGCGAGGTCATGGCTTACGTTCTACAAGGTCGCCTTTGGCTTTTTTGTCCTGTGAGAGCTTGCGCCCCCTCTCCGTCCCAGTCTCCGAAAGAGCTGGCCGTCTAACCGGCCCTTACCTCAGGTCGATCAAGCTCTTCTTCTTGTTCTACGTCCTGGTAGTTCTGAAGAACACACTTTATACCCAATCCTCGTATGAATATACCGACACACTAGTCACTACCACCATTAACCGGGTGCAAGTCCAGACGGGCATCATTGGGAACCTGTTTGATGAACTTGCCGTCATCCTCCTCCTCGTCGCGCTCCTCAAGCTGGCCGTCGCCGCCAGCCTGGTCCACGCAGAAAAGCAGTCGCCCGTCGACAGGATTTTGCTGTATTGTGGCTATGGCTTCGCTGCTTTACTTGGAATACTCGATGTCACCGCGTTCGCGCTTTCGGAGAAGCAGTACTCCCTTACGTATGACAGGACCGACTACGTCATATCAAACGATGTTTTGGACACGGTGAGGTCTTACAGGAACGTCAACTTCGCCCTGCTCGTCCTCCAGCTCGTCTTCAATGTCGGAGTGCTAGTCAAGGCGATTCTGGTTGCGGTGAAGACCAGGTCGGAGCCGCGAGTTGCCCTGGTGAGTTGAACAGATTGCCGACAGAAACGACGCGGTAACTGACTGGCTGCCAAGGCTACGAGATTTCTCATCGTCTGCTGCACGCTCTTGCTGATGAAGTTGTGTTACAACGTCGGCTACTGGGCCAAATTCGTCCCCTTGGGCGACCCCCAAGCGACCAACTACCCACAGCCAGAAGACTACTATCCCATACTCGAGGTCATTTTCAACTTTTGGCCAATGTTCATCATCTTCATGATCCTGTTCGCCTTGGGCATCAAGAAGCAGCGCGGGCTGTGGTCGACCGAGCAGCCCTTCATGATGATGCGCCCCGGAGGCGTGCCGCAGCCGACGCCTTGGGGCTTCGAATACAGCGCCGTTCCTCAGCCACCGGCTTGGCAGCAGCATCAGCAGCAGCCTCAATACCCGGGGTACCCGCAGCAGCAACTACAGCAGCCGCAGCAGCAGCAGCCGGCATATTACAGCCCGCAAGAAATGCCACCGCACCACTCAGCGATGCACGCGCCGCAGTATCGACAGGAGCTCCCTCCTTCGCAGGGTCACTGGCAAGGTGTTCCAGGACAGGGGCAGCACAATCAGCATCCCTATGAGATGAGCGTGGAAACGGGGTCCACGTCGCCTCCTCCGCCGTCGCATTTCGAGACCATGGGGCTATATCATCAGGCGGACGGTACACCGCCTCAGACGACCCCCTTGCCGTACCATGAAAAGAATTGAGGGTTGATGCTCTGGTTTTATTTATGTAGAAAGGCCATCATATACGCAGTATTCGATGTTGCAGATTGTTTCGGCGTTGGGATGTCAGCACAGCTGAGAAAGATACCTTGCAATTGTACTTGGCAGTAATGCTCGATCTAAAACCCACCGAAGCCCCATGTCTATGTCTGTCGTCATGGCATCGCCTAGTCTAGATCTTCTGTCCATTGCGATGGCGCCACGTACGGTCCATCCTCGCCCATCGTCCCGTTCACGTATCTGCTTGGAGTTAGCGCCACTCATGCGTCTTGTTGTCCGCGACCTACTTCGTGTGACTGCCTCTCGCTGCGAGCTGGCCCTTGTTGTTGGTGAATGTTACTGTCGTGTAGGCAAGCGTCTTGCCGACTGTTCTGCGTCAGTGCCTGTCAAATAGCGGAAGACAGCTCCGGGAACACACTCTTGTCGCAAGTGGCAGTGCCCTTGAGCATATCACCTGGTCGTCCACCGGGTGCGATATATGTCACTGAGACGAGTTAGCAGGATGCAAGTTTCCACTAGGCCTGCCTCTAGGGGAACCCACCGTTGAGGTCGGTCGATACTCCAGTAGCGAAGCGTCCTGTCGAAGCGACGGCCAGGGAACCGCCCAGGTCAACCAGGCTGGCAAGGGTTCCGCCGTGGATCGTCTGGAGTCGGTTCTGGGTTCCCGATTTAGCAGGCGTCAAAGTTGACCTTCTCCACTGCTGCACTCACGGTGTGGTCCTTGTGAATGTCCAGCTCAAAGTCGACGCGGCCCGGAGAGGCGTTCACCACCCGGAACTGTACGGCCAAATGTCAGCGACACAGCAGGCCATCAAAAGATACGGGATGAGGTGCAAATCACCCGTGAACCTAGCAGTCTAGCATCTTGTCAGCTACTGGTTTGTCTCGTTATCGTGCTTCAATGGCTGTAACAGAAGCCATCCCGGAGCAGAGGGGCTGTCTCATTACCTCGGTTCCAGGCCGGAGTCGGCCATGAAAGACCGCATGACCTGAACATCAATCAGCGCCTTCACTTTTGCGCATGAGAGTCTGGCCAACCCACAGCCTTCGTGAAGCCTGCAGGGGATAGTTTCTTTGCCATTGCCGCCTGTTAGGAATCCTACGTTTCCTACTTTTCTCGGTGGTGATGGTCAAGTGAATCGGGCTGTTCTAGGCCCAGACCTGAGGCTCAACAGGGTCTAATCCACTGTGGCTTTGGCACTTCCCACTGACGCAATTATCCGACCTTAACCCGGGACGGCTCTAAGAACAGGCAACGACCGTCAACATTTCAATACAATGACAGCGTGAACTTCATCAACACCCTTATTCGAGCTTGCAGCCTCCACTTCTGCTGCGCCGAAGTATTCTTGTTTTATAATGATCCAGTGACAGCTTCATCACTGACGGACTGGTCTCGCCGCCAAAATGTCTGCCAGTCCGGCGCAGTCGCTCCAGCTGGCGGAGTACCTCGAGAAGCTGCCCGGCACGACCTTTAGGAAGCTCTACCAGCAGCCCTCGACGGCCTTCGCCATCTTCCGGCGCATGCTGCCGCATCTCGGTATGCGCCATTTCTGGAAGAAAGATTGCCATGCGTGCTGACCTTTCCAGCGAAAACGTTCGTCATGCGCCTGCTTTTCATGCCCAAGCCGATGCTTCTCAGCGACCTCGATCTCTGGGTCAAACCAGAAGCCAAACGGTACGACGACCTCTGTCCATGAATGTACCGGCTCTAGACTAACCTCGGGACAGGCAAAAAGACCAGGCGCTCTCGATCCTCCGCAGCCTACACATCATCCAGATAACGGTGCCGTCAAAGGAGAAGCCGCAGGAGATGTATCTGACGGCAAACTTCAAAACCTCCCTCCGCCTGGCGCTTACTGGCGGCGGCACGCACAACTCCTTTGGTGTCCCGTCTACCCTGATCATACCGCCCGAGGTCGACGTCCCGTTCCTCGACCGATACGCGCGAAAGAAGTGGGAGGAGATTCTGCACTTTGTCGTGTCGAGCGTGGGATACAAGAGCACGGGCGATTCTGTCGGGCCGAACAAGAGCGTTAAGGAGCTTCTGATTGCTGGTCGATTGGTTGACAGGCACCCGAGCGGGAGCGTCGGCATCACGCAGGCAGGCTTCACCTTCTTACTGCAGGAGTCACACGCCCAAGTGTGGACGCTGCTGCTGCTGTGGCTCGAAGCGAGCGAAGGCAACAAAGGGGCTGGCTTGGATACCGTGGACATGCTATCCTTTCTCTTTGTCCTGGCCAGTCTCGAGCTGGGCAGGGCCTACGACACGAATGCCCTGACCGAGCAACGAAGAAACATGCTGCCATTTCTACTGGACTTCGGTCTCATCCATATACCTCCGCAGAAGCGATCCATGTTCTTCCCGACTCGTCTTGCGACGACTCTGACCAGCGGCGGCAGCAGCTTGCGTTCAATCAGCGACGGCGTCGCAGCTGCAACAGCAGCACCCTTGAATCCCGCGCTGTCTGGTCCGCTCGGCGGCGCCGGTGACCAGAAAGGCAGCGTCATCGTGGAGACTAATTATCGCATCTACGCTTATACGCAGTCGACACTTCAGATTGCGGTGCTGGCGCTCTTCACCAAGTTGAACATGCGCTTTCCAGACATGGTCGCCGGTCGCCTCTCGCGCGACTCCATCCGCCAGGCCATCAACTTTGGCATCAGCGCCGATCAAATCATCTCGTACCTGGCCGCCCATGCGCACGACCAGATGCATCGCACGGCCTCCCTGACCAACAAACCAGTCCTGCCTCCAACCGTCGTCGACCAGATCCGCCTCTGGCAGCTGGAGAACGAGCGCATGAAGACGACAGGCGGCTTTCTTTTCCGTGACTTTGACGATCATAAGGAGTATCTCGACACGGCCAGGTTTGCCGAGGAGATCGGTGTACTGGTCTGGCGCAGCGACAAGTCGGGAATGTTCTTTGCCAATAAGCATGAGCAAATTAGGGATTACCTGAAGAGCAGGAAGAGAGCAGAATAGGCAGGCTTTTGGGCGTACTAACATGAAGATTGGGGAGCATTTAAATGGCGTTGGGGCGTGTTGGACAGCGAAGGGCACAGACAGACACGCACAGCCGTCGTGAGGGTCTACTAGCCTAGTTTGGAAAATGCCACAATGAAGGCGACCCCTTGTTGGGGATGCCATCTCGATTGAGGTCCTATAGGATCATATAAAAGTCTACACTATCATACAAGTTTGATATAAAGCGAGTAAATTAGGCCTTTCTAGAGTCCCTCGAATGTGCGAAGCTAATCTCCTAGACGCTACTTCATTGCCTTCGCATAGCCGTGAACGTGTAACCTAAACCAGTCCATCGTTGTAAATCTGTTGTAAATCTCTCAACAGAATGCAGGACCAGGTCAAGAAAACAGAGCTTTGAATCTTTAGTCATATCATCATCGCATGTATCAAGCCTCTATACCGTCGTGGCTCCTCGCGCCACAGGGCCGTTGCCGGAACCCCTGAACCATAAAGGCACCGTAGCACGGTAGAGGAGCCTGAGCGAGGCTGAAATCCACAGTCAGTCGATGTTCGACGCCTCACTAGGACGGGTTACCTGCGTTGTTGCTCTGCGGCTGGCCGCCGCCAGTCGGTTCCCGCCGGCTCGTCGCGGCGCCACGGTGATGGTGTCCCGCGAAACGCGTCGTTGTCTGTCCGCACTGTTGCGACTGGGCGCCCGAGCGGAGCAGCATGGGTCGGTTCTGACGCCGGGCAAAGCAGTCCTGGAAGTCACGCAGGGACTTCTTGGCCTCCGCTGTCGAGCTGAGGAACTCGAGTTGGGCAAAAATGACCAACTGAATGGCATCCTCCTCCTCTATGTCCTTGACTGACTCCCAGGTGCGACCCTGCGCCATAAGACCGCTCTGTAGGGCTAAGAGCATCTCCGGGCCACGGTTCTGGTTCATGTAGCAGTCGGTGAGACCACTGACCCGTCCAGTCCAGTACTGCATGGGCTGGGCAGTGGTTATTTGCGCCGCTGTTGGCTCAGGGGTCGACGAGCGATCTGGCGGGGCGGCGAACGCAGCCGAAGGTGACTGCGCGGATGGTTCTGCAGACACGACTGATGACTGACGAGAGGACGGGCTACTGAAAGGGGCCGCTGGCTGCTGCTGCGAGGGCGGTGACTGCAGTGGCAATCCGGGAGTTATGGTATCTGATGAGCCCGTCGACAGGCGCTTCGAGTCTCCGCTGGCCATTCTCGACTGGTGTTGAGGCTGTTGAGAGGGCTGTACCTTTTGTGAAGAAACATGAGGAATAGTGGCAACTGGTGCCGACGAGCCATGCGAGGAAGAGTCAGAGGCCGGCTTCGACTGGTGTTGCGACTGTCGTGCAATGCCGCGTGATGTCTGAATTCCTTGCGGCACAATGGGGAGAGCTGGGGTTCGTTGAATCGCAGAAGAGACTCGTGATGTTGCTGCAGCTTTTGGGGCTACACTGAGCCGTGACGATCCGCGATCTTGGACTGTCACGGAGCGTGGATGTTGCGTCGGTAATTGCCGTGGCTGAGGATGGGGAGCAGAAGGAACTCGTGATGACGGGTTTCCGAGTGTTGATGCAGGCAATGGCACGGGTGACGGGTGATTTGGCTGACGAACAACGGGCTCTCGGCTGGTATCATCGAAGCTGTTGTTTAGGTTATGGCGCGAAAAGGAACTCTTCAATTCGTGCAGAACGCCCATAGTCCTGGACTTGGGCAGCTTGCTCACCTGACTCGGAGTCTGCGAAGGGTTCCAAGCAAGGTTGCTGGCTGCAGGCCGTGGTATACCCTTGCCGCTATCAGCTGGTGCTCGACCGGGTAAAGTTAAAGTAGTCGAGCTTTTTGGGATGAAAGACTTGGTAGGCTTGGCCTTGCCAAAGCTTGGAAATGAAGGTTTGCGCAGAAACCGGGAGGCGTCGGCTCTCGAGGGAGGGGCCTGGACCGCATTCGTAGCGTTGAAAGACGAACTCGCGACGGTGGGACTGGCCGAGGGTCTCTCATTCTTTTGAAAGCTTGCGGAGACTTTTCGCGTGGTACTGATGGCTGCCGATGTAGCGATGTCGGACGGAGCAGCGGTGGATGGAGTTGAATTCCCAGACCAGCCTTCAATCGTGTCAACAACGGAGAATTGTGCGCCTCTCTCGAGGGCCTGACCTCTTGAATTCCACACGGGCCCCGTTGGGCCCGAGATGATCGGTCGGGTCTTTTCCTTTTTGTGCATCTTGAAAGTCAAGGCGAGCCATGAAGTTGCTTTCAGCTTGGCCGAACATACGTCCTCGAGTTTGAAAGCAGTTCGCAAGAAACTTTGTCTGGATGTAGATGTGTGAGCAGATGAACGAAATGTGTTCTCACAGAAGCAAGTGTTCAGACTTCTTGGAAAGTCTCGTCGACGAGGAAAGTCGGCAATGAATAGAAGGACGGGACATGCCGCAGAGATTCTCTGGTTACTGTACGGGCAGCCGACCAGTACAGTACGGATGGCTGAAGACGCTGCGTGCAAACTCTCAGGAAAAGGATGGATGGACAGAGGTTGCAGGGGAGGTGAGTGTTTCGCGAGATGTGGTGTGCCTTGAGAAAGGAGAAAACAAGGCTGAGGGCAGACGCGTGCGATTTGGCGGTCCGTCAGCCCAACTCAACAGCTGCGTGATTCACGCTGCGCGAGCTGGACAACAGGCAGGTCCTGTCCAGGTCATCTGACCGACTCGGCTGTAAGGTAAAAAACTCAGGCAGGCAGGCTTGGGGTAGGAAGGAGCAAGTTGACATGCAATGCTAACGCGTCAATCGATTCACCGCAATGCCTTTTCGCCGGGTACGCTCAGCAAATGGTCCACACCTTTGTACATGAAGAAGATCTATCCTCGCATTGCTCGCGCCTCATTCATCCCAGCCCTGGATCTTGAATTGAAAGACGACATCGCCCTCGCCTTTAGGAACCTCGTGCCCGTTGCCGTCCCACAGGGCCCTCTCGACGAACGTCACGTTCCCGTCCCAGTCTACGAGCACCACTGTCTGTCTCTGCGTGCCGTACATGCCCGTCTCAAAGCCCGCGATTGCTTCCAAACTTCCGCTCGAGTCGGGTCGCTCCTCGGCCCTAAGCTCCTCGACGGCCTTGCCATCGCCATTCATTGACCCCCAGTCCGTGCGGCCCTTGGCCATGGCTTCCTGCATGGCCTTCCGGTGCGACTCGTCTCCTATTGCAGGCACGAAGATGCTGTGCTTGAGCTGGCTGATGTACTCTTCGAATCCTGCCTCCGGCTTCCGTGCAGGGAGGGTGTCGGTGTCGAGGACTGAGAACAAGGACTCGATGAGCTCTTCTTGGCTCGACTGCTTGCTGGCAGCTTCTGACACGACATCGTTGAGAAGTTTCTTGCCCTGCTTTACCTTGGGCCACTCGGCGGGGTCATTATAGACGGTGTTGCTGAGGCCCCATGTCTCGCCTCGCTCACGAGCGACAAGAGGCACGTCGGCCGCCGTTCCCGCCCGGTTGCTGACAATGGCAATCCCGCCGCTGTTTTTCCTGAGCTTGGCACCAACCATGGAAAAGCCACCGACGCCCTTGACGCCCTCGTTTGCGACGAGACGGTGCACGCCGGCCTCGACGCTGTCATCCGCGAGGCCCCCGAACCAGGCTTTGACGATGGCGCCTCTGCTCCTGACGCCGCGGATGGGGTGCTTGGCGTCGTGCATGTCAAGCTCGCGATAGTTTGTCAGGACTGCCAGGATGCCCGTCTCCGTGATGCCGAGCCACGTCCCCTTCTCTGCCCTCTGCAGGTCGCGCGCCGAGAGCACCCTGTGGCCCGAGGTGGGGTGCGTCCACCAGCTCGGGCGCGAGGTTGGGCGCAGGATGTACTCATCGCGGTTGTCTATGAGGATGAGCGCATAGTCGGGGTGCGTCGTGGTGAATAATACGATGCACATCTTGCCGTGATGGCGGTTGTGGGTGATTATGTGAGGGATGTGACTGTTTCGATGGCGACAAGGTAGTCGTGCAGCCTCGGCAACAACCAAGACGCCGTCAGCATGCAACACGCCCGATTATATACTCATTCGGCAACGGGGCGAAAGATCGAGCGCAGGGCCAAGGCTCATGGCCAACTCAGCTCATGATGGCAAATGCGTGCAGCCAAGGACAACGGCACGTCGTCGCTGAGGTGCCCGCGTCGTCAGACGACCAAGTGTGGCGACATCCGAGATTCGCCGACGGCCCACGCGGCGGGAACAGGCCGCAGGGCCGCCTTTCGGCCGGGCCGCCCTCGCGTCGCAACCATGCCCTTTCGCCCGACCGAGCTGGCCACCGACACGTGCGGCTCGTATTGCGGGCCTGGCACAGCCCACGTCCACCGAGGATGGTTCGACTTGATAGCAAGGACTCTCGGAACCAACAACCACTGCGATGAGCCATCTCAAGATGCAACAGTTCCCACCAGCATAGCGCCACCTTTCGATACCCGTCATGCCTATTCATAGTTGCCGACGGCCGGCCCCACGCGGGATTGCGGTGTTACCGCCGTTCCCTTTCACTCGACGGCACAGTCACTTTTTCATTCCCTTACGTTCCGCTATTGAACGGACAAAGCGGCGATCTCAGTTTGAACTTTTTTTTATTGAATCCAGATATTATCATTGGAAATTTTTCTTGTGATCTCTGCTCCTATGTTCCCCCCAGCGCACGATTATCATGGTCCGGCTCCATATAATTATGTCTTCCGCCTACTGTCTACTTATGCTTGGCTTGATCATCTTTTGTTGAAGTTTAGGAATCGGCTCTGCAATGAAGTTTGTCAGTAACATTGACCAAAGGGCACAGAAGCAGCAAACTTACCGCTGTAAAGAGAATGATGAGGTTGCTGCCGATAAAAGCGATGTAAATGCCTACATCGCGCCAGCGGTTCGCAAAAGACATGTCGAGCGGCTCATAGAACTCGTCGCCGACCTTGTACGCGCAGTACTCGCAGCTCTGCGTCTCGTTGCTGACGAGGTACCCGCGCCCGCCGTTGGCGAAGAAGTCCTGCATATACTCGCCGCAGGACATGCCATCAGGTGCGGTAAAGGCATTGAGCTCGCCCGACCGACAACGTACTTGCAGGCCATGCAAGGCCGTGGTGACCATGCCGCTGATGAGGCGCGTGAAGGGATCGAGCTGATAGAGCCAAGCGCGCCAGAAGCCCGGCATCTGCGGCGCGGGTATGGTGACGCCGCAGAAGAGGGAAAAGATGATGATGATGAAAGGGTCGAACTGCGCCGAGATGCGCGGAGAGGGAGTCATCGACGCCAGCGCCTGGGCCATAGTGACGGCAAAGACCTCGGTGACGAGCACTACGAGGAACTGGTAGCCCGCGCGCGCCGGCGTCGTGTCCAAGCCGGGCATGAAGTAGATGGACACGAAGAAAACGACACCACAGAGCACCGAGTAGGGCAGCTCGGCCGTGACGATGGCCGTGGCAAAGGTAGCAGGCGAGTACATCTTGGACGAGGCTTCGCGGAAGAAGAGGGCGCGCTTGATGTGGAACATGACCTCAACCTGGCTGATGATCAGGGCCGGCAGCACGGTGACCTGGAACATGACGAAGACTGTGTACTGCAGCGACGAGCGCGAGTCGTCAAGGTTGAGATACGTCAAGCCACTGACGAAAGCGACGGAGAACTGGTTGAACATGCGGGTGAAGAGGTAGTTGGGCGAGCGCCAGTAGGCCCGAAACATGCGCCGGCACACGACCCGGAGCTGGTGGTGCCACGGCGAGGCGTACTCCTTCTCCTGCTCGTGGGCCGACTCGCGCGCCACGACGAGCCGCTCCTGCTTCATGCGCGATATAGCCTCCTTCGCCTCGCCGAGCTCAGGGCTCTCAGCCCAGATGTCGGCCCAGTCGCGGTCGCCGACGCGGGGCGTGCTGCCGGCGCCAATGGCCTCGAGCATGAACTCCGCGACGTTGTCCGTGGGTGCCGCCTCGGCCCCGTGCCGCCGGAGGTACGCGCGCAGGATATGCGCGTCCTCGCCAATGTCGCCGAAGTAGACGGTGCGCCCGCCGCGCTGCAGCAGCAGCAGGCGGTCGAACATGTCGAACAGCGCGGCGTTGGGCTGGTGGATGGTGCAGAGGATGGCTTGGCCGGCCGCGGCCAGCTTCTTGAGGAAGCGCACGATGTTGAAGGCGCTCTGGCTGTCGAGGCCCGACGTAGGCTCGTCGAGGAACAGCAGCAGCTCCGGTTTGGCCGCCAGCTCGACGCCTATCGTGACGCGCTTGCGCTGCTCGACCGTCAGCCCGGCCTCGGCGCTCCCGATGATGCAGTCGGCGATCGGCTCCATCTCCAGGAGGGCGATGATCTCCTCGACGTAGGCGTGGCGCTCGGCGATGGGGGTCTCGTAGGGCTGGCGCAGGTCCGCAGAGAAGCGCAGGGCCTCGCGGACGGTCTGCGTGGGCTCGTGAAGGTCGAGCTGCTCGGCGTATGACGTTGATCGCTGAAACTGCTTGCCGGGCTTGACGCCGTCGACGAACACGTCGCCCGTGATGACGCCGATATTCTTTCGAGAGGCGAGGACGTCGAGCAGCGTCGTCTTGCCAGCGCCGGACGCGCCCATGAGGGCTGTCAGCTCGCCCGGCCGCACATACCCGTACACATCGTTGAGCAACCGCCGAGTGCCGCCGGGCACGGGGACGTCGTAGTTGAGATTCTCCCAGGTGAGGATGCACTCCGACTCCATCTTGAGGTCCGAGCCCATTTCGTTGGACTTGTCCTTGCGCTTGGCCTCCCGCTTCTCCATCAGCTTCTCGTTGAGCGCCCGCCGCTCCTTGTTCGGCCGCTGGTAGACCTTGAACGAATTACCGCCCATGCCAAACTTGACGAGCTCGCCGAGCACCACATTCAGGATGAGGAAGAAGACGATGATGCCAAACACAATGCCCCAGTTGCGCCACAGGTCACCGGGATAGTACGAGAAGCCCTGGGCAATGTAGTCCGGGCCGCGCACAAAGGTGGTACCCGACTTGGATCCCGGCAGCGTGCAGACCTGGTGGTTGATGTCGGTGTACCCGGATCCCGAGGGGATCAGCGAGTCGGCCGTGCACGTCATGTCGATGCGCTGGAACTCGTTTTGCATCAGCGAGCTGAAGATGAGGCCCAGCACGTTGACCCAATAAATCCAGCGCAGCCACAGCTTCTCGGACTGGTACTGGATGATGTAGCCCGAGGTCGTGACAAACAGCGTGATGAGGAGGACGGCGAACTTGCTGGCGTAGTCGAAATCGGGGCTCACGCAGCCGATGATTCGGAAAAACAGCGTCATGGCGATGTTAGCGGATAGGAGCAGGAGGTAGAAGGTGAAGAAGGCACCCGCATCCCGCACCAAGCCCGTCATGAAGTACACGATGATGGAGAAGACCATAATCTCGGTCGCCGCAAACGCCTGGTCGACAATAATCTGCCCTATCCAGAGCGCCGACGGTCTGTGGAACGCGTAAGACTTGTGCTTGTTGACGATGGATCGGCCCAACATGGTGCCCGCCAGCTCGGAGAAAGCTTGGAAAGCGTTGAACAAGAGGGCAATGAAGAGCAAGCCGCCCTTGCTGAAGGCACTGGCGGACGTCTTGCCCAGGTTGAGGTACAGCGTGCCGAGGACGATGGCGATGACGATGCTCCGGATCCACGCCAGGGTGAGGTTGAAGCGATCCTGGATCTTGAGCGTGAACTGCCGCTTCATGAGCGCCCACACCTGCAGGTGGAAGCCGACCTGGTAGACGGAGCGCTTCGAGGACCCGCGCTTGCTTTCCTTGACCGCCGCCTGGAAGTCGTCGTGCTTGTGCTTCTCCTGCTCCAGCGTGGTCTTGTACTCTGCGATGGCGGCCTCGATCTTCTTCTGGTGGCCAGAGCCCCGGAACGCCTCCAGCAGCGTCGGCGCGTCGTGCGGCGCATTGTGCTCCGACCGGCCAGGGGCGTACTGCCGCTCGAACTCGTCGGTGCAGCCCGTCACGTAGTCGGGCGTCGTCTGCCGCGGGCGCGGCGCGAAGCCGAGGTCCTCAAAGTACGCGCGCGCCTCGGCGGCGGGCCCAAAGTAGACCTGCTTGCCCTCGTCGATGACCAGGACCTTGTCGAAGAGGTTGTAGATGTTCTCCGAGGCCTGGTAGAGCGAGACGAAGGTCGTCGTCTTGTAGAGGTTGGTCTGGATGCGCAGCGACTTGACGAAGTCGAGGGCCGTGCTGGCGTCGAGGCCGCGAGTGCTGTTGTCCCACGAGCAGATGCAGGCGTTGGTGATCATCATCTCGGCGATGGAGACGCGCTTGCGCTCGCCACCCGAGATGCCGCGCACGAAGTGATCGCCCACGACCGTCCTGCGCGTGTGCTCGATGTTGAACATCTTGAGCAGCGTGCCGATGACGTGCTCCTTGAAGGCGGCCTTGGACATGTTGCCGGGCCGCTTGGCAGGCATCTTGGTGTCGAGGGCGAAGCCCAGCGTCTGCTCGACGGTGAGCGTCGGGTGGTGGATGTCGTCCTCGGCGTTGTACACCGCCTCGCCGCGGTAGCGCTTGAAGTCGCGCGCCGCCCACGGGCCGTAGAAGACGTCGCCGGTGACGCCCGTGTAGCCGTGGCGCTGGTTGGCGATGGCCTTGAGGAACGTGGTGCAGCCGGACCCGGGCCTGCCCAGGACGAGCACCATCTCGCCCGGCCTGCACACGCCTTGGAAGTTGTCGAGCAGCGTAGCCTCGACGGGCTTCTTACCGAGGCCCAGCATCTTGATGACGGGCGTGATGACATCGAAGAAGTTGACGAAGGCATTGGGGAACGTCTGCACGTAGTTGGCTGCGCCGCCGATGCCCTTGACCGTCAGGCCATCCCAGCAGGCGCCGAGGTGCTTCTCCTTGATGCCGACCGCCTGGCCGGCCGCCAGGTCTCCACGCAGCGCGGTCTCGAGGTCGAAGACGGAGTCGTCGTCATCGTCCGAGTTGACAGCATCGACACGGCCCTTTTCGGGATCGCCGTGTCTCCTGCTGGCCCTGCTGGCCCTGCGGCTGGCTCGCGAAACCCCGGTGAACTCACGCTGCAAGTCCGCAAACTCGGCCTCTGCTTGCGCCACGGAGATGCCCATCCGCTCGCGGGTCACGTCGTCGTGCGGTCCATTTCCGTCACTGTCGAAGCCCTCTCCGGACGAGGTAGAGTCGCGAGACCGGCGGTGAGTTGACTCGATGTCTGCGGAAGAGTGGAAGCCAGTGGCCTTGGAAGCCTCTGCCTGCTTGATGTCGTGTTCTACCATCGCAAGATGACTTGCCGGGTTCACCCCTGGCGTGGTTCCTATGATATCCAGGCCAGGTCAGGGTCGTCAGGTCCTATTTGGTAAATGTAGGACTTGCAACCCAGCGTTTATCAGGCGAGAGGGGGACGCAGTGACGGCTGTTGTAATAGTCGACTATGTTAGAAAGTCGAGCTCGAAAGTTTGGCGCACACGATATATATTCAGATATATAAGAATGACGGCGGTGTGGAAGCAGAGACGGCAACGCACGGAGTGAAGTTCGGAACTGCTTCGGAGCTCAACTTCGGGGTAGCCTGGGTGTAAGTGCGTGCGCGCGTTCGTGCCTCGCTCGGCCACCGCCCTGTTGCCGAACGTCCCTACGTGCAAGCGAGAAAGGACCAAAGAAGGGAGAAAAGAACAAATCAAAGAAATACACGGGGCGAAGGCGGATAGAAAAGCGAAATCTTGACAGCCCGCAATGCGTGGGGAACCGGGAACAAAACTGGGACAAGGATCAGGAGATCTGCCAGGGATCTCCTGAAAAGGGCCCGTCCCTTGCCATGTTGAGCGAGACGAGCCGGGGAAAAGCCAGTAGCGAAATGGAACGACAGGGAAAAAATGGACCTCCGGGAGGGTTCCGGTGACTCTGAAGGCGGGCGGGAAAACGGGCGCGCCAAGGTTTCGGTGGTCCGGCGTATTACCAAGCAGCACCGCGGCAAAGCAGCCCGCAGCAAATTATCAAACTACGCTGTGTGGAGAACGGGGTCCGCGGTTTGTCTTCTCGCTCACTACGAGTACTCGTACTTGTACGTAACTTGGGCGGAAGAGGACGAAGCCAGGGGGAAAAAACTTGCTCTCCACTTTAGTTTGCCGGCCGGTTGGCGCCGATGGCGCGGTGCGACTTACACGAACCGGCGTCGTATCGGGCTTCCTCAAAAGGAGATATAAAGTCAAAATCGCTGTTTAAACAACGCCTGCTGTACTCCGTACATACTCATACAATGCCACGGAGGAATGCTACATGTACCCATGCCACTCCACGGAGATGGCTTCTCGCTCTGCAAAGTGTGCCCCTCGTCGGTGGGATCAAACATGCAACAGCCAGGTGCCCGCCCGTCGGCCTTGGCCGCCACTCAGCCTCCCAAACGCGCAACCGCCTGCCATTGGCACAGCGCTGGCGGGCGGCGCCGACAGGTCCGAGTGGGGGTACGTTTGCCGACGGACGTCGACCCGGGCTTCGAATGGCGGAACCCACCCGGGGCCTTGACTCAGTCGCCGCAAAACCCTGCGTTTTTGCAAACATTGATGCTGTACGTTACGGGAATGTAGTGCTACTGTTGGTGTACTACGCTTCCCGGTTTAAACGTATCGACGGTTTAAACGTATCGACTAACTAATGGGAGGTAACGGGACGGAGATCCCTCGTGCGGCGCATACACACTCGCCCGCACCGCCCCTTTGACATGTTTGGCAACGGTCGCGTGCATCAGCGCAAAAGGTGGGGAATCCAGCGCTGGCGTCACGAAGAGTCAGTTCGACTCATCCGGCGAGCGCTCTGCGACGGCCCCGCGCGAACCGCAAAAAGGAAGGCGGCCGTGCACGCTCCCGAGCCGGGACGCCGTCTGCAGATTGAGTGTCGATGTGCACCGGAAACTCATGCCATTGGCTCTTACGTGGTTGACAGCGTCGTCACCTCTTCCAGCGTATATTTCCTCATTCGTTATCCAACCCGCCTGCTGTTCAATCATTCCCGTTCACGAGTGATCTACCGCAGCATCACATGTAGGCGAGCGGGGAACTCTCGGCAAACCTGCGGCGAGCTCATTGGGTACCGTTCCCCAGCTCTTGAAGATATGCACAAGTTGTACATGTTGTCTCGTGCTGTTTTCCAGATGGACGCTGTCACCGCGCTTTGGGGCAGAGCCTAAGACGGGGTCATGGCTACGCAAATGCGTTATTACAGGTACATTCTATTATGCCGGCGCAACCAATAAGATCTGCATGAGAATCTATGTTGCCTCTCTGTAGCACACCAATCAACATGAACCTAACGTCCGCTGAATCCGCCGTTGCATTTAACAGTCGCAGCACTCGTAGGTTGCATCCTCCTCATCAATCTGCTATCAATCTCATCAGCCTCTAAGAACGCGCAGCCGCCATCCTTCAGGACGAATCTCTATCCGCATAATCGCACTCGTCTCGCAATCAGGCATCAATGCCTCAGAGTACATGTAGCATCGCATGATGCCGTTGTGCAGAGAGTTGCCGAGATATTACGCTGGCGCCTTGCATTCGTCGGCCTGGTAAGCATCGCAGCACTTCAACGCTGGAAACGGGTGGCGACTGGTACAAGACTGGGCCAGGCTCCGGGCCTAATGCTTCCGAGACACGTTTGCGTGAGACGAAATGCCCAGCGCGTAGGCACAGCGACAACCATGGCGCGGTGCTCAGCAAATAGACCGCGTCAAGCTTCATCTCACCCTGGGCGCAGGGCTGGGCGCTGAGCCAAGGCGTCATGCCTTCTCAAACAAATACATCTCCACAGTCTGGCTCTCCTCGCCCAGAACCGGCAGCGGCAACACCTGCTTCTCCAACGTCTGCCACCCGTCCTCCGCCATCAGGCCGAAGAGCGCCTGCTCGGAGGCGTGCCTAGGCTTCGTCGCCAGAAAGACCCTCGTCGAGAATGGATCGTCGCCTTCCGCCGTTTGCTTCACGTTGGCCTCGTGCAGTGCAGACAGCGTCCCCACCAGCGCGGGCAGCACGTCGACGTTGTACGTGCAGTCGCTCAGCATCATCAAGTCCCAGCGTCGGCGCTGGACCTGCGGCCCGAAGCGGCCCTGCCGGGCGTGGTTCCAGTTGAGGTTCTCGTATAGAATCCTGGCGTTTCCGAGCTGCGACCCGGAGTGGTTATGCTTGAGAAGCGCAATGTTGGACTGCGCCCGGCCCTCAGCCTCGTCGAGGTCCGTCAGGAGAATGGTGCAGTCGGCGCCCTCGCGCGGATACACGGCGGAGAGGCCCGTCCCCAGGATGCCTACGCCGCAGCCGAGCTCGAGGATGTTCATAGTCTCGCTTTCGTCAAACATGCGCCGCAGAGCCTGCATGCACGGGTGCTGGCTCGATTCGAGCCGCGGGAACTTGTAGATGCCCGCGATGGCGGACAGGGCGACAACGCCGGCGTCCCAGACGTGGCGCGCGATGCTCTCGCCAATGTCCTCCTCGACCTCGAGATACTCGGGCGGCTCGAACGCCGCGCTAAGGCGAAGCTTGCGTGTCGAAATGTTGTCGTCGGCTTCGTGCCCATTCAGTGCTACCCTGACCGGCATCACTAAGCCTTCGGCACAGCCCTGCGACGGATTGGCCGCCGCCGACGACAGAATGTCCTGGAGGCCTTCCGCGGAAAAGGCCGAGACGGTGCTGATGCACAGCTCGACCACGTGTCCGGACATCATGGCATTGACCGCCATGGCCGGAAGCTCGTAGACTGGTTTCGCGACTCGCCGCCCCGGCAGCCACTGCAGCTTTCCGTGCTCCGACACCTCGCACGACGCGTCCCCCGACGGCAGGTGGATGTCCGCGGTGACCACCAAGTCGATGGGCTCTTCTGGGTAGAGGAACGAATCGCCCAGATCCGTCGTGATTGTGAATACGAGCTCCGTTTGCATTCCTCGCTGTGGCCGCATCAGCTTCGGTGGGCGAAGGAGCCTGATGTAATGCATGGCGACGATGTGAGTGACGAGATTGTGAAATAGGATTGCGAAGTTTTGGTTGAATAGGACCCAGGCAGAAAATCGGGCTACCGAGAGGGTAAAGGTTGCATTTCTACAGACAGCGGAGCGGAAGACTATTCCCCAAGATATATTTGTGGTGCGAACATGAGCGAGTGAGTGAATGAGTTGGCTCTAAGAATGGGTGATTGACGTTGAAATTTCCCCTCAAACCTGATTCTGTCGTCGCTGAATGCGCCAAGGAGCTTAGTCATCGCAGTACAGGAACAGAACAACACCACCTAAAGTTACGGCTCTTTGTCGATTTGGAAGAGCCTTGAACTTGTTCACTGAACAAGAGGAGAGGCCAAGACTCGCATCAGCATGCCGTGCCTGGCATCTTTGTGAAGTTGTAGGTTGGAAGCTGGGGCCGGAGGTCGCCGGGTGGGCTGCTGATCTCGGTGGTTGCCGGAGGGCGGGCCTCGGCACCCGGTTCAGCTCCGTGCCGCATTACACAGCAATGAATCCGGATCCCGGTGCCCTTTTAGTCGCGATGGCGACGGCTTTGTTCTGGCTTTGACTTTCAATCCGCATTCCATGCACAGCAAGTACTCAAAGATTCGAGTCACTTCTCAGATAGTTCATAGCTGCCCAGTCCAACTCTCGTCGCAATGTCTGCCGCGGAACCCGCCAAGCTGCTCGCCGCGCTGCTCGCCGTCGTGGAGGACGAGATCGTCCCGCTTACGCGCAAGGGCGTCTCCTCGGGCTCCAAGGTCTTTGGCGCCGCCATCATCGCCCGCTCGGGCCTCCGGCCGCTGACCGTGGCCACCAACGACGAGCGCGCCTCGCCGCTGCTGCACGGCGAGATCAACTGCATCCAGCAGTTCTTCACGGCCGACTTCCCCGACGCGGCGGCGCGGCCGGACCCGCGCCGCGACTGCGTCTTCTTCGCCACGCACGAGCCGTGCAGCCTGTGCCTCAGCGGCATCACCTGGTCCGGCTTCGCCGAGTTCTACTACCTCTTCACCTACGAGGACAGCCGCGACCTGTTCGCCATCCCGTACGACATCGAGATCCTCGAGGAGGTGTTCCGCGTCAGGGGCCACGAGACCGAGGAGCAGGCGCGGCGGCGGCCGTTGTATAACCGGTCGAACAAGTTCTTTACGGGGAGGTCGCTCGCGGACCTGGTTGCAGAGATTGACAACGAGGAAGAGCGGGCAAAGTGGACGGCGGAGATCGTGCGGGTGAAGGGCCTGTACAATTCGCTGAGCGAAAGGTACCAGGAAGGCAAAAGGTCCGGGGCCGAGAGCTCAAGCGTTTGGAAGTAAACGCGACAAGATCGACTTGCGAAAAACCATCTCGAGAAGGTTGTTGGTCAGCGGCCGGCGATATGTGATGCATGATGAAATAGTCCTTCTGGCGATTTGATTCCTTTCATTCGAATGTTTCGTCAATCATGTAGCAATGACACTCTGTCTGGACATTTACAAAACGTCAGGTAATTCCTGACCCGCTTCCAGGGTCTACCAGCTCACTCGATACCAGTCCCAACGCTATACTCACGTAGAAATATAACTTAGTAGCCAACCACAGTCTGCCTCTCAAACACTGTGCTCCGGCCACGCCTTCAACGGCCACCAAATGTGCCCCTCCGCCGCGAAGACGCTACAGACGCCGCACCCGAACCCGGCCCCACCACATCGACCGCCGGCCCGTTCTGCGGCCTTGCCGATGCTCGTGGCCGAGACGAAGCTTACGCGAGGCCAAGTTTACATGCTCCCGACTGTTTGGTTACGTCTGGGGGCCGCATGAATCGCGCATAACCAGGTACTCCGCCATCTGCTCGGACCCAGAGGGCTGGGCTGTCTTCTACCTGGATCTCGATCGTGAGATCTGAGTCGGCGCGGTGCCCTCCCAAAGTTGTGAGTGATAAGTCGTTGGAGTATCGAGAACTATAGGACAATTAGTCCCGGCTACGGGTTTGTTATCCCCAATCTCACTCTTTTACATCACTAAGCACTCTTGCGCCCGGAGCCAAGACCTCTCTAATCCAAAACCTGTTTGCAGGACCCGCTGGTAGATGAGCTGTCTCGCGTGTCTTACGGACACATGGCGAATTTTGCTGCGAAATGGCCAACCGTGCTAGTGATGCATGGATGAAGAGTCCTCGCGTCTACGTTGCATCACGGCCGCCGCATGCCTTGCAGCTGCGCGAACCAGTGCGACTTGCGCCGCGACTTGAAGGCAGTGCTGCGTACAGTTTGCATCGCGATGCCTGAGGGGGCCTGCTGCGCCCGAGCCTTCGAAACTGGTTCGCGACCGAGATCACCCCTCAGCCCTTTGCGACCAACACTTTACGTCTCACCGGTGCCGACGTCCTTCGCCACTCAGCCGTCGCGACGACCCGCCGCCGAGGTGCCTTTGCCGCGACATAACGGACTGCTGGGTACGTTAGGGTAGGATCGTATGCAAGTCATGCAAGCCCTTGCACATTTAAGCGCCAGCCAGCCTCCAGCACCCGAGTTTCCATTTCGGGGCCGGCGATGCTCCATCCAACGCAACCGAAGCCCTCCATTCCACCGCCGCGTCACAGCTTTCAGCTGCTGCTGATCGAGGGGATAGATCAGCAGCAACCGAATCGAATCGCGGAGACGGGCCCCTCTAACGTGAAAATGCGTGGCTGGCTGGCGGACATGCGGATCCACGGCCAGTTCCGAAGCGTCAGCTACGTCAATCCTAAGCAGCCTGCGTTCCCCCGCCCTCGCCCATCAAAAAGGTCCCAGACAGGGGGGACCGTGCAGCGCTGGGTTCTTCTCCGCAGGCGAGAGGGGAGTGTGCATGAACTTGCTTCTCTTCAAGCTTCCCAAGCGGGAACGGCCAGCCGGGCTGGCGCCATTGACGTCCCTCGTCTCTCACCTGGCTTTGACCGAAACGGTGGCTGGGGAATCAAATCCATCACACGCGAACAACCCCTCCCGCCAAGAATAGATCCGAGCGAGCCAACCAGCTGGTGGAGCTGGCCTGTGTGACCGCTGAGATGGATGCCACGATGTTGCAATGGCCACGCAAACCGCGGATCGAGCGCACACAGGTGCAACGCCAGCCGCCATCGCCGCCGGCCTCGTGCGACCTCACCTCTCAGCGGCGCCCAAACCCCTCCAACCAGCACGAGGCAAGGGAGAGACATGCGCACCCAAGGGGACAGAAAGGCACGGCGCACCGCAGGTTCGCTGCGAGCTGCGGCTTCCAGGCTTTCCTCGCTAGCCTGGCCCGAGACATACAGCCTGCCCCCATGCAGCCACGCGCCTGTGCGGCGAATCGTACGCCGCCCTGCTGCTGGTGCCGGCGCGGTGGAGAGGCGCTCGAGAGGACACAACTTTAGGTTCATTGAACAGCAGCGGCACGCCCCCCTGCGTCTCTCGCCCAGCCCTCTGTCTCGGCCGCCGCTTGGGGAGCAGAGCCGTCACGACTCAGCCGGCGGGCGCGTTTGAATCGCGTGCGTACAATCCTGGCCGGGACGGCTGTTTGCACCGTACGTAAAGGAAAGGCCGATCCCAGGTGGCTGTCGTCAGCGCCCACGAGGACGCGGCACGTCAACTCCGTAGACGCCGGGCATTGCGACGAATTGGCTCGATTAGGAATAGGGGAACGTAGACGTGAGGAGCGCCGGCGATGGGTGGTGACGGGTTCCTGTCCCGTCTCACATGGGCGTCACGGGTTCGCTCTCCAATGTCGTACTCGCGGTGCCAGCGGGAACCGCATACGACCCGTGTCCGAACCGCTTCCAAGCCCGAAGCGGTCTCCGATCGGAGACTATCGTTCCCAAACATTCTCGGTGTGTCCAAGAGCCGACAATACGTGTACGACATGTTTTGCTTGTTTGTGAAACGGATCTCCGGGAATCTATGTCCCGGTTCAGCATCCTGCACGGGCCGGTTGTATATCCAGGGTCAGGCTGGCATCGCATCGCCGCGGAGAAGCGAGGTGGGAAGTGGCCGGACCAAGGCGGGAAGCGGCCCGGCAGGAACCTAATCCAGTCGTTTGTGGGCACTCGGTCGCACTGTCGAGACCAGCCACCATGACCTCAACTTGAAGCCTGTACTCCCTAGAGCGCGCGGGGAGGTGCCTCACGGTGCCACGATGACGTCTTCGCAATCCTCCAGGACGCTCATCCAAGCCAGAGTTCACGATCGTAACGGTGACAACATTGTTCAATGCACCCGCGGGCACTTCGAATTTGTCCGTCAAGCACACACAGCATACAATTCATCACCCTGGATGGGAGGAATGAACTGGTTCCAATCTTCAATCTTCCATTTGTCTCATTAAATACAGTCCTACACGGTGGTGTCGCCAAGTCCGCAACTCCGGCACAAACTCCACCCCTGCCTCTCATAGCATTGCGAGCGTCCCAAATTGGCAATGCATGCGACCCGACCTGAACTATCCGAGCCAGCACCTACTCCATAGTCGTGGAACCATTTCTCAGACTCGGCCATGTTGCGCGTCTGAGCATATCCATCCTGTCAAATGTCCACGGCTGCGACTTTTCTAACAAAGGAAACTACGGAAAGAAAGCCATTTGACACACCATTGCCTCTACTTCTCCCTTGCGCAGCCCATCCGCCCGCTCGTGACGCCTTTGATGAAAAGCGTTGGGTATCTATAAATGGTCAAATGCTCCCTTGCTAACGTCCCTTCTGCGTGTGCATTGCTGGTAGTGCAGGTCGCCCTTTGCTTGTCTTGTATAGATGTAGGAAATAAAACTCATGACCATTGCTCCGAAATTGACGTAGGAAAAAGTCCCAGGCTTTCCAGAACAGGAAACGGAGTCCGCTCAGGTTCAAGGGGTATCCAATGGAAATCCGCGGCCGGGAATCGTATCGTACAGGTCCCGTTGGCCTGTCCATCCGGCATTCATGGGCTTTCCTTTGGCCTCACTTCCGGCTCGGATCAGGCAAAAAGGGAGAGTGAAATAGGAAAAAGTAGGAAATTCTTCTCCAGCAACGACCCTGGTCCGCCGCCATAGAGGCTTGTTTCGAGGTCCCTTTCCACAGGTTGCTTCCTAGGCAGTGGGGTTTCCGAGAATCTCCGAACAGTTGGCACCGAAGCGCAGGTTGAAGAGCCTCACGCTTTGCATGAACTTCTCCGTCTCGGCCAACTCGCGGCCCCGGCCGAACAAGGTGTCGACAAACTCGACGCCCGAGTTCTTGCCGAGGCTGGATTGCTTCTTCTTGGCCGCCTTGAGCATGGGCGCCTCGCACGCTTTGAGGAGCGTCCTCAACTTCTTCATCAGGCGGTCGCCGGCATTGATGAAGTCCTTGACCGTCTCCTTGTTCTCTGCGCTGCGCACGTAGCCCACCTTTTCCTCTGCGTCCTTGATGTGGACCGACAGCTGGATCAAGAGAAGCCAGAGCTCACCTGCCATGTCGGCAATCGGGGTCGTGGCGCCTTTGTGGTACACGGTCCAGTCGTAAATCCACTTGCCGAGGCTGTTGGCGTCGAACACGCTCCCGAGAAGCAGGATGGGCTCCTCGGTCGGGTCCCAGTTTTTGAGCGAGTAGCCCTGGGGGATCTTGTGCAGGCGGGCATCAGCCTCGGTTGCCCTGGGAGGGGTCGGCGGCTTGGCCCGGTGGGTGTTGGACGGCCTGGTCGTCGCCGGCCGCTGGGGCACGGATGCCGAGGACCGGCGAGCATGAGAGTAGCCCGTCGGAGGCCGTGCTTGGGAGGTCGGTTGAGGCCGCGGTGATTCGTACTGAGCTGACCGGGCGAAGACTGGATCAGCGTAGTATGCGGCACTCTGCAGGTAGTCGTCGTGATTAGTGTACCGTACCCCATCATAGTAAGCGGGGATTTGCGTGCGCTCGCGGCGCCTGTTGGACCGTGACTGCGCCGGCAACACATATGTGCGCCCGAGCGCCTCGATAATCTCGTCCTCGTCGGATTCTCCATAGGGGGTAGAGGTCCGGACATAGGTATACGAGTGCCGGCGATCGCGCCTGGACGGAGACTTTTGACGGCTCGAAGGCCTGCGCGATGACGAGAAATCTTTGCCACTCACATCAACCGTGCAATAGTTCCCGGAGCTATTGTACCGCGGAGACTCCATGTTCATACGGGGGCTGAAGGCGCCATGCTGCTGCGAGTAGCTGTTCGCTCGCGAGTGGGCGGCGCGGGTGGACGGTCGCCGAGGTGTTGCAGACTCGAACCAGCTGTGCCTCGGCGACGGAGTGGGAGTAGCTGAAGACATCCGCGAATACTCCCACTCGTGGATCGGGGTCGATCCTGGTGTTCGTGGTGAAGGGTAGTTCATTGTCCTGCGCTCTTGCGATGTCCAGTCGACATCCAGTCCTTGATCGCCCCAAACCCTGCTGCGGCCGTTCGGCCTGGTCGGCAAGCGTGAGTGCCGTCGAGCGCTTCGTCGCGGCGTCAGGGTCAGTGGCGATTGTTGTTGTGTGTGTTGTCGGTGTTGGTGTTTGTGTTGTTGTTTTTTGGTTGCCCAAAATCTAGCGTCGCGCCGGGAAGAGGCGTAAGTAAAAAGGCGAGGGCTCGTCACCTGGGTATGTGGTCGGAAGAGTAGGGATTAGAAAACACTCCTGCTTCTGCAAACATGACCGGTGTGTGGTATATGATTCCTCCGCGTGGAGCGAATGGCAGCCAAGTCGAGAGCGAACCTGGCCTCTGTGGTGGCGATTTGCAGGCGCTGGACACGTGGGGCCAGCGATCTGAAGCGTTAGGCTGGAGAGAGCGGCAGAGGCGACGTCGAGAGCGACGCCCTTTAGCTGAGTGAAAGTTGCTTGTGGAGAATAGTTGTTTGGCAAAAGCCAAGATGTTGCGAAAGAGGAGAGGGAGCGCCTCTCGGTGTGGGTGTGAGTCTCGAGGTATATATTGTGTGGCACTGGAGGAGCACTCGGCCTCCTGGGCCCCCAGGCCAGACCGGGATGGACGACAACCTAATAAGCAAGCAAACAGACCACCTCGACGCAACAGGGGTTTGCCCAGAATGGCTGGACAGGCATGCGACAGGGGGGCCGAAGGGCACGGCTGGCAGTGCCTTGCTTAGCCTGGCCACCGGCGAATGGGTGGCAGACCGGAGAGACGAGAGGGGGGGATGGAGGGGGCGTGGCTCTAGCGTGTCCTAGGTCCCGTCTCAGTCGCGCGCTCACGCTGCCGTTGCAGCGGTTGGGCCCTGAGTGAGACGCGGCGCCCTGCGAACAGTCACACTGGACCTGTGCTGTGGAAGCTTCGGGCCCAAGCCACACAGTGCTGGAAGCTGCTCGCATGCACGTGTGTCCCGATGTAGCCCCGCTGGTGTGCAACTTGGGATGATGACTGTTGGGTTTGCGTCTGCACAGGCAGAGCTGGCCTCGGTGGTGCTGATGGTAAGCTGCTCGCGAGCTGACGGCTGCGACGCTCTCGTTGTGTTTCGTTGGATGACGGCTCGCAAGAAGACGCCGCCAGTCTTGAGCGGCCGACGCAGCAGCGCAAGATGGAATCCCCTCGTGCAGCAGCCCAGGACGGCGATGATGCCGTTGATTCGTCGTCTTCGCTGACGAATCTGACGACGAAGCGGAGCCGAATTCCGACCCGCTGCTAGGTGTAGGGACCTTCTGTAAATTGTACTCGTAAACTGTTGGACGTGCCGTCTGCATTTGTTGGTCCTTCTTTCGTATAGTAGTTCGTACTCGTCGTATCTTGCCGCCCAGGTTGACTTGCCGCTCCCCCTCGGTCAAATTGATACGAATTCTTGTCGTAACGCTGACGATTCTCCCAGCAATCACGGCTGTTTTGCCGTCACCGTTGACGGCACTTGCTTGTGCGTTGGCTTTCGAGCCGCGTATGAAGACGACCGAAGCTCGCGTGGCGACTGTTGCACGAGTGGAGAGCTGCCACTGAGTCCCCCGGAACCCCAGCAGACCAATTTACCGATACGGCGTGCGTAGCGAAATGATGCAAGGTCGTACTCGTGGTAGAATACCGGCCGTCTATCCGTCTGTCTGCCCGTCCTCGATGCTGCGAGACGAAGGTTCCCCGCAAAGCAGATTCCAAGCTGGCGTCAGTTGGTTTGTCGAGATAATGTCAACTTGCTCCGACTCGGTGCTCGTGTTTCCTCAAGATGTGCTCAGTTGGCGTTCTGACCAGACGTTCCTGGACGAAAACTCTGATCCATGGTACCAAACTCTCTCTGCCCGCTGGTTCAAGGGGCCTGGTCGAAAACAGGCATCGACCTTGTTGTCCCTGGTCAAATATCTAAATCGAGGCGTTGCGCCTGTCGCTGCTGCCAGGAACGGCGATCCTTCCGGGAAAACTTGGTCTTCCGTCAAGAGCCAACCGTGCACAACGGATCGCGCTGCACTGAGGTGCAATATGGTGCACTCGGACTGCGACTGTTTGATCACGCCAAAAGTTTAGCGGCGAATCCCAGCTGCCGGCACCGCGTGGTGCGATTGATTGATGGGAAATGTTTTATCGCCGGGGCTCACAGGGCCAGGGCACTTTTCGCCGCAAGAACCCTCCTCAGGCTCGTCGCAAACCGCGATGAAAAGACCGAGCGGCGATCAAACGTCGTGTCCTTGCGCAGAAACGAGCCGCAACAATGAAGGGCTGTGCCAAGTATATAAGCCATGGGCTTGATGGCTAATTACGTATGTGAACTTGATCCAAGCTCTACAAAGAACGAATTGTCCGGCAGGTTAGCGACCAAGCAGCACATCACCGAAGCGTGACCTGCTTTGTGACATCAGCGCACACCATCACTCGAGCTTCACGGCTTCAGTGGACGGATTCGCCGTCACATGCACGGCTAGGCACTGTGGTTTCGAGCCGCCGTGTGCCACCACGTCGCCGCCGATTGGGCCAGCATCGAAGCCTTGGTGTGACGTCCAGCTCTCGATTGCAGCAGGGCTGTAATCAAAGGCCGTGACACCCTGACCCGGCCGCCAGCGCATTTCTGGCATCAACCTGGTAGACAGAAGCGCCGAGGCGTCGGTCACGAACCTCTCAATCCAAGATGGCCTCACACAACAGGAGGTGAGCCCTCAATTCTTCTACAACCGCGGTTGCCTCGCAGAATTTCGAGTAGCTGGCGAACGAAGCGGCTCACGGCCTAGACGACTGCTCGACTAACACCAGGACGCCTTTGTCCAACGGACCTGGCAGGTCAGCGCAGTGCACCACCGGCACTTGACAACACCATGCGCACCCTCTTCCACCTGGGCAAGGCAATGTGTGAAGGCTGCCGCGTGGCAGCTTTTTCATTTTGTTTGCCTTGTCATGCGCTGAGGGGCCGTCGCCATCGCCGTCTCTGGCTGACGGCCGAGGTCATCGGTTGCGCCCAGAAGATGGCTTCTACGTGGACCATGAGATGGCCATTGTTTTCGCTTCGAATCGGTGGACTATTTACAATTTTAACAAATGAGGGGAGTTTGGCGTGGAATGGCCGCAGTGTCTCACGTCTCAGCGCCCCTTGACTCTGGGCACGAGGACAAATGCCGTTCTGCCTTTTGGCTTTGCCATGTCGGACATTCAACGTCCACCGGCACGCGTTCCGAATGCTTTTGCCTCCCACGGAGACAATGTGGATGTGTGGGGATGCCTCACGTACGTGCATTCATTTCCATTGTGTGGATCTTGAGGCGGCATACGAGTAGCTGGAGCAACACGCTTCGAGCTGCACAGCAAGTTATTTCTTTGTTGATGCGGAGCATGATACGCACACGGGCCTTTTCTCCCGTGGTTCGCTGACAGCGGCCGGCTCTGCCGCGAGGCCGACGAAGGCGACGCATGCGTTGCTCCACGGAGCAGGGCTGCCTGATTGTCTCGACGACAGCGGCTTACAAGCCTGTCCGTCCCAGCAATCGGTTACCGAGGCTTAGCGGCCGCAGCATCATAGGCGCAGTGCATCCAGCGAGCAAATGCCCTCCACTCATCTGCTCAAATCTCGCGAGCTGCATTTGCCTGGGCCGTTTCGGTGGCCGCAATCCACCCGGGGGACGGCTTCCGGCTCCTCTTCCCCCCGCTCGAGTGCCAATCTCTCCTCTTCTCGGTGCGGCAGGGCCGCCGACTTGGGGAGCTGGGACGCTAGAAGGCCCACCTGGCGGGATCGTGCAGCCCGCGCAAAGGGCCCATCTGCCTCCCGTTTCCCTCCCGTTTCCCGCCATCCCGCATGCCCGCCTGCGTCGCGCCAGGCACGGCGCACTGTACGGAGCCAAGGTGAGCGATCACTTACTCGTACTCGCAGGATTCGCCGTCGGCTTCTTGACGTCGACACTTGCCGTGGCACGCCCCCCTTGCAGGCAGTACCACCAACACTACGGGTACGGCTTCAGCTTGACTTTTTCCCAGCTGCGCATCCGTGAAAGTGTACAATGCGAGGGGATACGACGCTGAGGTTGCTCAAGCTTGCCTGATGCGCGACCGCCCGTCAGCCAGCCGTTTGTCAGTCGCCTCTCGTGAAACTCCTCGAGCACGACCTTCGCTGTGGTCTCGGACGCCCCGGCCGCTCTCCCGGCCAGAAGATGAGTGGAGGGAAGCATCTGCTGGCACCCCTGGCATTACTCCGTATTTTGATAAGTTGGCAGAGTCAGCCACCGAGGCACAGACGTCCACACCCTCCGTTGTCTGATTAAAACGCTAGCTCGGTGGCCGGTGTGTCGCCCTCCCCCTGGACCTTCACCTTGCGCTCCCGGCCTTGTCCCTCAGCGACGACAGGGAAAAAAATTTTCTTGCTCGTTTCCGCCGTGGCATTCATTTCGCAATTTCAAGCACTCGTCTCCGGAGGCCGCTGGCATCTCCGACTATGTCATAGAGATGGAAGCGCAAGCCATTGTGACTCATCGCCAGGCTTCGTCCGTCCCATGTATTCTCTCCCAACGCACAATGCCATGGTGCTGTATTGATGTCCAAAGGCGGCTCGCTGTCGAATGGCGGCGCGCGACTGTCAACCGGTCTCCATCGTGATTGGCACGCCCTCGGACACGTCGCTCGTGGTGTGTAGGTGCATGCCCCGCAGCGATGGACCCCTGTCGTACTGAAGCCAAGCATGCTTTACCATTCGCTACGACAGGAACATCTAAACACCTGGTCTCTGGATTCCACCAAATATAGGGATCGCAGGCTTAAGTCTGAACTTAAAACTCTGCTGACCGACTCTCTGTTGCTGGTCGGTACCGGGGGCCGTTGCCCGGGTCTCGATATGTGGCCCTGTCCGGCCGTTTGCGAAAACATGGCGTCAGCGGTGGAGGCAACGTCAACAAACGACGAGACCACGGACTCTTCCCGGAGCGAGCGCACTACACGAAGGGTTGCCGTCGTTTGCCTGGGTTCCCGCTCTGACTAGGCAGAAGCACAATGAAGACTGTCATATTGAACTTGCCAGCAGAAATGGTCGTGATTGTGTCCGTTGGCCAGCATCATAGAGCACGCCTCGGCCCGCTTGCTGTCACAACCCTCCGCCGCAAGCCATCAAGGATGTCCTACGTTTAACCACGAGACGTGTGCGAGGCATCCGAAAAGGTACACCACAAAGGCTGCAAGATCCGACTACGTGCAGCATCCGCCATATTGTGACTTATGCAAAAGCCCGGCTGTCACCTACACAACCGTACTGGGCAGCCAATGGAGATGTCCCTACCTGACGCGGGTGAATGTACGCGCCATTTGCGCCGTAATCCTTACCAAGCAGGCGAGAGCATGGCCAGTTCCGACAGGAGTTTCGCTGCAAGGCCCATTTTCACAACGAATGCGAAGATACCCAACTCATCCTGACACCTGCATGCCTAGAACGTACATGTACACTTGTGGACTCGTGACGCTCTGGCCATACCGGCACGTGTGTGGCATGGTAAGGATGCAGCGAGCCCCTCCACTGCCTCACACCCCTCTGGTTCCAACTCTTGCAGAAGTTCGGCCAAGCTTGTGCCTTGCCGAGCTGCAATCGTCAGGTTACGGCTCAGGCTGATCGATGGGGCGGGCGCCTCTAGACTGACGGGCAGGCATGCAAGATGACGAGTCGGCCGAGTCATCCTTCTTGCTCGATCCGTCAGGTTGGAAGTAGCGGCCAAAACCTTTCCACCCTACCCGTGGTGTCTCGTGAAGCGTTTGTGTTGCTCATCGGGCAGCGATGGCGGTCTCTGGTTGCCGACTTTTGACGCCCGCCAGCACTACACCCGTCATCCACCATTCCGCTCCTGCTAGCATGAGTAATAGTCTCTCTTTCCTCGTCGCCTCTATTTCTTTTTCTTCTATCCAGAAAGCTCGGCCAATCTGAAATGGGCCTACCGGCTGGGGGCCTCCGGTGCAACGTCGATATTGGGCGCGCACATGCTCGTCGTCTCAGCGGCCGCGCGCCACGCCAGCCACGTGGGCAAGGGTGGCGGTGCAGTGTGCGTCAACCCCATTCACGTGATGCAAACCAGTCTGTCGGGACGGCCCTTGCGCCACCTCGAGGCTGTGCTCCACCACCTCCACCGAAGCTCAGGTTCCCGTCTAGCCGACTTACACAAGACCAAACGAATCCAACTGGCTGCCCATTGTGCATTCTCGCAATCACATCCCTGGCAAACTGCACATTTGATTGGGCCCGCTTGTATTGCATGCCTTGGTCCTGCTTTCTGCTCTGCCACGCGGAGCAGGCGTGCCGTGCGAGATGGTTTGCCACCAAACGCGACAAGTCGCGCTGCGTCATCGTGCATGCTCCGTAGCCTCGCCGTTCGCGACGCGCGGTCACGTTGACAGCTCACGCAAGAACTTTGTATTACCGTCGCATTCATTCTTGCCACTGCGGATTCTCGCTGCTGGCATTCATTCAGGGAGCAAGGCTAGGTCTCGCGCGGTTTCAGCCTCGATGAGTCACAATGAGTCCAGCGCCCCCCTTCCACTGTCGGTGTTGAACGGCGCCAGAGTCATGGTCATGGTACAGTAGCAATACTCGTAGTCTCTGCTCATGAGGCAAGAGCCACATCCTCTCTGAGCAGAAGGTCGACGCATCCACTGCCGTTCATCCATTCACGACGTATTGTGGGGCACCAGCCGACCGGGCTACCCCGTCGACGAAGCGACCGTGCGGTATCTCACAACGCGGCTGTGCAGGCAGCAGGACGTGATTACGCGCCCATATAGAGAGCTGTATCAACTCACGGCGGCAACGGACGGTCTCGACTTGCAAGCCCAGCCATTCGGATTGGCGGATGAATCTGCCCAGCCGTCGCCTTGCCATTTCGACGACCCGCCAGCATCTCAGCTTGCGTACGGACCACCAATCGTCTGTGTCGCTGCGACAGCCTCCATCCCCGTAGCTGCGACTCAACTGAATAAGTTCTGCCTGGCGTGCTGTACAGTCACGGCCAGGCATGACTGCCGTAGTGACGTGGCTGTCGTGAGGCAAGGGAGTGGTTAACGACACACCCTCGGAAACTGGGCTCACGAGCTGGTCTACGATGCACGGCACAATCACGGGTAAAGCAGGATATCGGTAGCAAACTCCTCATAAAACCCATTATTATATTGCAACCAGGAACGGAACCTCAATAATCCACGCGAATGCTAGTGACCGACCCCATAAACCAGCGCTCGTGTACCGGGAGTTGGCAGACCCGCCATCCTAAAGGACTCGCTTGTTAATGGGACGTGCCCCCGCGATCCTCTTGATTCGTCGACGAGAATGGCCATTTCTTTCATTTTGTCGGCACAGGTAATGTGCTTCACCAACTCATCCGTCTTGACAATTATCTCGTCGTCGTTGGCCTCAGGACACGCACCAGCCTGCGACGTTCGCAGCGACGTCAGGAGTCGTGATCTCGCCCAGCAAATCGACAGCTTGAAGTTGTAGTAACCCAATCTCCTGAAGGATGGTTATAAGATCGTATTCTTCCAGCCGGATATACGCAACCTTGCCGGCACATATTTGGATGACCGTCTGCTCAACGACCATCGACGTCCCTTGCCAGGCCTTCTCCGATGGCACTTCAGACAAGCCGTTCTAACCAACATGAGGGGAGGCGGAGAACCTTACTTTGAGCACGACTTCCCTCCTGGGTCCGACATCATGGCGGACATCCGATAAGGTCCCAGGGCTACTGAGAGAATGGAGTTCGAGCTCTTTGACCATCTCGCGCTTTATGACGACATGCATACTGAGGATGAGGATAGCGCCGAGGAGGATGACGCGGACGAAGACGACGATGTGTCAGACCAGGGTTAGGTCTCCCTGAGACCGACAACCTTTGTACGAGTGCCTGTCGTGAATTGAGTCTCATCTCATATTGCTTGCACCACCCCACCTGTGCCCTGACGTGTGGCGACCTATCGTGTACGGACATCTAGACATAAGATAACCTAATGTTATCAAAAATGGTATCTATTTAGAAAACCCGAATCCAATCCCATGGCTACCTGCATGGGATCACAACAAAACGGCGACGGATAGCAGGCTACTAAGGTAGCTAAGAGGAAACGATAGGCAGGCTCGCTCTTCGTATGAGGGTTCAAGTCGCCGGGTTGTAACTAGACGCCCCACCGCAGGAGAAAATCCCCTGGGCCTCCCCAGAAGCACTTAGATGTTGCAACGTCGCTAATGGCAACCGGTAAACAAGACGATCCAGGTACCTAGGAAGAAGGGCATCTTTGCTTGAGACAGAAATTGCTTTATTTCGTGTTTCTCTGGCGCGGAAGAAACTTGCTTCTAAGGTTTTCATCAAGTCCAACGGTGGATAGGCCTTTCGCACCTGACTTGTGTAAAATATGAGGCTGCAAATTCTTCGCGACTGGCAACAGAACTTACAGGGGTGCAAGACCGGACTTAAATTGCGCTTGGCGGAATCCCGAACCCCGGCATTCCATGTTTCAGAAAAGCCTCTGTGTTACGACGTTGGTTGTGTCTCTGGCAGTGAAAGATGTGTATAGCTGCTCGCGGCATCACGGAATGGAGTGTTCAAAACCACACCAGCATCACCTCCCAGCACGGCCCAAGCCACAGCAAATGTTAGCACAACCACCAGCAAACCAGACAGCCATCGTCGGCCTTGGCGATGGCAACATCGGGCTGCAGCGAGGCGTGGTCATACCGCAGCTTGCCGACGACATGATTTTAGTGAGAAACGTGGCCGTGGCGCTCAATCCCATCGACGCCAAGTTCGCGGGCAAGCTAACCACTCCCGGCGCAGTCGCGGGCATGGACTTCGCGGGTGAAGTCGTAGCGGTCGGCTCCAACGTCCGCACGGCCGCGCCCATTCAAGTAGGAGACCGTGTCTGCGGCGCGGTGCCGGGTATGCATGCGCTGTCGCCCGACGTGGGAGCCTTCGCCGAATATGTAGGCGCCGCAGATATCACGACCATGAAGATCCCCAGCTACATGTCCTTTGAGGCCGCAGCATCTCTCGGCAGTGGCGTGGGTACCATTGGCATGGCCTTATTTCAGTCCCTAAACGTCCCGGGCACACCGAGACACCCGGCAGAGAAACCTGTAAACGTGCTCGTTTATGGCGGCAGCACCGCGACCGGCACTCTAGCAATACAACTGCTCAAACTGTGAGTTATCTCTGACTGATCTCCACTTCAGTCATCTCGTCTCTCCCTATCTGTATTTAGACGCTGACAAAGCCCTGTTCGTGCCGCAAGCTCGGGGCTAAACGTTATTGCAACTTGCTCGCCTCACAACTTCGACCTCGTGCGCTCCTAGGGGGCCGACGCAGTTTTTGATTATAGAGCGCCATTGTGTACCGACGATATCCGAAACTATACGCGGAACTCGCTAGGCTTTGTGCTCGATTGCATCTCGGAGCCGGAGACTATGCAATTTTGCTATGCCTGCATCGGTAGAGCAGGGGGTAAGTATACTGCGCTGGACCCCTATCCCGAGTTCCTCCACACTCGGCCAAGCACCGTCGTGCCAGACTGGGTACTCGGACCGACAGTGATCGGCAAGAAGCTCGGCTGGCCGGAGCCGTTCGCTCGAGAGCCTAGCGAGGAACAGCGAGCATTCGGCATCGAATGGTTCGCTATAGCGCAGGAGCTACTCGATAGTGGGAAGCTGAAACCGCATCCGCTGCGACTGGTGGCCGGCGGTCTCGACGGCGTCCTCTACGGCTTGGAACAGCTGAAGCTGAAAAAGGTCTCTGGAGAAAAGCTCGTCTGCCGTATCCAGGGTTCGAGCTACGAGAATGTGGATCGGATATTGGCGGAGGAATCGACGCAATCGGGGGAGAAGAGGTATCTTGTGAGCTATGCGGGATCTGAGGCGGGCAGCAGCATATGGGTTGACCTGGACAAGTTCCAGGAGAAGCCACAAGTTCTGCACGACTGGTACAAGGAGAAGTGGTGGACCACTTGAGAGTGTAGCTACTTACGGCACTGCTGAGTGGCATGGCGCCAAGTTAGTAGCTTCCCAGCCACAAGAGAGAAGCAAAGCACCGCTACTGCGACTTAACAAATTTGAGCGTGGATAATCTAGCTCATATACTCCGTTGACATTCATTTTGGTGGTGTTAAGAAATATGTTAGCTACAGTAGACGTGCCGAAAGACTCATGCAGGTCGGTGTTGCATGCTTCGACGTTACTATAGGCCACAAGGAAGTAATTCCCGGGAGAAAGAGGATGTGCATCTCGTGTAATTGTGTCGCTATAGTCATTTTGAATGAAGTACCTGCTCGAGATAATGGGAATTATCTCGGGCATGTCTTGCTAACCTCCATCTTTCCGACATCGACTCAATCTCGCGAGACAAAATGGACAGCTCATCAGTATCATCCACATCCCAGCTGCCTTCGTTGCAGTACCAGTCTGGTCTGACTCCACAACTCGACAGCTACGACAGCCTCTCTCCAGAGCAGAAAATGCTGCGACGATACATTTATTATCCGACTCCGCTAATATAAGGTGACAGTCCTGCTATTAGAGCCTTGAGTACAACTTAGGTGAGCTCCTCACCACACCTGCCTGAAACTTGCTCTGATTAGACCATAGCCTTCCGTGCTGCCTCCTGCCCAGAATAAAGAATATCCAACCCCTCCGAGAGGCTCTCACTCGAGATGCATTTGTTCCTTAATGAATATAATCAGGATCATCCAAGCACTTGGTAACGTCCGCGTCGAGGTCCACGATGGGGACCTTCTTGCAGCCTTGGATTCTAAAGCTCTTCATATAGGAGCCTTCCTTGCTGGTGCTCTTCTTGTACCATTCCTTGGGAGAGCCAGCCGTCGCTGAGCCAAGAACGTCACCAAGGCAAGCAGGCTTGCTATGGAGTGTAATCGAGCAGCGGGTCCAGGCCGCGCTGCAAAAAGTGAAGGATCCAACGCGCTCTTTCGTGATGCTATCAGGGAGAGGGTAGCAGTTGTTGTCGGCGACCACGCTCTTGAAGTGCTCGTGCTTGCCCTTTTGGTTATCTTCGGTCCACACGGTGAAGCTCCATGCGTCGACGCCCATGAGAGCCATGGAGGAGAAGGCGAGGATGGAAGAAATCTTCATTTTGAGAGTGATAACGGTTCAAGAACAAGGATGTTAAAAGAGTTGAGTGGATGAGAAGGAAAAGAGGCAGTTTACATGAGACGAGTGACGTCCTTTATGTCTCGCTTTGCTTCATCGAACTGCATGCCGCGTTTGAATAAGCTTAATTTCTATTTACTCGTAGCGAAACTCTTCGGCGCTTTACCTGTCAGCATGCGCCCCGTCTTGAGGGAACCGGAGCAATTTGCAACCCTGTGCTGACCTGGGGAAAAATAGATTTCCATTCCTATCTCATCCAGTGTGGATTTATTAGGGTCGGACGGTGGGTCGAGTCCAACTCAGCCGTTCGCTACTGACGTTCGATCGGCACAAGAACGGGAGGAGGACAGAGTTTCTAAGACCCTCTCGGGCAGATAACCTCTCCATGCTCCAAAAAAAATATTACGCTCCCTACATAAGGCGCAAATGGCATTAGCTACGGCTATCGTTATTTGCACACGGCTTCGTTAGGGTAGGATCGCCAATGGCTCCGCAGGCATCAGGCTTGCGCGACTCAATGCATGCATCGGCAGGATACATAGACATTTGGCTATAGGTAACATGAGCTAATTCTTCGCAGCCTACGGTATACTGTTTGTTCCTCGTAACGTAAGAGTCGCCGAGTCAACAATAGCCTCCGCCGAAGATAAAGTATCTCGATTGCCCCTTTCACCATCCACCAAGGGAAAGAAAGGGTACATGTATACGGAGTGAGAGGAATCTAACAACACCCATAGAGCGGCGGGGTTTAGCGGGACGGCAGGACGCGGGACGGCGGGACGGCGTCGTGCCGCCGGCTTATTGGCCACCCAGTAAGAGCCGACATGAGGCCTGGGCATGGGAGCCCGCAAGTGTTGTCGAAGCCCAAAGGCTTGAAGCAGCGTCATGCCAACCAGGGTCAGCAGCAGGCACTTGATGCGCTCGGGCACAACAGAGTCCCTTATCACACTAAGGCCGTGGAGTTCATCCGTCTTACAGCGTATTCGTACGGCTTTTCACTTACTGATGAACGATGGTAGGGGCCTGGCAGGGGAGCCGGCCCAATGGCGGCATGGGAGTCTTACCCGATAGGGCATGATTCCCCGCGGGGCTACAGCGTGTTCCAGAACTCAAGTCCAAACGCACATATCATCTTTGTTTTTCACGTTTCTCTCCATCTGAATGCTAATTAGGAAGCATACACCGAAGCTGTCATCGGTGTACATCCGTGGTCGAGAGGTGTGTAGCGTCGTAGCATACTAAATTATTGGCAGAAGCCTTACGCAAGGCCAAGACAGCACAAAGACAATACATTTGCTTGGGAAGGGAGGTTGTTGTAATGTCTTTTGGCATTGGCACTGATCCTCCGCTGTCAAGATTGCAGTTTCTCTATCCCTGATCTCGGACGCCTTCATCATGCTCACCGTCTCCCCTACTTGGCGTTCAGCGGTTTGCGGCCGAAGATGCTGCGGAACGGGAAATAAGAGTGAAAAGCAGGCAGCCTGTCGGGCTCTTCTCGGGAAAGATCCTTGCGCACGTTGACAAGAAACATCTCAATCTGGACACTCGTCCAGCCTAGACCATCACGAAAAGGCCGCCGCGCGAGGCCGACCAAACCCCACATGATGACATCCCGTAACATGTGTCCGCACTCCTGCAGCCGCAGCTTCCTGGGCCACGGCCCGACGGGACATTTGAGATCTTGGTAGCGCAAGTTATGGAAGCCAGCGGTAAGCAGCTCTTTTTCAACGAATTGGATGCCATTGAGCTCCGAGCCCAGCGCAGCCAGTCCGGCTTCCAGGTACATCAGAAAGTCTCGCCACGCGTAGGGCTTGTCGCAGGAATCATCGTCGCATGCAGCAACGTACTGGAACTCCTGCACTTCGACATAACCTCCCGGCTTCAGATGGCTGAGCGAAGGATCAGCGCGGTGAAGTACAGGATGCTTTGTTTGAATGGCAGCTTACTCATATATTCGCTGCCACATCTGTGGACGGTTCTTGATGGAATGGCTGGTATGGCGTATGTGAATATAGTCGAAGCTGCTTTGGGGATATGTCCATCCACCTTCATGCTCAATGTCGTCGACGAAGAATTCAAGGTTTTCTGGTACCCAGTCCGGCTGGATAGGCGATAGATCCATGCCGTGGAAGTGAGAGTTGGGGTAGAAGTCAGCCACTGGAGTGGTCAGTCTAAGCAATAGTTTCTACTCCGTACTGACTCAGACAATGTGAGGTTTCGAACGGACTCACTTTCGATGCACCACTTGCCGGTCCCCGTGCCTGCCACAGTCAGCCTAAGCCCCTTCACGGCGTCAACCGGTCGCGTAAAGTTGAACACACCCAAGTCGAGAACTTCGGCTCCTTGCTCAAACATTGCGTGACAGGGTGCATAGAAGTAGGTTCCATCACAGAGATGGACAGTCAAGGCATGTTTCAGATTGTCGCGGAACTGCTCAGTCTCGTCATTGGGGAAAGCATACTGGCCAGCGTGGTAAGCGTGGTACCGCAAGTGTCCGTCGACGACGTGCTTGCGAACACTCGAGGTGAGGCTGTGGGTGTCACTATCAATCTCCTCGTCGGCGCCGTACTCGCCCCGCTCGATGGTGTGGATCAGGGTGGCATCCTCTGCGGTGGCGACGACGATGGTGTCGGCACTGGACGATGGTGACGTCGGATCGGGATGGCGGTGACGAAGGAAGGTGGTATGGCCGCCCATCGTTAAGAATGTACGGGTATCCCAGCTGGCGCAGTGTTCGGAGAGAGAGAAGACGTCGTGGCTGAGCTAATCACTGATGCTTGGCAGCCCGGGTCTGCTGAATCCTTTAAAGGTTTTCACACCAACCCATGCGGTAGCTTCTTTTCGGTTAAAAAGGCCTTCTGAAGTCCTCTCAACTGACATTTGCCGTATTTGGGCCGCCGCAGCGCATCAAAATGTGGTAGCACAAGCCTATCGGCGCTGCCGTGGGACCTGGCTGGCGTCCCTCGCCCAACGACTCGGTTCCAAGTCGTGGTACAAGCCGCAGGCGAAACCGTGGACCTGGGACTAGATCTGAGTTACTGGCGAACGAGGTGTCTAGCCTGCATCCCGCAGGCCCCCGCACTGATGGTTTCCGGGACGTTGTGCGACCAACAGTTATCGGCGTGGATCGGCGTTGCAGCTGAGTTGCAACTGTGCCGCGGCAGGGCGGCAGCTCGGAGGTGCCAGAAAATGGTCTAGCCCCGCGGCGAGCAGGAGCCTCACAGCAGCCGCTCACGGGCTCGGACTAGAAGTCTACGTCCTTTTTCTGGATATTTACCAGACGGCACGAGGGCAGGCAGCGACGGTAGCAGACAGGAATCTTCCCGAGAGCCACCCTAATGTCTGTTTCGAATTGAAGCGATAAAACCTTAAGATTCTCCTATAAGCCAAGCATACTACTGGTGCACGAGATGACGCAAAGGCATGCGCCGACGGATGCCTTTGTTCCAACTAATACACGGACACGGTGAGTGTGTCAGAGCCCTACATTTGTTGCGCGTTTCGTCTTTCTAGTCGTAATGTTACAAATCGCTCTCATGAAGAGTTACTATCGATGTCGCTGCGTAGCCCTGTGCCGCAAATCGTAGACCAGTCCGTGTCGGACGCTGTCTGCCCCGACGTTTACGATTAATCTCGGCTCTACATGTACTAACAGAGGCGAGCTATGGGATTGATTGTGAAAAAAGTGCCATTGAAGGTGAAAGCCGTCGTTCTACACGTGCTACCTCGAAGCCCCCTGATTGATACATGTCTGGTCCAGTTGTGACCAATCCAGCCAAATCCTCGCATATGCATAACCAAATTCAACTCGTTACTTCCATCAAAGGTTGCCGCAGACTTGCGTGCTGCGGACGAAGCGAATACGTCTCTCCAATCCCTCCCAAATCACCACTCTACATCATGAAGACCACACCGGCGGCGGCGGCCAGGAGATTGAGAGCAACGGTGGTTCGGTCGGAGCCAGCGACCACGACAGGCGGAGGCGGAGGCTTGTTGCTTTGCTGCGGTGGCGGGGGAACAACCTTCTTCTTTTGGCACTCGTCGTCGCACTTCTCGACGTCCTTCTTCTTCTGGCACTCGTCGTCACATTCGTCGTTCTTCTTCTTCTGGCACTCGTCGTCACATTCGTTGTTCTTCTTCTTCTGGCACTCGTCGTCACATTCGTTGTTCTTCTTCTTCTGGCACTCGTCGTCACATTCCTCGTCCTTCTTCTTTTGGCACTCGTCGTCACATTCACCGTCTTCTTTCTTCTTCTTTTGGCACTCGTCATCACAGGGCGGAGGAGGGGGCGGGCAGTGGCCATCGTGGCCATCGCAAGGAGGCGCAGGCTTGCACTCGTCGCCGTCGCAAACGATCTTCTTGTAGCACTTGTCGCCGTCACAGTGGTCGAACTTGCAATCGTCGCCGTGGCAGACAAGGTTCTTGTCGCATTCATCGCCATCGCACTTCTCCCAGGCGCACTTACCATCGTAGCAGACGACCTTGCGCTTGCACTCGTCGCCCTTGCACTGGGGGTAGTGGCAGTCATCACCCTTGCAGAAGACGATCTTGTGCCAGTCCTTGTCATCGCAGGCCTCGGTATGGCATCGGTCGCCGTCGCAGACAACACGGTGACGCTCGCACTCATGGCACTCTTCGGGATGAGCGCAATGGTCGCCGTAGCAGGTGATCTTCTTCCTGTGCCACTCCTTTTCGGGGCAGATCTCAGTGGTGACCGTGACAACGTCGATCGTCTTGGAGCCATATTTGCAATTCTCGACGTAAGGCGGGCACGAGGTTATGGTACCGGTCGTCGTCTTGGTGATGGTCGTCGTGACGGTGCTCCAGGGCGCAGGGGTGATGTCGGCGGACTTGCGGACGAACAGGGTCAAGAGGTTGGTGGTCGGCGGTGTCCCCCGGCGGAGGAGTGTCGCGTCACCACCACAAGCTTGATACTTATCACCAGAGCAGCTAGCGCTGCACTGAGTCAAAGAAACCTTGCGGGTCGAGGCATCGTCAAGTTTATCACCGCAGTAACAGTCCCTTGTCTCGTATGTTAGTCTCATGCTAAGTCGCAGTGTGCCATAGGCAAGATGAGCGGAACTCACCCTTTATTGACACCAAAGTGCTGTGCCCCATCGCAGCTGGCCGCGCAGAGCTCGTAGGTCATCTTCTCCGATGAAGCCACATTCTTCAACGTCGGAAAGCCGGCCGTGGATCCGACGCAGCCGTAGAGCACAAAGTCGCCCACAGCATTCTTGAAAGAAGGGCCGAGAGGGGCCATCGACTCAGCGGAAGGAATATCGATGGTGGTGGCGAATTTGAGCTCAGTAGTCGGCTTGACAGTCGGGGCGACGGGTGTCCGAGTGGGTTGCGCACCGGAATTGGTCGTGTTAGTGACCGTCGCCACGGCCACTTGGCCTCCGCCCAGAAGGAGAAGAGGTGAGAAACGCATAATGACGGTAAGTGCCCCGGAGGAACAGACTGAGGAGTTGAAAGAATGACAAAGCTCTCGGAGCTATAAGTGAGTGAAGTCGAGGCTAAGTAAAGTGATGTATGGCAAGAAGAGGAAGTCCGACTTCCAAGGAAAGGTTGTCATATCTTATACGTTACAAGTGACACAAGCAACGATCAACGCGACGCGTCTCCGACCAGCGCCCTCCCTGCACTCCGCTGACGACGAATGCATCCAGCACGCGGAGGGGCGCCATGCCCCGTAGGTTGCTGGCGGTTCCTGGCGGTGCCTGGCGAGTTCCTGAACGATGGCTTTTCAGCCAGGCCAGGGTTCCAGTCAGTTGTTTGGGAGGAATGTTCCCACTGCCGCATTTGGACAAAAGGCCCTAGGCTTGTGTCTCGGCCCACCCCTACGGCCCGCGAAAAGCGCTTCTAAAGGCCTGCGCAAAACAAAATGCCGGCTGCGGAGCGGAATCCATCCTCCGGCCCGTCTATGGTCCTTGGGCCGGTGAGTCAAATCACATTGCATTCCGTGGTGCACCTCGACCAGACTGCTCGCCGACAGCATCCAGGTGGACCCCGTAGGGCTGTGTCCTTGCACGACAGCACAGCCACTTCGCGAATGGCCCAGTGGGATGCCGATACGGCACATACCTGCGAGCACCTCGAGGTATTAACCCGACTTTATGACCCATAGGTCCAGGTTCCTGGAGCGCTTGGGACAATGCCATCGACGAGTCTTGGCCCGCTGTTCATCCATTTCCAATGTCTCAGCGGCCGCTTCTTCCCCATCTGCAGTTGAATGTATGACAGATGAAGACGCTGAGCTTAACAGGGATGGTGCAGCTTTGCCTGGGACCGACCAGATTCGGTCATAACCCGGAGTGGCCAAACAAGCGAAGCATCGGCCTGCAGAGCTGTTGCCAGACACAGGGAAACATCAACCTAGGTAATGGCAACCATACACATGTTCGTTCTGAAGCAAGATTTGAATCGAGATAAAGAACATGATCCAATCCCTGAGTTGGGTCCTTGGAACCATTCAATGCCTTTGGTTTGGAGGACGAGAAGTACAGGGTCAGCCTGGTGGCTGGCCGAGGAGCCGTTGTGCCTCGGTTTGTCCTTGGACTGACAGAGCTCAACAATAGCCTGGGTCGGTTGCGTCGAGACGATTCTAGAGTGCAATGCGTCATCTCCATGTCACTACGCCGTATACTCGGACAACTTTGCTCGGCGCAGTCGGAGACCCTTGTCTCAGCGGAATCCAAGGGTGGAGTTGAGGCATCAGGCACCTTGGCAGCCAGAGATGCCTGCAGCACCGAACGCTCTCGGCCAACACGTGGACAATGCAGGGTCGCATACTGGTCGCGTCGCGAAGCTCTTTCTAGCATGCTCGTACGTACTCGACGAGACGCGTTCCCAGTGGCGTTGCATCCGTTACTGTCCAGGCCAATTCAATGGGTATGCTGGCGAACCTTAGTCGCGACTTCGCCGAATCTTTGTCGCGAACGGTGAGACGCGATGGAGTAAGACAACAGTGAAGTCGTCGGCACGTGAGGCAACGCGAACAATGAGGGGGGCTGGGGGGGGGTTGCGTCCGCCCGGTTCCGGCTCTACTTCGCTCAACGTCCGAGTATGACATGCAAATTGGTCCACAACGAGTGGCATTTGGGCAACCTGAGCGCAAAAATGCCCTTGGAGCCTTACGTGAGCGGGACTGTTCCAACCTTGTGTCAGTGTTGGACAAATAATTTTTTCTGCGAACTTCATGATCGTCTTCCATTAGCAGTCTTAAGAGTTCGATCAGGGCGATGCTTATCCTGAGTATTTTCCATGGTTTGGCAAAGCAGACACCCTGAGCAGGTGCGCACGATGTCTTTTGCTCGCCATAAGGTGAAAATTGAAGATGCTGCAGGTACGGAAAACAAAGTAATCATCCTCGAGATTCACCCTCTGATGTCAAGCTGCTCCGAAAGGTACCTCGGGCTCATCATCACCAGGCACCCTCAGCAATTCAGCATACTGGTACATTGTTCGCGGCCATCTCGCGCGACCGTCACGTCTCGTCGCGCATCAATTAGCCAGAGGAAGGGCAAAGGGTTCTGCAACGCGCGCCGCAGTAGACTGAGATCTAAACCCCCTGCGTCACCTACAAAACGGACGTAACGATCATTCCGGAGCCTCGGCCGAGGCGTGCAACCTGAGTCTGCTCGAGCAGACGCGAGGTCCGAGAGATCTCCGTCAGGTCAAGAATGGGCGCCGAGGAGCCGAGGAGCTACTTGTAAGATCGCGTCCAACTGAATCACGCCACGGGACGGGCGATCGTGCCAATGGTGCGTGTGGATTCTATTGCGGGTACCTCATGCGGGTGGGATACCCCGATCAGAAACCTTCGGGAACTACCGAACTCGGCAAGTGGTCTGTGCCGAAGAATATGCCTCTGGAATGGTAGGGAGGCGTCGCTACGCGGTGCCAAGAGCTGGAATGTGGAAGTGAGACAATCCCCCAGGTCCTCGCACCCAGAAGGGAAGACTGATAATTAAGCATTGGTCTCTGCGGAAAGTAAAGAAGGCCATCAAACAAACTTCGTGTTAACTCTAATCCTTTCCCGGGGCAAGAGAAACGCCGGCAGCTTCGGCAGATGCATGCCTTGTCGCGGGAATGGCAATGCAGGTCTCTTCGCGTCACACAGGACGAGGCCCTCAGTAGTGGTTCGCTTGCACTCTATCTCGACGTGACGTTAGCCTTCGTTGAGGGCAACAGCAATTTCTCCCCATAACCACCGACAATCGCTCACAAAAGTAAAGGCTCCCTCGATGTTTGTGTACGAATGCGTAAGCAACCTCTTACTTCCGAGGGCTTGTGAGGTAGAGCCGAAAGTCAGGTCGTCCGTTGACGGGAGACTCGGCATCGCCAAGGCCCCTGCCAAGGATTCAAGCTTAAGGGGACCCGCTCAGATTGTGCGGGGAAGATCGAATAAATCGGCGAGCGTTGATCCGATTTGACGCCACAACCGCAGAGAGGCGAAGCGGCGGATGATTGAAGAGCGATTTGTTAGGACTTCAACGTAGGCAGATGATCGACTGCGGAGATCTGCATTGAACGTCCTTATATTGATTCAATGAATCTGCAACACTCGGTGATGCGCTCGTACGACAAGCGGTAGCGCAGAGTCGAGCTCAAAGACTAGACCATCATCTCGAGCGGACTTATAGAACACTCTCTGCCGTAAATCATCATGGCCCCCCACGCGCTGCCATTCCATGCGGATCACATCGGCTCCCTCATACGGCCGTCGTCTCTGTCCGAGCTGCAGAGCAGGGCCGACGCCGGGGACATCACGGCCGCCGAGCTCCACGAGGGTCAGCGCGCGGCGATAGCAGACATTGTCAGCAAGCAGCAGGCTCACGGCGTGCGCGCGCTGTCCTCGGGCGAGTTCGACCGCAAGTACTACTTCTCCGGCTTCTTCGAGAAGCTCGACGGCTTCCGCGAGGTCAGCCCCGTGCCGTGGGAGCTGGCGCGGCTGTCCGCGCCGCCCATCGCGGCGCTCCGCAAGGCCGGGCAGCAGTATCCCATGGCGGCCGTGTGCGACGGCAAGATCCGCCACCGCGCGGGCGGCGGCGGCAGCACGTATCTCGAGAACTGGCGGATGCTGCGGGACGCGGTGCCGCGGGAGCAGTGGGCCGAGTGCAAGTTCACGATGCCGCCGCCGTGCTACTTCCACCTGCGGCTGGCGCCGGGCAAGTGCTACAGCGCCGAGGCGTACCTCTCCGACGAGGACTTCTTCGCCGACCTAGCGAAGGCTTACCAGCAGGAGCTGCGGGCACTCTACGACGAGGGCTTGCGTAACATCCAGATCGATGACCCGACTCTTGCGTACTTTTGCTCCGACGAGATGCTCCAGGCGCTGAGGAGCGACGGCGTGGACCCAGATGCGTTGTTTGAGACGTACCTCAAGGCGCACAACGACTGCATCGCCAACCGTCCCGAGGGCCTCCACGTCGGGCTGCATGTCTGCCGAGGTGAGTTGTCCGTCTTTCCACGCGGGCCCGTGTCGATGCTAACCGCGGGCAGGCAATTTTTCCAAGTCGATGCACTTCAGCGAAGGCTCCTATGAGAAGATTGCCCAACGCTTCTTCAGCACGCTCGATTACGACACGTTCTTTCTCGAGTTCGACAGCCCGCGGGCTGGCGGCTTCGAGCCGCTGCGCTTCCTCCCCCGCGGCAAGAACGTCGTGCTGGGCGTCGTCACCACCAAAGATCCCCAGCTGGAGGACGCCGAGGTGATGAAGACCAAGGTGCGGCAGGCTGCGCGGATCATCGCGGATGGCCAGGGCCGGGGCCTCGATGAGGTGATGCGCAACATCGGCATCAGCCCTCAGTGCGGCTTCGCCAGCGTGGCGGTGGGCGCCGAGGGCATGACCGAGGAGAAGATGTTTGCAAAACTGAACCTCGTGCGTGAGGTTGCGAGGGAGCTGTGGCCTCAGCATGCCTGAAGTCCCCGGCGGTGATGAGCTCACGGCGATCCCACACTGGGCCGCGGCCTCTCGTCACTTATGAACAGATGACAAAGCGCGCATATGTAAAGATTTTTTCCCTTTCGAAACGGACGCGTATGGGTCAATTCATCGGCATTAAACTACGCTTGCAGCTATTTCCCGAAATTGAGATCACGATCCTTGATGCAATCTTTCGGGGAACCCATCCAAGTGGGCACCGGTGTATGAGATGCGTCTTCTTCTTTGCTCCCGTCAGCATTAAGGAAGTCCCAAGCCCATCGCCAGCCATACATATCGGGCAGTGAATAAGCGCTAGACTCCAAAGTCCAATATCCACCGAGATCTTATTGGTGTTGTGCATAGTTGGCGCGACGGTTACAGGGGCTTTTGCGCCAAGAGCCTTAGGTTGCCGATGGCCCGGGCTCACGATGGTCGGGGGCGATGCGCTAGCCATGCCACGGGCGCTTACAAAAGGAGTCTGTCTCCGGAGTTCTCTTTGGTCGTTGGTCGCAGGACTCCTTGACGGTCAACAAACTGTCATATCATCTCATCGCGCCGTGAATCCATTCTTCCGTCGCTAGACGTCTCATCGGACTTCTATCCTTCGACAGTCTCGGTTGCCCACCATGAAACGACCCGCCATGAGAGTCATCACGGACAACATCGACCCGGACCAGAGCGCCAAGGGCCCTCGCATCCGCGTCATCGGCGCCGGGCTGCCGCGATGCGCGACCTCGTCTCTCCAGGCGGCCTTCGAGATGCCCACCATGGGCTACTTCCCCTGCATGCACATGGCGCACGTCGTGCCCCACAGCTCCCGGTTGCAGATCCTCCTCGACGCCATGCGGGAGCAAGACACGCATAGGCGCCGGAAGCTGCTCCACAAGCTGTTCGACGGCTATGAGGCCACCACCGACTTCCCCGGGTTCTGGTTCATCGACGACCTCATGGACATGTATCCGGATGCGCAGATCGTCCTCAACCAGCGCAACGGGGGCGGCGCCGCTTGGTACAAGAGCTTTCAGGGCAGCCTGGGCTTCTACCGCACCTTGACGTACTACCTGCTCTGCCTTCCCGTCAAGACGGACCGTCTGCACTGGAACATCCACCAGATCCTTCGCAACGGCTGCGTCGAGAAGTTTGGCGTCGGCTTCGGCCCCGAACTCTATGACGCGTACCAGGACTTCGTGCAACTGGAAGCCGAGAAGCGTGGTCGCGAGGTGCTTATCTGGAAGGCTGAGGAAGGTTGGGAGCCGCTGTCCAAGTTCTTGGACAAGGAGGTGCCAGTGAAGGAACCGTTCCCATGGGTCAACGACGCTGCAACCATGAGCATGGTCAAGAAGGTGGTCATCGCCCGAGGCATCCTGTCGTGGGCGGCCATTTTCGGTGGGGCCTACGCCGCTTGGAGATGTTGGCCGAGGGTCGTGGGCTTTGCCGCGACAAAGATGGGCATCGCCGTTGGAAGCGCGACGCTACTCAGCTGAAGCTCTTGCTGGTAGGAGAAGGGGTGGTTGTGTGTACATATATGGGACGAAATCAACTTCTGATGAGCCATGGATATGATGATGGCCAGCTTGTCGTACCGCCCAGGATGTCATCGACCGATGCATTCTCTTAATAGAGACAATGGCATCCAAGGCCTTGAGGATGGCTTCCAAGATTGGGACAGCCTGTCCCCTGACGTTGACGTTGTTCTGCGGTGGTTACTTGCAGAGTACGGGACTGTCGTCGTGGCGACTGACGTCGGCATCTTAGGCAACGACGTTCTCAGTTGATCATTGTCAACACTCTGCGGTAACGTGTTCAACATCAGCCATGCGAGCAGATTCCTGCAGCAAAGGACGTCTAATAAGGGACAGCCTGGCGCTTGTTCATGAATGTGGTGCTGATGAGTTGCCTGCCGCGCAGGCCGAGTGCGTCATTGTCGTGCCTAAGATCTGGCCGGACGGAACGTGTTAGCATGAAACTGCCACCTGCTCTGCCGAACAGCGCTGCACTGGAAGCCCATGTGCTGGAACCTGCCAGTGGCATGGATAGCAGATGAGGACAGATGCGCCCACCTGAGCTGCGAAGCTGAGCGCCCGAGTCAGCAGGCACCAGCCGATCATCGTGGTTCGCATCAACGCGTCATGGCCTGCGTCGCCGTGCGAGAGCGCAACGTGTCTCTCCGGCGAGGCGAGTATTTAGGCGGTCGACCTCTGCATCCTCGGCACTCTGGTTAGTCTGCAGCAGAGAAAAGAAGTCGGTCTGCGGCTTCCAGGTCCCTTCGTGCGTCGACGCCGCCGTCTTTATCGCCCAGCACCCCGGCGCCAGCCTGGGAGCCTCACGAGTCGCGTGCCCACCAAGCTAACTTTAGGTGAAGCTTGCGGCGCCTGAGCTTGGTCGCATCTCCGCCATCACGAGGACGCCGTCCCCGCCCGCTGTCGCTGGGCTGACGTGCGCTTGGAGCCTCTAGCGCTGCAAGGGCCGCTTTTAGCGCATCAGGTGCCGCATGCGGTGGCCCCGCCGCGGCTCCCTCGGTGCTACACGTCGGCGGCTGCCGGCTGCGACATCCCTGTGGCTCAGACCCTTCCCGCGGCCTTCGCTCCATCTTCTATCTTTCCTTCACTCATCGCAGCCTCTCACGACTCCACCGCCGATCGGGTCCGTCGTCCAGACCTCGATATATCCTCACCAGCATTTCGTATCAACCGCTTTCCCGCTTTCCCGCAGACTGAGAGGCTCGGCCTCGCCAGCGCCTCGCCGCCATGTTCGACATCTTTGCCATGGTCTTATCGTAGGTGCCCCGCCATGTCGTCACGCCCCGCCGTCGTCGATGCGCCGGACCAGTGCTGATCATGGCCGTGCAGCTCCATTACCTCCTTTCTCTTTCCCGTGTTCGCCTCGTACAAGGCGCTTAAGACGTCGGACCCGGCGCAGTTGACGCCATGGCTCATGTACTGGGTCGTCTTCAGCTGCTGCCTTCTTGTCGAGTCGTGGTTCTCCTTCATCCTCGTCTGGTGCGTCGCAAACCTCGGACATGCATCTGGCTCGCGCCTGTGGCTTATCATACTATGCAGGATCCCTTTCTACGGCTACATCCGGCTCTTCTTCTTCCTCTACCTGGTTCTACCTCAGACGCAGGGCGCGCGCATCATCTACGAGGAAAAGATTCACCCCTTCCTCGAGGACAATGAAGCCAACATCGACAGCTTCATCGCCAGCACCCACGAGCGCCTCAAGACTGCTGGCATGACTTACGTGCGCCAGGCCATCGAGTATTTCAAGACCCAGGTCCTTGGCTTGGCGCCAACCGAACAGCCGCCTGCTCCGGAACCGTCCACCGCTCAGGGTTATACGCAGTCACTCCTTGCCCGGTTCAGCGTCCCGACGACGAGGTGGGCTGGCAACACTGGAGGTGAATTCTACAGCTTCGTGGCAGGCGCCGTGTCCGCTGTCGCGAGCGCAACTGCTGGTTCCGGAGCCTCAGCGGACAGAAGCCTCCCCCAGGGGACGCTCATCCCGCCCAACTTGCGCAACTCGGCAGACAAGATGAACTACATCCATGCCCAGCGCGAGCGCCTCAACATAGTCCTCTCCGCCCTCGACCGCGAGGCGCAGGAGGTCCAGCGCGGCGACACCGATGTTCACGACGAAGGCGACGCCACCCAGCGACCGTCCAGTGGGGTGAGTGCGTGGAGCGGCTTGAGCAAGAGCCGCAGCGAGACCGACTTTGAGAAGGTCGAGGCCGACAGTGGAGCCGAGGAAGACCTCAACCTCCGTCGACGGAAGGCCCCGGGAAACCCAACTCGAAAGTCGTGGATGTCCTGGGGGTTTGGTAGCGGTGCCGAGGCGGGGCCAGGCCCGGCCCAGGAGCAGTAGGGACTCCCGCATGGGCTGGATCGGAAAGGAGTTTGGGTGTTTTTGGTAGATTTAGGAGCTGCAACGGTTCGTTGGTCTGGAAGTTACAGGATACCTCCTCACGGAGGAAAGTACACAAGATTATGGTATCTAGTGATACAAGATGATCATTTCTAGTGATAGAATCTGCATGGTACCATATGGATCCCGGTGCCCCCAAGTTTTCTACCCTATTTACAACCGGGTATTGTCGATACAGAGACGCCGTGATTATCAAACGCCTTTCACGAACCCGTAGCTGAGATCGTACAGTCCAAATATAGTACAGCGACACCAACTGTCGCCGACACTCCCCCGCTCTATGTTGTGTATAACGCCCCCCTCCTGAGAGCAAGAAGGAGTCCCCGCCGTTAGATCACTGGGTTGTCTGCCCATCTTGTCCTCACCTCGTCAGCTTGTACGGGTACGCCACGTCCACGTCACCCTTGCGGAACCAGAAGGTGCGCTTCTTCTTGGTGGTAACGTGCTCGACCCAGACCTCCTCCATATGGTTCTTCTTGAACCAGCGGACATACTGCGGGTCCCACAGCTCCGAGCCGATGCCCAGGTCCTTGCAGCAGCGCATGAGGGCATTGGACTTGCAGCCCTCGACGGCGGAAGGCAGCTGATCGGGGTTGAAGAAGGAATTTTCGCCTTGGGCCTGGGCGACAAAGCTAGAAAGGCAGCAAGTCAGCAAAGAGGCATCTCACGCTGGAGCATTCGCGCAAGGGGGCTGCGTACCGGCCATCGGCAATGAGGGCGTATTCTCGCGTCACGATGGCGCTGCCCACGACGGGCTCGCCCTTGGGGATCATGCCCCATCCCATGGGCCCAAACACCTCGTTGAGCCTCCTCCTGTACTTGATCTCGGGCAGGTAGATGATGCCTTCGGGCTTGACCTCGATGTCCTTCTCGTCCAGTGGCAGCATGAGCGCCTTGAACTGCTCAGCGGACACGGGCCGCGCCGAGATGCCGTGGAAGCTGTTGGCCCAGTCGATTATGGGCGACCCGGCCGCGTCGTAGGTAGGCGCCGTCTGCGCCTGGTGAGCTATCGTCCTGGCCTGGTAGAGGACCTCGGCGGGCAACGAAGCGCTCTTCTTCGCCACGGCGGATGCGGGCGCTGGCTTGGCGCTCTTCGCCTTGGTCCATTTCGAGGCTGCAGGCGCGAGTTTCGGCTTTGCTGAGGCCGCAGGTGCGGCGGCATCTTGCGCTCCGTCTCCCACGGCTTCCGGGGTCGCAGGGGAGGCTGCCTCGGTGGCATACCGGCGGGCGAGCGGGACGACGGAGCTGGCGCGACGTGCAAGGTGCCGCGGCGCCGCAGCGGCGACGGCTCGTCCGTGCAGCAGCATGTCTCGCGAGCTTGAAGCACGGCTCTTAGGTCGGGAGGTCTCGGGGCGCGCAGGTTGTGGTTGTTGAGAGCTGCAGCTGGAGCTAGGAGCTTAATTTTCACGGTGCGTGAGCTTTGCATGCTTGTCGGAGCGAGAAGTGGAGGCTCCGCTGTAGCTTGTGCACGGTCAAAGGGGCCCGGCTTGCCAGGGTCCAAGGCGCGACGTCACCATTTAGCAACCACCAAAGTTGTCTGCCCACTGAGATAGTGCTAAAAATACAATAGAGTACAGCGTCGTCGAGATGCTGATGATGACGGAGTAGAGACCCATGCTGCCAAAATACACAAATACATTCAATAATCGCACATAATTGTTGTCGCCGTCGTCCAATTCCTGCTCACGCGTCCTTGCTCGCCGTGCGCCGGTCGTTGCCATGCTGCTTCCAGCACTGCTTGAACTGCTCCATCTGTCACGCGCTCAGCATCAGACCAAATTGGCAGCCTTCCAGCCGCAGAATCCTCCGAGATAAAGGCACAATACGGCAAGTATCAGCAATAAATGGAACGTACCTCTGCGGCGCAGGCCCGCCAATCCTTCTTTTCGTAGTAGCAGTCCGTCATTTTGGCGTTCTCGTCTGTCGTGGCGGCGACAACATCAGTCAGCCTTCTGTCCTCTCAACGACAGCCAACACGCCTGAGACATCCGCCTCGCCGGATATCCAAAAGCCCAATCGCTGGCGGCAACGGCTCTGCCACCTGGGAGCGAATGCGCCTGCTTACCTGCGCAGCCTGTGCTGAATATCCGCTTGTCCCTACGCGCAAGAGGGAGTTAGCAACCTGAGAGCCACAGCGCGGCTTAGCGTCGGAGGCGGCCACCAGACGCTGCCTCACTGAGCCGAGGGCGGCAACTCACCACTCATCCGGTTCATCATCGTCCTCTACGTCCGTTGGCGGCGGAACCTTGCCTTCGTCCTGCGGCATCGTCGGGCTCTCTGGTTCTGGGCGTGAGGATTGGGATCCCATTGAGTCTAGTCAGCCAATGCTGGTGTTGTAAGGAAGAAAATTAGCTTGAGGCCGAGAGTCGTCGGACCGTGGACTCATCTCAACACGCCATCCGGCATCTCCGCGACACCATGGCTCCGCAGAGGCTCAACGTGCTCGTCTACACAGGTGTGTTGTCTCAATTTCTTTGTCGCACTCGATGACCGCCTCTGACATTCTTTCCCGCAGGCACCGGCACCAGCGTCGAGTCTGTCAGGCAGTGCCTGTACACGCTACGCCGCCTGCTGAGTCCAAACTACGCGGTCATCCCCGTCTCCGAGTCCGTCGTCCTCAAGGAGCCGTGGGCGCCGACATGCGCGCTCTTCGTCGTCCCCGGTGGCGCCGATCTAGGCTACTGCAGGGTCCTTAACGGCGAGGGCAACCGTCGCATCAGCGAATACGTTCGCCGCGGCGGCGCATACCTCGGACTGTGCGCCGGCGGCTACTACGGCAGCGGGAGGTGCGAATTCGAGGTCGGCAACAAGCCGCTCGAGGTCATCGGCAGTCGAGAGCTAGCTTTCTTTCCTGGTGCTTGCCGGGGTGGCGCGTTCAAGGGTTTCGAGTACCAGAGTGAGAGGGGGGCCAGGGCCGTCGCCCTGAAAGTCGCACCTGGTGCCTTCAAGGAGCATGTGCCGCAGTCTTTCACATCGTATTACAACGGCGGCGGCGTATTTGTTGATGCAGGCAGCACGAAAGGCCGCAAGATTGAGGTCCTAGCATCGTATGACGAGAAGCTCGACGTGGACGGCGGAGACGGGAAGGCCGCAGTTGTGCTCTGCCACATCGGAGACGGCAAGGCAATGCTGGCCGGTCCTCATCCTGAGTAGGATTTCTCACCCCTATCACATCTGGTGCTTGAGTCACTAACTCCATACAGGTTCGCCCCCGTCAATCTGCACCCTCAGCCAGACATCCCAGGCTACGACGAGCTGATTCGCAAGATCACTGCCGATGACCCGTCCCGAATCAGTTTCTTAACGGCATGCTTGGGCAGACTAGGCTTGGAAGTGAGCCAGGAAGACACGACCGTCCCGCCGCTGTCCAGTCTTCACCTCTCGGCAGCAGATAACACCAAGGTTTCGGAACTACTCTGCGCTTGGGAAGAGGTCATCGACAAGGAGGACAGGCAAGAGTTTATCAGAGGAGAAGCAGACACATTCCATATCCAAACCGAAGAGGACTCTCTCAGCGTTGAGGAGCTGCGGCATTCGCTGCCTTCAACAGAGGGCCAAGGTGCCAAGAATGGCGGCATCGTCGACTACGCCACCATCACGAAACGGATCATTGCCCACGAAAAGACGTTGCCGAGCCACAAGCTGACGCCGCGCTTCGATCACAAACACTACTACTCGAGTCTCAAGCGGTTTCAGGCAACAGAGGAGGATGCCGAAGACTGGGGCAACACGCTCCTGTACGGCGACGTTGTGACGAGCACGAACTCCCTTCTGGAAAGGTACCGTTCCCCTTTAAGGCTTCAACATCTGCAAAGCGTGCTGATTATCCCGCGCCAGGAATCCCAAGCTCATATCCAAGCTGTCCACCGGATTCACCTTCTCGGCAGCCACGCAGGTCGCCGGACGCGGCCGCGGAACCAACGTCTGGGTCGCTCCCCCGGGCGCGCTCATGTTCTCCACCATCATCAACCACCCGGCGCATCTCGCCGTCTCCCGGCCCATCGTATTCCTACAGTACATTGCCGCCGTTGCCATCGTCGAGGCCATTCAGTCACTGGACGTGGGCTATGAGAACCTGCCAGTGAAACTGAAGTGGCCAAACGATATCTGTAAGATACCCCGCGAGCGTCAATCGCACCGTCAGCTGACTTTTCAAAGACGCCCTCGATCCAACGAAACCCGCGTCCGCGAAGCAATACGTCAAGATAGGCGGCATCCTCTCGCAGTGCGGGTACTGCGACGGCTCCTACCAGGTCGTCCTCGGCATCGGCATCAACGCCATCAACCCCCGCCCCACGACGTCCATCAGCGACCTGCTGCCCACCAACGCGCCACCCCTGCGCCTCGAGGCCCTGCTCGCGCGCGTCCTCACGCGCCTCGAGGCCGTGTACGCGCAGTTTCGGCGCGAGGGCTTCTCCGACGACCTAGAGAGGCGGTACTACCGCCACTGGCTCCACACGGGCCAGGCCGTCTCGCTCGAGGCCGAGGGCGGCGTCAAGGCCCGCGTGCTGGGCATCACCCGAGACTGGGGGATGCTGCGCGTCGAGCAGACGGACGCGGAGGGCAGGGGCACCGGCAAGATGTGGACCCTGCAGAGCGATGAGAACAGCTTCGACTTCTGGAAGGGGCTTGTCCGAAGGAAGGAGTAGGCTATCTGCGTGTTGTAAGATCATGGATACTAGCTACACATGCAGAAATGAAGAAGGCCTTGTCCCAGGATACGTTCCTTTATTTCTGCTCCTGTACTCCGTAACCGTACCGCTATGGGCAAATGTGGAGCAAGACGCGTCGTGGGTTGCAAGGGTTCTTTCAAGGCGCCAGTCCAAACAGTTACCCTATACCCTCCGGGGCCTTATGCCGTTGTCCCGGCTGTTACAATCTTGACGTGGATGTTATAAATGAGCTACGTGACGGGTATCATGGAAGACTTCGTAAGTAATGTCTCGTGTAACTGAACAGACCTACGAGTATTTCGCTGAGGGTTACCTGGTTGGCGGTCGTGTCAAAAGGTTTCAGCCTCAGAAAGACGGCCAAGGAATGCTGACTATAATGGTCATGATTTAATGACTCGAAATATGAACGCAATTGACATCAAAGCGGATATTCATTGTCACAAAGTCAAGTCAGACATGGATAATACAGCAACCCGCATGTTCATTTCGTATCGTACAGTATAATAAACAACAATTGAAGCTCCCGTCTTTGTTCTAGTCCCAATGTCACAGTGGCCGCATGCCTCTAAATGGCCACCCATGAAAACGCCTTGCCATGCCGCAGTCGAGTGAAGATGTACATGTATAAAGGGAAGTCTCATCCCCGTCCAGACTTGGTTTTTACCCGAGCGGCCCCGTTGTCCGGCGAGTCGATCTGGCCATTCGCCTGCCGCGCTTGAGAACGTCGCGTCATGGCTGTGCGACCGACGTCGCTTCGAATCGCATCACATCGCATCGCTTGCCGTGTAGTGTCGCGAGCGGTCGGCAGCGGCGCCCGGTGCTCGCCTCGTGTGGGATGCCTACCGGTCCTTGTAGACCTTGGGCTTCCACCCCTCCTTCGCCTCCGCCTCCTGTTCCACCTTTTCTCTTATGGGGCCGAGCTCTCTCTCGAAGCGCTCCTTGGCCCGTACGATCTTGCTCTGGAGGTAGAAGCTGCCGCCCTTCTGGGGGTCGTTGGCGTCGAACAGGCGCTTGTACCGCTCGAGGACCTCCTCCACGTTGGCCTGGCCGCCGGCCGGGGGCTTGACGTTGAGGATGCGGCAGGCCTCCTCGAGCGTCATGCCAGACGAGAGAGACGCCCGGCCCGAGGCGCCGATGCCGTTCTTGGCCTGGGCGCGCTGGTAGTTGGACGCCGCCTGAGCCTGCTTGTACGCGGCCACGAAGGAGCGTCCCAGGATGCGGGAGCCTGTCAGGAAGGCGGTGATGACGAATTTGTGCGCCTAAAGCAAGGGCGTCAGCAGGACGTTTGAGGCTGGTGCTTGTCGGCCAAGCCAGCGCGAAGAACCGAGCATGCGCAGGTGCTCGGCTCGAGTGGTGCGACTTTGGCCGCAGGGGCTGCGGCGCATGGAAGGGCCCGTACCATTGTGAAAATTGAGCACACTCGGCAGTAGTCACTCAAGAACAAGCCTCTCGCCACAGGATGGCTCGAAGTGTGATTTGTCCGCCGCGAAAGGGATGTGCGTCCCTGATCTCGTTGCTGGCCGCGATCGTGAGAATGGGGGTTCGGCGTTCACGATTTTTCCTCCGCGCCGGCGGCGAATGTTTCCGTGGTCGGAAGAATCTGGGGAACAAGTTTAGCCGAGAATCTGCCGCTGCCGCAGTGAGGTCCTAGCTTGCCAGGCTAGGCATCTCAGAGACGGCCGCTCGTGCTGCAGCAACCTGATTGGTGGGCGCCGTCTCTCTTGAAATTCTCAGAATAAGGATTCGACTTGTTTGAATGTTTTTGCAAGGCGAGCGATCGATCTGTTTTTGGTTTGGACTGTTTCGGGAAAGGGCCTGAAAGCTTCAGCTGCGTAACGCTGCAGCCCCCCTAACTTCGCTGTGGGGCTGGTGACCCAGCTTTACGAGTACCTGAGAAGGCACCTGCACGACGACTGTTGTATGAGTGACCCTGGAAGCGCCATGACTCCTCAAGAAATCGAGGCCCTGCTTCAGCAGCACGGAAGCGGCCAGTCCCAGGACGAATATGACGAGACAGCTGAGCCAGCTGGCGCCCGAGAGCAGAGGACGGCTGTCCTGTCGCCTGTCTTGAGAGCTTGTCAGGAGGCATGGTCGTCCAAGTCGGATGAACTGGACCTGATAGCGCAGAAGCTGGGGGACGGGAGCCGCGATGGTGAGTGCCATTCCCGATCCCCTGTCCCCAGAGGGGTAGTGAGATGTCTCCGTGTGGCCTCGATCGCCTCGAGTTCGCATGGTCCTGGTTGAAGCTATACTCACTCAGCTGTAGTCGCATGGCGCGTGCCGCTCGGTGAATCTGGCATCCTCGAACTCTTCTTGAGCATTTTAGCAGAGGATGGCCTGAGCAAGGGGCTTCAAGTGCATTCTCTTCGCCTCGTGGGCAACTCGTGTGCCGACACGGACGAGAACCGGGCTCGCGTCGTTCAGGACAATCGGCTTCGGAGCGTAACTCGCCATCTTCAGGACGAGAGTCTCATTCCATTTACGATTCCAGTCCTGTACAATATCCTAGTTGACTATGGTAAGAGTTTTGATTCCCCATGGGAATATTCCATCTTGCCATGCGGCTTCATCTAACTTTGATAGAACCTGCTCAGCTCCTGGCATCGCAGTCTCGCCTTAGCAGTCGACTGATTTCTCTGCTGTCGTCGGCGTCTCTGTCCAAATATGCGGCATTCGTCCCATACTTCTGCAAGATTCTCGCCCTGGTCGTGTCGCAGGAGGGCGAAGCAGCCGCTGCAGACCCCTCCACGGTCAGTGTCCTCCTCAAGCTGGCGACGAGCCCGGAGGCAAAGAACGACTTGGACGATTTCACTTCCCTAGTCAGCGTAGCAGTCGCCTACCTTGCAAACGAGGGCCTTCAGTCTCGGCTCATTGCTGAGAATCATGTGGGCCTCTTCGTGGATGCATTCTACTGCGCCCATGTTGGATTCGAAGCCAACCAGATCGAGGACGTCGACGCGGAGAAGCTGTTGAAGCAGCTCCGGACCTCCCTCCTTGCGACTCTCGCAGACTTGTCGGCAAACGACACGTTCTCCTCCCAATACCCGCTCTCGTCACCCGTGCCGCAGACGTTCTTGGCATGGATCAAGGGCACACATCTCCTCTTGCAGTCCGCAGCCTGTCTTGCCCTGGGTAATCTCTCACGCAGCGATGAAGCCTCGATCGCGCTTGTCGAAAGAGACGCAGTTCATCTCGTCCTGATAAAGCTTCTCTCCAACCCAGCTGTCAGCGACTCTCAACTAATTCATTCGGCGCTGTCGTTCCTCAAGAATCTCGCTATCCCGACTGGGAACAAAGCCCAGCTTGGCGACTTATTGGACCCCTCCTGCGTGCCTCGGATACTCTCGCTGGATACCTTGCCGCAAGTGCAGTTCGCTGCTGTATCCCTGACAAGGCTACTGCTTCTCAATTGTGCGTCCAATGTCCGCCGGGTCTGCACTCCATTGAGCGCGGACCAATCCAGCCCAAACCATGAGCGCACTACCGTCACCAACATTGTCGAGCTATTCGACCGATCCGACGCTGAGCCTACCAAACTGGAAGCGTCTCGTTCCATTGCCGCCCTCTGCCGCGTCTTACACTCGACAGAAGTGTCGGACGTGCTTCCCGACTGGTACGAAGCAAACTTCGTGCAAGAGTCACAACCTGACGAACAAGTACCTGTTTCGGACGGCGTACGCACCAACGCCAGCCAAACAGGGGATGAGAAGCGACGAGACCTCTTTTACAAGAAACACAACTTCAGCAAACCCTTGGCGTTTCTCATCACGCAGCAAAAGTGGCCCTCGCTGCGCTCTGAGGCTTGGTTCGTCTTTGCCCTCATGAGCCGGTCACGGGATGGCGCCGCAGTCATCAGCAATATGCTACTGGTTCACGAGGCGCTCGATGCCCTCATGCAGACTATTACTGGGCGCAAGGCGTCGAACAGCCCGCTGGAGGCGAGCAATCAAATCGCAGAGGCACCGGGTGCGTCACAGGTCGACGCGTCAGTGACATCCATGGCTGCTGGCCTGCAGCTTGAGCCGCAGCAGGTCGACCCGAAGCAGCAAGCCAGCATGGCCAAGGTGGATAGGGAGAATGCTCTCGTGCTCTGCACGGAGCTGTTGAGGAATTGGGAGACCGAGTTGCCACCACTGAGGCTCAGCTTGCTGCAGGACCTGGTCAAGGAGGGAACAGAGCTGGTCGTTGCGGAGCGATCCCGGCATGGAGCAGAGATGCGGCCATGAGCTAGCGTATCCATCCGGCGCATAGAATTGCTGCGGAACTGGAAGTCGAATTACGAATCTGGGCATTGAGACATCCACAAGAGTCGGTATACTTGCAGAATAGATGATTCTTTCGCTCACGTAATGCTTCGATTGACCATCTGAATACAAGGCAGAGCCGGTGATCATGCAATAATTCTTTGACCTGGACCTAGAGTACCTTTCCTCCTGAACCCGGTCAAGAACTCCATAAGAGCCTCGAACCAACGTTGCCACTCCCTTAGAGACGCAAAGAGCAAAATCCTCAAACACCAATTACCTTTTCGCCAGTTTATTTCTTGGCACTCTCAGCCTCGGCCTTGTCCCGGATGCGCTTCTCGCGGGCACCCTGGTACCGGGCGTTGCTTCGGGCAACGCGCAGCTTCCTGTAGGCACCGCCCTCAACAGCCTCGGGCATCTCGCTCTTCTTGATGTACTTGACGGCAAGGTCGGTGGGCTCGATGGGAAGGGCAGCGGACAGGAGAGTGGCCTTCTCGATCTTGGAGACGTCGGTCTTGGTGTCGCCCTTCTTGGGAGCGTTGGATCGGCGGGGCAGCAGGATCAGGCGCTCCTTGAAGGCCTTGAGGCGGGCCACGTTGATGGCCAGGCTCTCCTCGCTCAGGTTCTGGCGGCGGTGGTCGACGGAGATGCCGATGGTAGGGGCGAAAGCGCGGGGAATGCCAGCCTCCTGTGTGCAGTTGTCAGAATCTCGCTCCAAACCTCGTCGTTAGGCGTCCAGCCTTGCAGCGATCGCATTGGTCGCTGGACGGGGTTCGAGGAGTTGCGTACCTTGAGCTCAGCCAGGGTGAAACCACGGCCGGCGCGGACCTTACGGTTGTACTTGATGGTCGGGCATCGCACAATGGGGCGCAGCTTGTCGACGGGGCGGGGAGCGACGGCAGCAGCCTTGGCCTGACGGGCGGTACGTCTGGAGGCCTTCTTTCCGGGCTATTCCAAATCGTCAATACAAATTTTCCAACGCGACGCATTTGCCTCCTGGTCGAAATCGCATACCTGGTCGAAGTGGGTGCGAACCCGTCTCTGCCAATCCTTGCGGAAGTCTGTGAATCGGGTCAGTCGCTGTGTTCGTCGTCGCGTCGCTCGTCGGCGAGTGATGGTTTGTGCTCACGGTTGTTGACAATCTTCTGGTTGTGTGCGATCGCCTGGAAGGAGGACGAATGTTAGCATTGAGTCTCCTCTACCATCACTGCTCTGATCTTCGTTCGGGGTGCCGTACCATTGTGTCTGCTTGCGATCAAACTCGCTCCGGTTGTCGATGTTCGGTTGGCGTGGGAAGTTCGGAGATGGAGGCTCGACAAATTGATTGAAGGGTTTTCGTGCCCTACAGGAGGTACGTACTTCCTGGTGGGGTGTGCCCTGCCGTGGAGCAAAAATCCAATGTGTGCGTCACGTGAACAGTTTTCTCTCGCTTACCTCAGCCGACTGCTTTGGTGCCTGGACTGGTGCCTGGGCCATTGGCTGCCTGGGGCATCCACCCCGCGCTAAGAGCTATAAATCCGTCTCGCAGCTCCGCGCTTTGCTTGTTTTCTTTCTTCTCTTCTTCATACTTACCTTGTTTCGAACTCCCCAGCTCAAGATTCGGGGGGTTCAGTACGGGAGGCCTGCATTGCACATCGCGGCGTCGTCCCTTGCTCCATTGTCCTTCGGGGCCATGGGAGGCGTAATTTTTGATTTTCACCACCTGTTTTCATTATGAGCGTCGCCTTGAGCGGCGCCATGAAGAAGACGACACAGACCGTGCGTGTTGTTGCGTCGGCGATGCGTAGTCCTCCCCAGTAGTTTGCGTGGGCACGTAGTGATTGGATTCCCCAAGAGAGAATGGCTGCATCTGGCGCTTTGATCATGCGAGGGTTCAGGAGTTGGATGCTGCGTGAAGAGGCCGTACGGGAGGCTCACAACGACGCCCGATTTGACTGGAGTGAAGCTTGCTAGGTGGGCTACTCGTAGCTCTGTGGATGCTCCAGGGCATAGCGGATGGAGGCATAGCTTTGACAGCATCTACTCGTACACAAAAGACATCTCCTTAACGTTTGAAAGAAGACGTGTCGGACGCGTGCGACACGAATACAGCGGAAACGACTGCCCATCCTAGACTCCGCCAATGAGGGCGTGCTGGAGATGCAGACAGTAAGCCAGTCCGAGCAGCTGCGCGGAGCATGACCACCTTTGCGACGTAGACTTCAGCATGGACAAAACCTCCTCCGTATCCCAAGAATCATGGATAATCTGTGAACCATCCACCCGTTCTTCTCCGCGCATATTCCCATCGAAGCGCGACCTCATCGCCGAAGCTGCTGTGCATTTCATGGTGTAGCTCCCTGCGCCGGATTTTCTCCGCCCCAATCACAGCGCGCGAATTCCACCCGTCCAGCTCCCACCCGCCCCGAAAAATCTCATGGCTAAGCGCATCAGCCCATCATCCATTCTCCTTTTGCCCCCGACATCCGCGCTCAACCTCGCTCCTCGCGTCGTTTTGCCGTTCCCAACCATGGCGTCCAGAATGGGGCCCCGAAGCGTCAAGGACGCCACGCGCTTCACCTCGACGATCCCGCACGCAACATCCAAGACCGCCGGCGGCGCCGCTGGCGCCGCGCCGAAGCCCCCGCCGCGGATTCCTGGCGAGACGCCCGAGCAGCGGGTCAGGCGGCTGCGGCAGGCACACATCGCGGCGCAGAAGGCTCAGATCAGCCGGACGGACCGGGTAGTCGATGCGTCCAGGAGGTTCTTGGACGTGGCACACAGGTGGACCGTTGGGGGCATCGTCATCTTTACCGGTACGTCAACCCGCGGCTTGCCGGGAGCAGCGTGGAAGCTTGCTCAGGGCCATGCTGTTTGATTCGAGGACAACGGGACTGACAGGGAAATTCAGCTGTTGCCGGTGTCGTCAGCATATACTCGGTGTGGGATATGCTGCAATACAACCGAGCCCGCCGTGCCGAGTGGATCGAAGCCCAGAAACAACTCGAAGCCGACACCCTCTCCACCGCCCGTATAGCCTACCTCAAGGGCACGGCCACGGAGGAACAGATCATTCTTGTCGAAGAGGCCAACCGCGAGGCCGAGGAGAAGGGCGTCAAGCTGCCACCTCTACTGGCCCCTGCCGAGCACCGAACACACTTCGAGGAGCGCGTGCAGCCTGCCTTGCAAGGCGGCCTGGGCGCAGACAAGAAGGAGGGCAAGGGCATATTTGGCTTCGCCTCAGGACTCTTTGGCGGGCAAAAGGCCAGCGAGGAGGCGGCGGCGCCTGCCACTGCCGCCGATAGCGGCATGGTGCAGTCTATCGAAGCGCAGGCAAAGGATGCCTGGGAGGCAGAGAAGGACAACCAGCGCCGAGGGGGCAGCCTAGACCAGGTCGGACTGCACGCCGGGACTGCAGGGCAGGCTTCTCCGAGCAAGAAGGGCTGGTGGCCATGGTAAATGGCTGTTCCGAGGATGGCTGGATTTTTACAAACCGTCCGTGACCGAGCGAAGCACGGGGGGAGGGAAGGAAACGCGTACCATACCCGTGTAGATGGGCTGTGCATTAGATGGCGTCAGGCGTCGTGCTTTGTATGTACCAACAGGGGAATCGATCCCAACTATGCATTCACATCATCTGGGCGACGTATGGTCAATACGACGAGTTGCTCGCTACCAGTTAAAGCAGAGCGCAGCATGTGAGAGCGGAGTCTTGATGCAAGCTGTCATGAATTGACCCTGTATAGATATTGAGTGCTGTGTATCACTGGTCTCCCAGCTCCTGTTCCCAAACCGGTGAAAGCGATAACTCCGTCCTGTTCCCTATGCCCCAACCGAATACGCTCTTAGAAGACAAACGCTTCCCTGAAATGCAAGTCCCGCCAAAGTCTAATCGAACAACAAAAAAACAATCGAATGAGGTTACAATACAGTCGCTCACAGGAACGGCCCTGTGGGCAAGCGAAGCCACGCGGCCCTCGCGCGTTGTTGACAACCAGATGCAGCTCAAGACCACTTGCTTCATCGTAATCGACGATTCAATACCAGTCGCCGTATCGTGCATTGACGATTCTAGATGACGCGAGACCAACTCTCGCAGAGCGTTTCGGCAGCATCAGTGGCGGCCCGCAGGCGGATGGCGGCCGTCCGTAGTTCCATGCCGCCACCAGTACTATGCCGACCATCAGGAAATTGCCCTCCATGTCGACGCTTGAGCCGCCGATGCAGCGGTCTCACGGCACTGTTCTAGAGCTCCACGTCGCTCTGAGGATCCGCCAACCGTGTCTCCCCTTTCTATGAGATGACAATATGGTTGAAATGGCCAGGTACTTTGAGCCTGCACTTCTCGCAGTCTGACCGGTAGCCTATACTGAAGCTCTTCTTCATGCCGGGCTGCCACGTCCAGGAATTCACCGTGTGCTTGCTCCTAACATGACCCTTTCGCCCAGGTGACGGTGAGGAAGGATCGACGTCCGTCTCCGATAGATGCGCTGGCGGCTGCGACTCAATATCCATCATGGCGTTAGGATGATCCATGGCATGTGCGGGCGAGGGGTGCATGCAGGACTCGTGCGGCGAGGCGTCGTCGTCATCAACCATCATGTTTGCTGAATCGGCAGGCTGCTGCAGAGAGCAGTCCCCAGCCTCTGATATCGGCGAGGGCAGCCGTCGATTGCTCTGCATCGCATGCCAATCCCCCTCGCTCGCCATTGCCCGCGGCACGCACTCGTTGTCGGTGAACCCGGTTTGGTGATGGCCCAAGTTCACGATGCCATTCAAAGTTGTGACAGTCGGCCCCGGACCGGCCCATTCAGAATTCTGCCCCCTGACCTGGGCTGCAAAGCTCGGTTGGATCGGCGTGGGCATCCGCGTCGCGACGTTGCGGTCACGGGGGTCGAATAACACTTGACTCTGGTCGACTCGGCACGGCGACGGAGAGTTGGCGGGATCAGTCATGTCCATCTCGGCGTCCAGCGGCTGGGAGCTGGGAGCGGGGGACGATGACCATGGAGAGAAGTGGGATCGAAGGTTAGGTTCGTTGGCGCTCGATTGCAGCGGTGTAACGGCCGACGAGGACAGCCAGTGCTGGCTGCTTTTGGGCGACGTCCGGAGGGGCAGAGACTGCAGCCGTTTCTAGTCAAACTGTCAGCAAAGCCAGCGGCAGGAAGATGGCATCTCGAGATGGCCTACATTTCGATGCTCGCCGAAGCCCATGGCGTTGCTGGCCTCGTCGTCGTCCCTCAGCCGCTTCCTCCCGGCGTCGGACATGGCATCCATGTAGTGCTGCGTAGCAAACATGTTGTGGAAATGCAAGATGAAAGAGCACGCTCAGTCTGACTGTCGTGGAAGCAGAGATGAGAGAAACCGAAAATGGATGGCCAGCCTGCCGCAGCTTGGGCGATTCGCGGCGGCGGCGGCACGATGCCTTATAGGCCAAAGGGAAACAGGCTCGAGCGCGGTACCTTTGCTTCTGGCTCGGCGAAGCGTCGTTTTGCCTCGTGCTATATATCGTATGCAGAGCCCGGTAATGGTTGGAGTGGGCTGCAGGTTGGACAATGTTTGCTTCTGCCGGCGGCGATGGGGAAAGGGAGGAGGCTGAGTGCGCAGGGCCGGTTCGGACCAGGCACGGATGGTCGGCGTGAGGGGAAAGCAAAGAAGTGGCGAATAGACCCCGGTCCGGATGACACCAAAGAGAACACAATCAATGCGGCGCCGATAAAGAAATAGTTCGACCGAAAGCAGACTGATGGAAAAGTTGCGCGTGTTGCTAAAAAGCGGAAGAGGTGATGGACAGAGAGAAGGCGAGGTTATGGGAAAGTCGTAGGCGGAGGAGCTCGGCCCGCAGGAAAGCGACGATGCTGCCGCGGACTGAAAGGTGGATTCGATCAAAACCACATCGAAGGGAGCAGCAGCAAGGGGGTAGTCCCAGACCAAAGGTCACGACGGAGGGCGACAGTAAGGCAGTAGGTAACCTTAGCTCCTCGTATTGTGTATTGCACAATGATGCCAGGGGAGATGATGCGCTACCAAGGACCCTTGGCACCTCGCGAAGTCGCCGCGCCCAGGCTCCGCAAACGGCGGCTGGCGTCCTGGGGCTCCTCGTCAATGCTACCTAACTTACGACGACGCTTCCGAAAAAGGCCACAGCTGGACGAGGGCGTGCAGCTCGTCATGCTGATTTCGCCTTCGTCGCTTTCATCCCGCCGTTTCACAATTGCCGCACGAAATGGTAAGCGGATGGCCTGCCGTTACACCGGTGGGGTGGATGGAGTATGGGCGTTTCAATGCACGGCGTGAGGCATCGCATCGACAACGGCGCGACACCCCCAGTGCCTTGTGAGAACCAGGAATTTTTATTTGGCCCAAGGTATGTAGATACGTAAAGATTTTGAAATGGCCCTTGGCGCTACGGCTGCAGAGGCATGGTGAAGGTCAACTGATGCCTTGATCGTCACGGGGGCCGACTACCCTGGAGGCTTCCAACTACCTGTGTCGACGCACCTTGCTGAGCAGAGGAGGTACAGTATTGGCCATACGGGTGCATCAATTGGCCCCCTTCTTTGTTATGCGAAGATCTTAAACCTTATCACTTCGGATCGAAGAGGGTTTGTCCGAGCACATGCGTCTAGCTCAAGCGTCGTGCTGTGGATGAAGGTTGCAGGCGAGCGCGTCGGCCCGCTTACCAGATGTGCCCACTCCGCATTGCGACATCTGGCTCAGCATGCGGTGTATACTTGGTGCAGTCAGCTTTGCAGGTGGATTCATAGACTCCTCTGCGGGTTGGCAACCCCAAGATGCCTGACGCTGGTCGATGGCGGTCAACGGGTGACGAATGGAGCATCGCCGAGGTCGGCACTCCCACCTTACGACTGGAATCTTCGCACGCATCGCGGATTACGGGATACACTCATCGAGCCTGCGTGCGTGCCGTGCTTCGAAAGAACCATCCGTCCCTCCATCGCGAAGCACAGCAAGCTCACGCCAGGTCCGAGGCCAATTGAGGAGGACCCATTTGTCAGTTCGCGGTCCGCCAGTGACGTCTTCCGCTGGAGGGATTCATACTCGGAGTGGGATGGTGGCATGGCGAGAGCGGGCGCGTGGTGGGGTCGCTCCGAGGCTGCTCCGATCTTTGATTTTTTTGCCTTTGCTACACCTCCTAGCTGTACTGACCTGATCTTACACGTTTCTGACTCATTGAAAGGCCATCTGTCGCATAAAATCTCACGCCTGAAAGCCTGACTTGCTCCCCAGCTCCTCATCCAACACCTCTGCGACCCGAGTCGGCATCGTATCGTGCCTTGCTTACGCGACCCCGCGCTGTATCCTTCCGTCATTGGGCTTGTGACTCGATCCCAATTCCTCCTCTCATCCTATCCCAACCTCGCCAGATCTTTCGAGCTCGCAAAGCGACCTCTCACAGCACCATGCCTGGCCTGGATTTGCTTCCGCTCGCCGCGGACGACACGAGAGGTTAGTACTCAACTATGTGATGGTGCTTGGACCCTTGGACCCTGTGCGTTTTCGACTTCGCGACAGCGAAATCGGCTACGCCAGAACCCTTGTCAGACAGCGATAGCGTTTGCGACGCTACTGGATAGCACAGTGCCTGTCAATTGATTGGGAATTCATTCTCCATTCGAAGCTTCCAAATGGCCTTCTAGCGTCTAAATTACTTCGCCCGCAATGGTTCGACACCGGTAGCCGTGTATGCATTTAGGCTGACTGTTGCTCCAGTGCTCGGCCAAGATCCCCTGATCCCCCCGGCACTGCTCTCCTCCGAGATTCCCATGACCGAGTCTGCCGTGCAGACCGTCGTCAAGGGCCGAAACGATGCTGCCGAAATCGTCATGGGCCGCAGCGACCGGCTGCTGGTTGTCGTCGGCCCGTGCTCCATCCACGACCCCGAAGCCGCTCATGAGTACGCTGGCCGACTCAAGCAGCTCTCGGACAAGCTGTCCGACGACTTGTGCATCGTGATGCGCGCCTACCTCGAGAAGCCTCGCACCACGGTCGGCTGGAAGGGTCTAATCAACGACCCGGACATCGACTCGTCCTTCCAGATCAACAAGGGCCTCAGAGTGTCCCGCCAGCTCTTCGTCGACCTCACATCCGCGGGCATGCCCATTGCCAGCGAGATGCTGGACACCATCTCACCCCAGTTCCTCGCTGACTGCATCTCCGTCGGTGCCATTGGCGCCCGGACCACCGAATCCCAGCTGCATCGCGAGCTGGCCTCTGGCCTGTCCTTCCCCGTCGGCTTCAAGAACGGCACCGACGGCAACCTCGGCGTCGCGATCGACGCCATCGGCGCCGCTGCGTCCAAGCACCACTTCCTTGGCGTGACGAAGCAGGGCCTGGCCGCCATCACGCGCACCAAGGGCAACGAGCACGGCTTCGTCATCCTGCGTGGCGGAAGCAAGGGCCCCAACTTCGACAAGGAGAATGTCCAGGCGGCCAAGAAGACCCTCGCAGACAAGGGCCAAAAATCGGCCATTATGGTTGATTGCTCTCATGGTGAGTGACCGGCGATCGATTGAGCCGTGACATGAGTCTGACCGATTGCTAGGAAACTCTCAGAAGAATCACAACAACCAGCCCAAAGTCGCCAAGGTCGTCGCCGACCAGCTGAGGGAGGGAGAGAGAGCCATCATCGGTGTCATGATCGAGTCCAACATCAACGAGGGCAACCAAAAAGTCCCGGCTGAGGGTCCGTCGGCGCTCAAGCGCGGCGTGAGCATCACCGACGCTTGCATCAACTGGGAAAACACCGTCGACGTCCTGGAAGATTTGGCGGAGGCTGTCCGCCTTCGGCGCCAGATTATCGGCAGCCGGCGCAACAGCGAGGACGCCAAAGTGAGCATGTTGGAGGAGGACTAAGCGCTCAGGAAGTGGCGATTGTTGTTCGTTAACGAGGGTTCTGAGGCGAGATCTGTCGCACTGATGATGACGGAAGGCCATTTGAAGACCCTCTTGCAGCTTTGTGCTGGAGTTTTGCGATCAAAGAGAGCGCTGAGGGAAGATCGAAAGCAGCTCGGTGGTGCGAACGGCTGCTAACTAAGTCGGGCGTATTTCATGGCCCCCCAAAAGCAAGTACAGAGATGAAAGAGATTCGTTGCGTCGTGATTATAAGCCTTTGCGAGTGACTACCTGCCACCGGTAACAGGCGCGTAGCTGATGTCTTGCCGACTGAAGGCCCTGCCATCTCGCCACTCGATTACGCGCTTGAAAGCAGTCCATCCGAGGAGCCCCACAGTCCCGAGAATGAAGCCCCAGACCATGATCCTGTCCTTGTTGCTGTCGCGCTGGAAGCACATGGTGACGACGTTTTCTTCCTTGGCATCCTGGCAGAAGTCTATGCCCTGACTGAGGCAGAAGGCTTTCGTGCACTCGGAACACGACGTCGAGGCCGACCGGCGGCCATTGGTGGATGCCGGCTCGGGATCCTGGTCGACGGGGAGGAGGGGAGGAGACCGCCGTAGGGAGGAAGGACCGCCGTTCTGGCCAGCCGGTCCCAAGGGGATGATGGTGCTGTTCTTGAAACAGGTGCATTTGCAGAAGACCGGCGCAGCTGGTCAGGGAGCCAAGGATGGTCAGCCATTCAGTCGAGGAGCAGGGCAGGGAGGCGGCCTTACAAGACGCTGATGCCAACGCTGTGAAAGCTGCCAGCAGCAGAACCAGGAGGTGTATTCGCGCCATTGCGATGGCTCTTTAGGCGTTCGCGATGGATGCGATGGGTGATGCCAGGGGTCGCGAGAGTCGCAAGCTCGCGGCGCAGCTGGCCTCAGGCGTGGTCCTGGTGGCTGCTGTGGGGCCGCCTGGCGGCTCCTGGTTGGCCCTGTGGCTCCTCAGGCCAAAAAAGTTGCCCATCGCGAACATGCTCTGATTGTACATCTTCAACTCCACGAGCGTCGTCGCGCACAACACCCGCCCAGTCATGCCTCGAATACCGCGGGTGCGGGGACTGCAGTCTCTTCAATCGGCGATTGCGCCGTCGACTCCCTCGACACGGACGCCTTTTGCCGTTTCCCGCGCCGTCTCGACCACGTGCGCAGCACGCAGCAAGAACACAGAATGGATTCGAGGAAAGCTATGGAAGGGCGAGGCGCCCGGGCCCGAGGACCCGTACACGCAGAGACTAGAGCCGGAGGATGCTTCAAACCTGCCCGAGGAGGCTCTCGAGCCTCGGCCGCACTACCCTGCCCACGTCCTGGAATCGCGTCTCCCCCTGCCCCCAAAGCGGACGGAAGCGACTGCGGAAAAGGAGATCAAGTCGGCGGATCCGACCTACGTGCCGGCGACGGATGCCGAGGGGCTCGAGGAAATCAGCGCCGTCAAGCTGTGGTGGGAGCAGCCCGGTCACTGGGGCGAGGAGAGCGAGTTCTCGGGCTTCGGCAGCCCCAGCAAGGTTGTGGACAAGGCAATCCTCGAGGTGTACCTGAGGAGGGCCGTCGTCGAGGTGCTCGCGCTGCAAGAAGCTGGAGCTTTCCCGCAATGGGCGACCAAGAAGTGGCACAGCGGCGATAGAAGCGACTTGGACCGAGCACTGGCTGTTGAGATTCAGGTCCGGGACGGCACGGCCTCGCTCCAAGGTGATGCATCGGCAGTCTCGCAAAGCCTGACGGTGGAGGGAGAGGAGGTGTCAGAGGCACACGAACAGCCCCTTACACTCGACGAGGCCAAGGAGATGGCCAAGGCGTGGGACTCTTCGTGGAAGGACCTTGTCGTGGATGACCAGGTCAAGTTTGCGGTATGTTTCCTTTCAATCCTACAAAGCGACCATATGCTGACGTTTCAACAGCTCCGCAAACGTCTCTACCAACTCACGGGCAACCTCATCCCGGATGCCAAGCTCGGCGCCGCCCGCACAGTCAAGCACATCCTCACCGTCGCGTCCAAACAGCCCAAGCCGCCGAAGCTGGCGCAACTGCTCGGCCAACGCGAAGACGTCCAGCAGCTGCCCAACGTCAAGGTGCACAACCGCAAGATCGGGCCCATCGACAAGGAGATAACCCTGGGCCGCTGGAAGGTGATTGAGGAGGAGCTGAAGAAGCGCAACCTGCCCTCCACAGGAACTGGTGGCCTGTCGAAGAACAAGGAGAGGGACTGGCTGACGGGGAAGATCTGAGGCGGGATGCGAGGGTGCGGTGTGAGAACGCCGCGTGTAGGATGCATACGCCGTGTACATGTACTGTTACAATACAACAAGTCCCAGACGAGAGCTGCTGCGCCACATTGAGTGATTAAAACCTTTTGAGTTGAATGGGCTGAGATGTAATGGCTTATTGCCCCTGATCGTTCCATATGCCACTGTAACTTTGTTTGAGCAAACGACGAGCTCTTAATGGTTAAGTAACAGCTTGGCAAGTTGTAATGTGATGTGGTGCCAGAGTGCCACCGGCGGAACATCATTGCGCTGCCTTGCCCTGCAATGGAAGAGTGTAAAAGGAACCTTACCTCCCTGCGTTGATCTTATTCCCGGTGACTCGATGCACTCTCTAACTACGGCGTGCCTCGATACTGATTTGCTTGACGAACCCCGATTTGGTGACCATCGGGCGGCCGGGAGTTGACGTCTCCAGAGAAATGACTCGAACAAAGAGGCAGAAGCACGCGCCGGGCGTATGACAACCAGGAAACCCAGACTTTCCCGATGTATTTGACTGGGAATTTGGAGTCTTTGAAGAAGTTTCCGCAGCCTTCCTCGCGCCAGCCGCAGGTTGCAGCCACCAAAAGAGAGAACAAATGAGTCAACACGCTCGATTGAGACCGTTAGAGACACCTTGAGAGTTTTCATCACGACACCGGTAGCTATACGTGAAGTTGAGAGTTTGCTTGATCCTTGATTCGAAGCTATCTAGAGGTTCAATTGGCCTCCTTGTAGTTATACGGAGATGCCTGCAGCTGCTATTTGCAATCACATGATGCTGCTGATACCAGTCTCCAATATATTTATATTCGGTCATCCAATTAACCCTAGATATATCATCAGCAACTACGGCTATCGTTTCTAGGAAGAGGCACTTACGCAGGTCTATCCGTTTCAACGCCAGGCTTCGTTAGCAAACATTCTGTTAATCTGAGTTCTCAATTGTTCTTGTACTTACGCCGATTTTCTGCCGAGAGTTAGAGTCATGTTCACAAATGTAATGGCACGTAGGGTCTGGGAGGTACGTACGACGTGTGCGGTGATACCAGAGAAAGATACGTCACCCTCGCAAGTAGGATTGCAGTTGCATTTAGGGTAGGTGACACTGGTGCCTAAAGCGCTGACGATACCACAGGGAGAGCCGCTGGCAGTAGGGCAGGCGCTGAGCCTGGGCATAAGGGAGGCAGCAGAAGCTGTGGCAATGAGGGCGAGGACGATAACGAACTGCATGTTGGCGATTTATTTGCCCGTAAGCAATTTAGTATATGTGTCTGTGTGTTTGTCTGTTTGTGACCGATGGGATCCTGAATGAGGCGAAGGATGATTTCACGAGGGAGCGGTCATCGCCCTTATATACTTTTACTTCAATGACGATTCATTCCGGCAATGGATTCCAATGCCAATTTTGCTGCATAAACGAAGTAACATAAATAAGACTGTGTGACGAATAGCAAGCCATGAATATGGGTACCTTCCATCTTGGTCTCACAGTAGAGTCAATTTATTGTCTCTCATTCGACGACCGAGTACTGCAAAACTGGTTTACATATGCCACGCCGAATCGCCTAGGAACGAATTTATCCTATGGGATGCCGACTGCAGTCGGGATCGTCCTTGGAGACAACTTTCCCCGCACGATGGCTAACATCTGGATCTTACAGCGAATGTTACCTTCTGGTTACAATACCCCCCTTCTCCGCCTCCTCCTCGCCCTCCCACCCTTCAAGTCCCGAAGCGGCTGCTTCGATCCTACTTCCCACGAACGTCTTCATTCCGAGCCAACGCTGTCGTGTCCACGACAAACTCCAATGGTTCCCACCTCGTCTCTACCCATCCAACCCAACTGACAAGCACCTTCCATTGCCTTCCCACCCTTCCCACCCCTCTTTCTCCGCCGATCTCTTCTATCTCCAGCAGCTCGCCATCGTCCGTGAGGATGGCTGGCGGTCGGTAGTCATCTAATGCCTGTGACGGTGGCGGGTCGTCGCGGGTCGTCGGCCGCCAACCGTAACAGGGATACGTGGATGACGTTGTGCACCCTGGCGGCGTGTCTAGCCGACATGCCCGCGATCCCACTGTCTCCAGAACTGTGTACTTGACAGACAGCCAGTCAAGCTTCTTGGACAGTCGGTTCGATCGGACATTGCGGAGTCGCAGCCACCAGGCCAACCCGCCCGCCCATATCCCATTGGAATGACAGCCATTTGCTCGTCGTCGGTAGCCCTGGAACCATTATGCAGTCAGCACTCGGCTACGTTCGACTTCATTATTCATCTTTCGCTATCCCATAGAACGTAACCGTTACTGCGCCAGTCGGACCGGTTTATGCGGAGTAGTTTGCGACCTTGCGCCCTTACTTGCAATTTACGGCCTAAGAGCTCGCAGTTAAGTACAATGTACGGCGTACCTGGCGGGCAGCCGCCGCCCCTCTCTATCGAGACCACCAAAAGTGGCGGCATGTCCTATCAGATTCGGTGGGCACAATAGCGCTTTTTATCATTAATTTGTATATTTCAAGTTCTAACTAATAGTTATAGGAATACATAATAATTATCCAGGGCTACTTTAATCCAATTATCATCTTCCTAGATCACCAGACGCCTTTATTGGCCTTAATAACAGATGTATCCCTCCTTTGGGACTGAAAGTGAAGAGACCTTCCGGCGTTGGCTGAGTCTTATCAACAGGCTGTATTTCGAAATGAGTAACCATGGCAGCAGTAGCCCGCTTAATTTGCGCTATTGCTAAATCTTTTCCAATGCAGCCTCTGGGTCCTTGAAGGAAAGTTTCAAGACAATAACGAGATGAGCCGTGTAGGGTACGCTCTTCATCGTTCAAATCATCAAGCCATCTGTCAGGACAGAATGACTTTGAATCTTCCCCCCACAACTGCAGGGATCTGTTGATTGCTACCGATGCTAGAACAATGTAAGAACCAGCATGTATAGGATGGCCATCAATGGAAGTGTCGCGTATTGCTTTCCGAAGGCTTATGGGTGCAGATGGGTGTAGCCGGATGGTCTCCTGACAAAACCCATTTAATAGAGGCAACGAATCAATTCTTTCTTCTTTACCAGAAAAGTCGTTCAGTGGAACATTCAACAGCTCCTGCCGCAGACGACTTTGTACTTCCGGAAACCGCGCTAGCTCATCCATGACATACGAGAGAGTGCTGGCAGTTGTCTCATGCCTGTTTGGAAGATGTCAGACTTGATGTGGGACATAAGCGGAGGTTGGTACAGACTTACGCTGCAGCCAAGAGAAGTTGCATTCGCTCAGCACATTGCTCAACAGTGAATTCTTCCGAAGATAGCGTTTGGCTAAGAAAATTCTGTTCTAGAACGGGCTCTGGCCCATTTCCAGCGAGGAAATTCTCAATAATCTCCTTTAACGACCGCTTTGCCGAGGCATAAGCACCATCCATCCGCCTCTCGGTTCTTGACGGAAGTAACCGTGTAAGCCACCTTGGGAGCAAATTGTTAATAGCAAACCGTATTTTTCGATCAACTGAGTAGGCTGTTATCTCTTGATATGCGGCAAGGAGATCGCTTTGAGGTTGACCTATGATGTCGAAATCATATCCCATGCTTACCATGCAAGCAATGTCGAACGAATATCTGCGCGCCCACGGAGCGAAATCCAGTACTCCTGGCTCCTGGATCTCCCCATTGAAATGTTCCGTACTGACGGAGGCGCGAGAAATTTCGGCTGCCAACTTCTCTGACTTCGCAGATAGAATCGGCTTTAAGTCACGCAGCTGCCTCGGACTAAGGACCGGCGCCAGGAGACGCCTTTGGATCTTGTGGATATTGCCTTCCTCAATGAAGATGCCACGTCCCCAAAATCTTTCTACGTATCGACGAAAATAACTTGGCTTCTCAAAATCGTAACAATGATTACTCAAAACGTCTTTGAGGCCTCCAGTGCCGGTCACGATAAGGTATTCAGCACCTAAAAACCCGTGAAAATGTATCAATCCATCATTCGGGATCGTGTCCATCCATTGAGATATTGTTGTCCCTACGGGGTCTTCAAGTAAGGCCGAGTTGTTGTCGAAAATGAAGGATTTGTGCTGGATATATTGAGCCTTTTGTTAGAGATGGAAAACCTAATGAGATACACTCACATTTGGTGCCGGCAAGTGTTTATAGGAACTAAGTTCCCGTCGAGTTATAGTTCTAAAGAAAGCAACGAGAGCAATGATGGGGCCGAGGCTAATACACAATATTATGCCTCTTCGAGTCCAATCGATATCGAGCCAATGCACGACCCCTAACTCCAAAGCGATGAGCAGCTGTGCTGTGAGCGTTGTTTCTTTAAACATGATATACGAATTCTCTTATTGATGAATAAATTCCTTTGCTGATAAATGAATTCTTCTCGTTGTAGTCCCTTTAAGAGGTAGTAAAAGAGTGCGGCAGACTCACTATTTAAAAGAACTAAAATAGGTAAACCTTCTGTCTAGCCTGCTGCTAGAAACTTACGTACTATATGCAAAGAGTAAAGGATTAATGGATATAACATAGGTGACCATATTACTAAGTTACTAGATCACTAATCTCAGATTTGTCATACCGGTAGATCGCCGCACATAACGATCGCAAGAGGGCTGTAACTATATCTATACTAATCGAGTTATCTTAGGCATAGCTGAAAAAGTACTTTTTCGGGCATCTGCGCTGCACTAGTACAGCTCTTAAACCATGTACTGTATTATACGGGATCTTCGGTTTATAGATAACGTTGTGAACATAAGAAATATAAGCTAATTTCAGCTCACTGCCGGTCCCATGACCTTTAGCGGAGAAACCGTTTTGCCACAACTGACGCAATGTCTCAGCTGTTTAATAACTCAATTATGACATAACATTCTGTGGCAAATAATTTGCAATAAAGGGGCTAGTTCCCCAGAGCGCTGACAGTAGTATAAAACGAGCCACGACTAGATAAATCCTATAGAGCCTCGTTTAACCCCCTTAGTATTTTAATACACCACGTCTAATAAAGTTTTAGATCGATTTAACGAACCGATATCTATTATGTTATTACAAGCTTTATCTTCCGCTGTATTCCTCTACGCCCCCTTTATAACACTTTTCCTAGCAATTTACTTCTCAGAATTTTCTTTCTCTAGCACGAGCTGCAGAGCGCTTGTAACATTCGCGGTACTCTGCAGCACTTATGTCGTTAGCTTCATCGATTTCAGATCGCCCATGCTTAATTATTTCTCTGGTATTTATGTAGGGTGTGTTTTGCTTAGAGCTGTTATGATGCTTTGGGTGTACAACCCTAGCAAAGACTTCGTCTGTCTCCATCCTTCGATCTGCGACAATGAGGGAAATCCTTCCTTCTCTGTTTATTGGCAGGCATTTCCAAAGCAGCTATCTGCTGACAGAGCACCCTGGGCCTTCCGAGCAATCACGGATTTTCGAGCAATAGACTGGTGCTATTCAGCTACCAATGGTCATCCTTGCGCCTTTCATAGAGACACTGTGAAACAAGAGAGATTGGTTACGGCACTTCAGAACTACCACTCAAAAAAGTATTTTATCACCGCCAAGGCCTTTGCTCGAGGGCTTTTGGCCCTTGTGTGGATCGATTTCTATCAAGGCTACCTGCGATCGGTCGATATGCAATGCTGGCAGTTATGCCAGCAGAATCCTTCATCATTCATGGCTAAAACTTCCTGCACTGCCCTTGAACAAACAGTCAGTGTTTTGACGACTTGGTCCGCTTGTTTTGCTTTAATTGACTGCGTATACTCACTGTCTCGTTTGACCTCAATACTTGTTTACGAGGCAGGTCTCAGTACAACAAGTATTCTTGGTGTTGTGCACCCAAACCCTTGGGGTAGTGTTAAAGCTGTTTATGCCCGTGGAATTGGTGGTACGTGCCATTTATTAAGCACTCGACTATTATGTGACTAATTTTAATAAGGCTTCTGGAGTGGAATGTGGCACTCCTACTTTAAACACAGTCTGGTCTCGGTTTCCCGCTTTCTGAGCACGCTACTTACGAAAGAGCGACATGGGCCTACACAACGATGTCTCCAGTTATTCTTCGTATTCACCCTCTGTGGCCTAATACACACGCTTGGGTCAATCATGATCCCATGTGATTACTATCCTGTGGGGGGCGAGCTGATCTTCTTTATGTTACAGCCTTGTGCAATATTGGCGGAGGCATTGACGCAGAGGATAATGGTTAATCTAAGGTTCTCTCGAAAGCCTCGCAATGTTATCACCGCCATTTTAACATTCATATGGTTTATCCATACCTCTCCTCTCTCGTTTAACTACGTTTCACATGCCGGGTTCTGGGACCATCGTACTTTGGGGCTGTTTACTTAGACCTACCTTATCGCACACCTCTAATTCGCACTTTCTCGCGTACGAACGAAGTCCAAAATACTCTGAGTTCGGCTCAGGTCAGATCATATCAAACCGTTTTAGGGAGGCCAGATTTGACAGCACTGTGACGTGGTAGTAAGCATTAGACCATGACTGTAATTGATGTAACATCAACCCATGGTAAGGTACGCTACTTGTAGACACGTGACAACTAGAGACAAAGCTTGGCGGCCCCCAAATACAAATCTCCTCCCGCACAACAGTTTGTATCGTTCATTGCTTTAACGTCTGTGGCGTGCCCAAGTTTAAGTTTTGGCCAAGGTCCCGCAATCATCAATTTCCAACTCAAGCTTATTGCTGTTCGAACCCATCCAAAGTTTGGCTCGATCGTTCGCCGTGTTCCACAAAATACCATGTCTTCAGCCCTACATCATGCGGAGTTATCAACGGGTGCCACGGATGCATTTGGGGACCTCGGTCTATCTGTAATAGGGCTTGGAGTTGAGTACCCGCCGCATAACCTTAGTCCCAAAGATTTGAATACTATATGCAAGCGCCATTATCCGAGAACACCAGCGTACGCCGTCCATAGCAACTTGCTGTATACCTGACTGACGTACGAGCTGCATAGAATGTCCAAAGTCCTCTCCATAAATGCGCACACGGGCATCAATACCCGCAGTGTGGTTGTCAACGTTGATCATCCTCTAGTAAACATGGCGACACCGCCATCGATAGCACAGCTTTGTGAAATATTCCTCAAGGACGGTGTCGCTCTCGCCGTTGCAGCGGCCCGCCAAGCAATCACAGAAGCGCGAATCGATATTTCAGAGATCACTCATGTCGTCAGCACAACGTGTACTAACAGTGCCAACCCTGGCTTCGATCATTTTGTATGCAAGGAATTGGGTCTTACCCATCGAGTCGAAAAAGTGCTCTTACATGGTACCGGCTGCTCAGGTGGATTGGCTTCCTTGCGAACGGCCGCGAGCCTTGCTTTAGGGTCAAGCTTTAGAAAAAGACCGGCTCGAATATTGGTCATGGCGCTGGAGATAACAAGCGCTCTTATGCGGAGCGAGCTCGATACCATCCACGAGTTTCAAGAACCCAGAATTGGGGTAGTGCTCTTCAGCGACTGCGCAAGCTCTTTGATTCTTAGTAATGGTATTGGGAGCCAGGGGCAACAGCCAATATACGAGCTCTTGGGATGGAATCACCGGGTGCTTCCGGACACAGAAGCTGAGCTAGGGTTCGATGTTGATCCGTTCGGTACGGTTTACCAATTGTCTCTTCTCTGTTTTAATATCAGATACTGACAACGTACAGGATGGAAAGCTGTCTTGTCACCTCGAGTCCCAGAACTAGCAACCGCAGCAGTCACTTCAGCATTCAACGACCTGATCAGGTCTCTTCCAGGTCTCCCCTCATCATGCCAATCTGCCGACAGGTTCGACTGGGCATTGCATCCAGGCGGTGCAAAAATACTCTCAGGGATTGAAAAGGCAGTGAAAATTACGCCCGAACACATGCGTGCTTCGTTAGACATATATATGAACCACGGAAACAGCTCATCCGCCACAATAATAAGCGTCTTGGACCGGCTACGAGATAAGGCAATGGACGACCCCGCACCTGGTGGGAAGGTAAGAGACTTTGTTGTTGGCTGTGCTTTTGGTCCCGGCATCACGGTCGAAATGTGCATGCTGAAGCGGGATACGAATTGACGAATACGAACTGTCGGCGGGGAGGCGGCGCCTCGTGACATTGAGGAAGACAATTAGAAATTCAGAGGACAAGAAGGAAGAAAAAAGAAAGATGTGACTTCGCATCAACCCAACCGAAGTAACATGGATTCCACCAGACACTTTGACAAAGTAGGGCAGCTCTCCAGCAGCTCCTGAAATTCCTCACTCTTCCATAGATCCTCGACATTGCACGCAGCATAATGGACTGCGATTTGTTGCAACTTCTCCGGAACCGGCTCTACGTAGCAGAACCGTAGCAGCGCCACAATGCCCTTCAAGTTGTTTGAAGATACTTTAAACTTGATCAAGGCCTGATGAAGTTTATCGAAGGAAACGTCCATCAGTCGAGCAATTCCGTAGCGGTCTGCCAGAACGTAGACTTTGGCGTGGTGGAGGGGCAGGTTGGCGTCGTACTGTTGTACTTTGTTGGGTTCTTGTAATATGTCGCTCGAATGTATTGACATGTCCACGCGCCAAGAGTTCGTGAAATCGCTCCACAGCAGCTCTCGCTTTGTACTTTGTGCCATGCTTCCTTTGGAGCGTCTTTCCCCCTTTTTTTCACGTTTCGTTTGCGGAAAGCCCCAAGGATCAAAGCTTTGTGCGGGCTCTTCCTCTAACGCGAGCCATTGCTCTGCCGCGGGCTCAGGCTCAGGCTCATCCTGTGGCTCAACATACTCCGGTGGACGGGGAATCGTCGAGTTGTCAATTGGTCGAGAGTCAGCAAGCGTGTCGTCAAGCTTTGCCGATGCATTTGCGTCTTCGCCGTTGGCATCATCGGCGTTGGTGCTCGATTCATGTCCTGCCGCAACCAGCGGCTCCGGAGCATCGTAATCTCCAGTGTAAACATATTGCCAGAAACTTATAAAAATTCTTTCCTCGACATCATCCCACAGGACAGTGCAGTCGATGGCTTCCTTGAACTTGCCTTCAACAAAAACTTCAAGCGTGGAGGACTGATGTGCAACGAGCGCAGAATGTATGGTGAATTCTCGTTTGTCCGAGCCAACGAGAAATGTGAACGGTTTGGACGCCGCCGCGCTGGAAAACGTTTAGCTCGACTGGATTTATATGGCCGGACGATGCGATACGATGAACTGACATTTTCTTGGATATGCTTTCCATCTCGATGTTCGATGCGAAGAAGTATTTTCTTCAAATTTGGAACTCTGAAAGAGGCTCGTCCCAAATTTCCTGAGGTAGTTGATCCTGTGGTTGTGATGTTCAAGGCAAGGGGCAGCGTTGAGATCCAAATTCAACTTGAACCCTGGTATGAGGGGTAGTTTGCTCTTTTCTCAGAACGCATTTCCCTGTCTCACATTGATACTCTGTCCACGGGCGCCAGGGCCCCAACACGGCTCGAAACCCGGCCACGTTTGGATGCACCTGCAGGACACCTGCTTCTGCCTGACGCGGGGAAGTGAAGGCCCAACGCTATCTTCTTCATGTCCCTATTGTTCAAATGAGGGGCAAGGACGGGTCTTGAGCATTGTCTTGACTGGTACTACCTACAACGTGTATTTTGCTATGGACACATCAATTGTCGAAATTGACCCTACGGGAGACACTCTGATCTTTATCCCCGATATATCAGGTTCGACATTGCGTGGAGAATTCAACGATGATGACAGCCTTTCAGCTTCGGAGTCGGCAGGGCCAATACAAGAAGGCTCAGCCCCAGAGCAAGGTATGCATCAAGGTTGACAACGCAATGGCGACAATATAATGAAAAATCGCTGACTTGTCACTGGGAGAGACCACGATTCAAGTACTGAAGGATGCACGACAGTCCGGGAGCTGCAATTCAAGGTTTCCATGAAACATCTCACGATGGCTTCCGCTCGCGCGAGAGCAATGTTCAGAGGAGAATATCAGGGATCTCAAGTTGCGCCCACTGATGGCTTTCGTCATTGGAAGTTCGAGCCGCTTTTTTGCTCACAAGCTTTCGAAATCGTCTTGAACATCATCCATGGGCAGTCGCAAAAAGTTCCGGAGGAAGTTACACTTGACATGATGGCCGAGATCTCGGCCGTGGTAGATGACTTGCAATGCCATGACGCGGTGTGCTTCTTTGCAAAAATATGGATCGGAAAGCTGCGGACGCATCTCCCGGGTGTGATGTGCGCCGATATCTCGAGATGGATACTGATTACCTCAGTGTTCGACGAGCCGGAGCTGTTTCGAAAAACCACCCAGACGGCATTGCTGCATAGCACAAAATCTATGCCTACTGCTGGGCTGCCTATTCCCCCGAGAATCATTGGTGCGTACCGAGCCTCTTCACGCTATCTTCGAACCAGGCTGATTGGGGATTGAGACACGATTGAGTCTGAACGACAGACACTGCTTGCACGTTTAATGGCACAGCTTGAAGAAGAAATAACCCGCTTGAGCCACGACGAATTTTCTTGTACCTTTGAATGCACATCGACTTTACTAGGAAGTATTATCAAAGGATTGTCTAGGGAAGGCCTCCTAAACCCACAGGCACAGCTACCGTTCGCGGACCTCAGCCTGAACTCAGCAATAAGAAAAGTGCGAGGATTGAAGTCGCCAGAGGTGTACGGACCATCTGTTAATAATGGAAAACATGGCCTTGATTCAACCTGGACCTTGAAACCCAGGGATAGCAGCTTCTCTTTGGACACTTACGGCACGAAGTCTTTATCCAAGAAGAAAAAGAAATCCTATTCCGGAAATACCTGGGACATGGCAGATGAACTTGACTTGGCGCACAATCGCCCGACTACGCTTGTCGCACATACATGTTCCTTGAGTGAACTGCTTGAACCTGAATTGCAGGAGCTGGAAAGCAAAATAGTGGGACTGAATCTGTCGAATCGTTCATTGGGCGACGGCAATGACCCGCCTGCTTGAACCTTCGTGTGGCATGGATAATGCAATGGTGGGTAGGTCAATAACAATACGGTCTCTGAGAAAATTTAGTGTATACATGTATTGCATTGCCAAAAAATGATACGAACTGTACAGTAGACACTCTGCACTTTGCCGCTACAAAGCCTCAGGATAGGCGCACAGCCAAAGCTGCATACGTGTAGTAGTACAAATTGACGATAAGCCTCACGACAGCGGTCACAAGTTCGAGCCACCGGCAAGGAAGGGAAAGAATTGTTAGTATTCGTTGCCAAGAGCTTAAAGCCGCTGGACGTCTGCAATACTTCCGGAAGGGGATTCTTGGACAGCTTGCCAAGGTTTACTTATGTGGCATTGCGGGGTCGATCCTAAATATGGGCGCTTGGTCATGGTTTGCAATGGATGGAATGGCTTGATTATGCTTCTTGGCAACTATCGACGAGCTTACGAATGCACGTTTCATCACTTCGATAAACACGGAGCCGAATCACAAGCCGAACCCCTAGCCTGCGCTCCGCAGACGTCACCAGCCTTCTCTGGAGAATTGTGGCGTCGATTAGCCCCAGGCCTCGAGGGCTTGGCGATGGCCGCTAGCGTCGCGATACCGCCCCCCTCGCTGCCGTGTGCCGACTTGGCCAAGGCGCGCGATTGAGGCTTCGTCGTCGTCGTAAGCCTGCGTCCAAGTCGGGGGGTTCAATGGCTCCTGAGACGCGCTGCTGCGCTGCCGCGTGCTGCGACGCAACTGGCGACACGGGCACCGACTGCTGCTTTGGTTGCGTCTGGGGTGTTATCTCACCTTGGCTGCGATGGCGCGCGCCGGAAGCGATTCGGTAATTTACCACTGCAGGTCCGGCCGGATGGGGGACGCCCACGGGTCGGCTTCTGGCCCGCCGATTTGCCGGCGCCAAGCTGCGCAGCGGCCCATCCACACGCGCGTCCACGTTTCCCAGACCCAGACAGCTGTTGGGCGCCCAGACCTCAGCCATCCCTCAGACTTTATCTCCCGCGCCCGACTCGTCGAGCGCCCACACCGCGGCCCAGGGCCCGCTGTGGCTTGCCCGGGCCCTCGTCGCCAGCGGCTCCGGGGCCTGCGTTCGCCCACGGGCTGCACGGCCGTCGTCTCGCTGGACGCGGGAGGCAGCCACCAGCACCCCGTGCTGTTCCGGCTGCGTAGATGAGGTGCCACTGAAACGCCAAGCCTGAGTGCAGCCGCTTGAGCCAGGAGAGCCAGCCACCAGGGCAACGTGTGCGCGCCGTCTTAACTTAGCATGTGGACGGAGTTAGTTGCGACGCTCTGACCAGGAGGACCGCCTGTCTTTATAGGACCTCTCCCTCTTGTCCTGGATATGCTTCATCCGCTCCTGGAATGTGTCTGGCGGCCTGCGATTTCAACATACCCTCATCGTCCATTGTCTCGTGAAACAACCCAGTGAAACAACCTACCAGCTCGAGCCTTCCTCTCCTCCGGGGGACGACTCACCACTGAACTCTAGGGACCTGACAGCTGTGGTATAAAAGAGCTGCCAAGTCTCGTCAAAGCTCCAACCAGTGCCAACATCATCACGGGTGGCACCAGACGCCGCCGCAACTGCACAGATGCCGGGCCGTCGCATGACGTTGTCGGCCTTGCTCTTCATAGGCGCCGCGAGCCTCCAGTGCGGTGTCGAAGCCAGGAGGGTATCCCGTTTCGAGGCGTCGAGCTGGTACGACTGGGCTCTGTCACCTGCCTCGCCGCGGCACAACTACCAGACCTTTGGCGGCCAGTCGCCCCGGCTCAATGTGGTACACCGGGATTCGCGATGCCACGATGGCTTGGTCTTCCTCGAGCCTCAAGAGCCGCACGTTGGTTCGCCAAGCTCGGCTATAGTCGACAACGACGGTAACCTGGTCTGGATGCCGACGACCTGGGCCCAGGCCAAGGATTTGAAGGTGCAGCGGTTCGACGGCCGCAGCTACATAACCTTCTGGCAGGGTACGGAAAACGGCAAAGGGGTCTACGTAATGGTGAGTGGATGCAGCTCTCCGGCGGCATGGATGGGTGATGCAAGAGGGCATCCCCTTTCCATCTCCGTATTGGAGCACAAGTGGAAACGTGAATTTGGCTGACCGTGCGTCTTCGTTGACACCACAGCTGGACGAATCCTATGCAGTGTTCAAAGAGATCACCCCTGTCGGCAGCATCAACGGGGACTTGCAAGACCTTCGGATCACCGAGGACGGTACTGCCCTCATCACCATCCACCAAAAGAACCGGATGCCTGGATCCAGCAACTGGATATACGACAGCATTTTCCAAGAAATTGATCTCCACTCGGGCGAGCTGCTGTTCGAGTGGCATGCGTCGGATCACTTTCTCGTCGACGAGAGCTGGGTTGACAGCGATGGCCAAGGCGACGACTCGGACAACGCATTTGACTTCTTCCACATCAAAAGCGTCGACAAGGGCGCCGACGGCAACTATCTCGTCTCCTCGTGGTACATGTGCGCTGTGACTTGCATCAGCCGTCAGCATGGGCGAGTCCTCTGGCAGCTCGGCGGCAAGAAGAACGACTTCAAGGACCTGTCCGATGGCGCCGCGACGAGCTTTTCCTGCGACCACCAAGCAAGCTGGTATGAGAACACGACGCTCACGCTTTTCGACAACGGCGCCATCGGGAGCCGGAAGACTGCTGGGCATCGACGCGGGCTGATGATCGAGCTCGACCTGCAGGGCAAGACAGCGGCAGTGGTCCACTCCTATGAACCATCCCAGAAGCTGTTCGGAGGAGCCTCCCGGGGCTCCGTCCAAGTCCTTCCAAACGACAATGTTCTCGTCGGCTGGGGCCGTTCTTCGGCTTATACCGAGTTTTCCTTCGACGGCGAGGTCCTCTGCGACACGCGGCTCGGCTCTGGCTGGTCCCGCCACCCAGGCTCGGCCAAGAGCTACCGCACCTCCAAGTACAACTGGGTCGGCCGCCCCAAGACGGTGCCCGATGTTGTCGTGCGTCCCGAGGAGAAGGCCCTGTACGTGAGCTGGAACGGTGCCACAGAGGTCGACGCGTGGGTTCTGCAGAGCGACTCGAGTCCTGACATCAACATCTTGATTGATCACGTCAGCGTGCCCAAGACGGCTTTTGAAACGAGGATCGACGTGCCCTGCCATGCTCAAGAGTTCATTCGGGTCGTCGCTCTGGACGCTAATCGCAGAGTACTTGGCCAGTCGAATTTCGTCTCGAAGCACACGCGAACCAAGGCCAAGCCCCTATCCTTGGCCGCGCCGCCGCAACACACCAGACCGGAGTCGGCCAAGTTCCTTGCTTTGGCGTTCTTCGGAATGGTCGCTGGAATTGCCGTGGTTTTCCGCTCGCGGGGTATCTTCCGAAGACGGCATTCTGGGCTGGAGCGAACAGCAGCGTCGTCATATCACTACCAAGCCCTGCCGATCGGTGAGAAGCAGTGCTGCCCCAAGCAGTAGGGGCAACAGACGGAGGGAGGTCAACGCGGCAATTCCTCATGAACATGTTTTGAAAATCAAACCAAGTTGAGGACGCGAAAGTTGACGTCACGGACCCTTGGCGCAGGGAAGCGAGCAAACGGCCAGTGCTGAACAAAGTCTGAACAGCACTGCCGCCACCGCTGCAGGCTTCCGTTACCAGTGAATCACGTCACACGCGCCGCACCAGACCGCAACGATTCATAAGGCAGGACAACCTGTTCACTGTCACCAAGCCAGTCGACTGAGGTCAAGGGCCGATTTGGCCCAGTCGGCTGGCTTCTCACCACGAGTCTTCCTCCCGGCTGCTCCAAAGACCATGGGTTCGATTCCCAGCCATGGAGTTCTAAATGGCCGGAGACGGGTTACCATCACAAGGCGGGTGGAATGACTACAAGATTCAGAGTCTTCTCGGGGGTGACGCATCCTCGGGTCCTGAGGGGCGCGTGGCGAGCTTCTTTTTTTTTTTTTGCACGTTTTGTTTGTACATGATATTTTGGGCCATCAATTTTAAATCCCTGATGGCCAGGCGCATCGGGCGGAGTTCTTTGGTGTTGGAGTGCTCGAGTGTATGCATCGAGCCGGAGGGAACGACAGATACCCCTGAAATTAAGAAGGGTTTGCGGCTAGATTTGGACTGTACTAGCATGTACTATATACAAACCTTTTAAATAACAACTAAGAACAAATATGCTGGGTCCTATTGCATTTATTGACATTTTTACGTAGTCTTCGCATCGAGTACGGGACTGTGTCCTTTCGGGACTACGCATGTGTCGCGCACGGAACACAGTGCAATGGAGACGCGCGATTGCGTACCTACGCCCTGGTGCGGTCACTGCACACTACACCTGGAAAATTTCAAGAACGCTTCACATAATTGCGACACTGTGCTCGCCGTCTTCGTGTCAAGCTTCGCGTCACCGCGCAGTATAACTCAAGGGGGACGTGCGACGCTCGCGAAGAATTTTTACGCGTCTCATACTCCCAGGTTCCACCGCGTCAAAGGCTTGCGGTCAGCTCGTCGACCAAAAGAGCGGTGGCATGGCGCCGCCGGCGCACGGCCGATGTTCACTCAGCCGTCGCCGAGGTTGGAGACGTCCGTTTACGGGTAACGATGCCCTTGGCAGCTGCAGTCATTGAGCTTGGCGATGCTCACGATCCCTGGTTATGACACTTTGCTCATTGAAGGACAGCAGGACGTGAGTACATATTTCCGTGTCCAAAAATCCTCACACACGGTGCCTGACCACTGAATGCGCCTTGGGATACTACCCCACGTGCTGAAGATCCTGGGCTCCTGATACGGAGTCGAGTATCCAGCTTGGACGGGCGGTCAGCGGTGGGCCACCAAATGGCGGGGGAAATGCTTGCGATCATACGGACGAGTGGGAGCAAGCATTGAATGGATCGCGTGGATCGCTGCCGTGGATCCTCGCCGTCTATTCGCGAGTGTTGCTTGGCGATGCAGTCCCCGGAGGTGCGAGTTCCGAAGGGTTGAGAAGTTTCGCTTCACGTTGCATGCATGTCACCTGTTCGCCCCTGGCCTCCACATTGGGCATCGTTGCGATTCCAGGCCGGAAGAGAGGCGAAGCGGCCTGCCCGAATGTGGTCTTCAGCATCAATTATTGCTGCGAACGTGCATGAGCCGGTGGTCAGGCGTATCTCTGACCGCGATGACGCCCGGCACTCGTATGGAAGCCTGCTCCCACGGTGGCGGCTGGGACCGGGCCGCCGCGCTCTTTTCGCCGCCGTCGCCGCCCGAATGGTGGCCTTATCTGCGCAGCTGTGGGCTCACCAGCCTGAGGGCCCGCAGAGAACAGCCGAAGCTCGGTGGATCTCCAAGGAGCGCCAACGCACGCAGTGGTGGGGCGCGACATCATGAAGCCAAGCGCGATATTCGCCAGACCGCACAAACCGCGCAAGAATCGTCTATAAGAGCGCCCATTCCCTCGCCGCCTACCCTCTCCCTCTTCTTTCTTCTCCAAGTAGAGATTTATCTCGAAACCCAAACGCCTTTTCAACGATTTTTTAAAACGCTTTTGGGTTTTTCTTAACCTTTAAACCCCACGACTCTTATCACAATGGCTGGCAACTGTGGATGCTCTGGCTCTGCCTCCTCCTGCAACTGCGGCTCAAGCTGTAAGTCCTGGTCCCCCATTCCTGCATTGGCTTCTCAGTGCGCTGGTGAAAATCGCGAGGGATGAGACAAGTCTGATGCTAACTTGTTGACTTTCTAGGCACTTGCACCTCGTGCGGCCGCTCTGCGTAATGGCAAGCCCGTTATAAATTGTTTCCAGCACAAATACCCTTCGAGGGGCGCCGATTGGCGACTGCCAGCTTTCTGCCTTATTCGATTGTATCATTTGATGTGACACGTTGGCGGTCGCTGGACGCAGCGCACTGCCACGGAGTCGGGAATGAGTGACGAGGAACAGGACGATGTGACGGTTTGATGATTGGGACGGAGCTCTGACACGACATAGGGGATGTTAACTGCTAGTCTATCACTTCAATACATTTCGTTTGTAATTGCAGGATTTTCTGTAACATTTCATTGATTGGTCTGAAGGTCGCCGTTTCAATGTTGTGTTGGAGGATGGAACGGTGGCAGCTTCTTCGGCCTTACACAAATGTCTACAGTCTCCCAAGTATTCTGATGGCAACCAAGGACAGGACTGAAAAGCCGCCCCATACACTAAAAATAGTCGACATGAAGATTGCACAAGTATCAAACCCCTGCCGTCTCGAGCTATAACTTGCTTGTAATCTACCAACCCTTAACTTGGAGGCGTGAGCGACGGCCGCAATTCTTTGATCGAATCCATGAATTCTTCCACATTATCAATATTGACGCTTCTGAGACCATCTGGCGTATTGACGACAAACTTCCCATCCAGTCTGTACAAACTCCATTGTTCTCTCAAGGCGCGGTGTAAGAAAATCTTGAATAGTGATAAGAGGCGTGGACCATTCAAGAGTGTAGAATAAAACTTTTCGTGATTTCTCAGTATGCGCTCTGCTTCGAGCTCACGATCGGAGATCTGAGCTCCACTCTCAGGCTCTAGTAGTTTTGCCACGGCCATGAGGATCTTGTCGGGCAAGCTGGACTGATCTCGCAGAACCCATAGGGCATTTCGTCGCATGTCTTTCTCTTGATCGTCTGCTTGTTGAACGATGGCAGCAATAATCTTATCGGGCAATTTTGACCGCTCCTGCAGGCCCCTTAGCGCGTCTAACCTCAAAGCTCGGTCTTTCAAGTCTAGCCGTGGGATCATAGCCGCTAGAATATCGACAGGCAAGCTCGGTTGCTTCTGCAGGGTACGACTGACGGTATATCGCACGATTGATTTTCCGTCGTCCAGCCGTTGGAAGACGAGCATAAGGATCTCATCAGGCAAGCTCGACTGCTCCTCCAGGAAGTACAGGGTCTTATATCGCATCCGAAAGTCTTCGTCGCCCAGCCGTTGTAACAAGGCCATAAAAGCAGTAATAACCTCCTCAGATAAGCTCGATTGCGCTGCCAAAACGTCAAAGGCTTCGTCGCGTACGTCTCGGTCTCGAACGTCCAGTTGTTGGATGACGGCTTTAAGAACCTCATTAGATAAGTTAGGTTGCTTCCCTAGAATACGTAGCGCCTGCTTTCGCACGGATTTTTGTTCACTGTCGAGCCATTGGACTACGACCTTGATAATCTCCTCGGGTAGACTCAACTGTTCGTGCAGGATCTTTGCGGCATCCCATTGCGCGGTTTGGACTACGACCAGAAGAATATCTACAGGTAAGCTTGACTGCGTTTGTAGGATTCGCGAGGCGGCGCTTCGTATATTTGAGTTTTCGCAGTCTAGTTGCTCGATGACAGCCATAAGGGTCTTTCTAGGCGGGAGTGACTGCTCTTTTAGGACCCGTTTAGCGGAGTTTAGCATGAGCCACCTTTCTTTGATTCTGAGCCAATTTTCATTGTCATCGAGCCTTAGAGATAAGGTCGCGAGGATCTCGTTGGACAAGCTCGATTGCTCCTGTAGGATCTCTAAGGCGGCCTCACGCACGGTAAAATTTTCATCGCCCAGCCGTTGGACTACGGCCGCGAGTATCTTGTCGGACAAGCTCGATTGCTCCTGTAGGACCTCTAAGGCAGCCCACTGCCGGCTATAATTTTCGTCGCCCAGGCAATGGACTACGGCCGCGAGTATCTTGTCGGACAAGCTTGATTGTTTCTGTAGAATCATTGTGGCGGTCCAGCGCACGAGAAAATCTTCAGCGTCAAGCCGTTGGACCATAGCCGTGAGAATCTCGTCGGACAAGACTGATCGTGCGTCTAGGATCATTTGGACGGCATCTTTCGCGTAAGGATTTCCATCATCCAGCCACTGGATTGCGGCCGCGAGGATCTCGTCAGACAAGGTCGATTGTTCCGATAGGACGCTTGTGGCGACCCACCGCGCGTCAGGGTCTTTGTCGCCTAGCCGTTGGACTACGGCCATGAGGACGTTGTCAGTCAAGCTCGACTGCTTCCAGAGGAGATCCAAGGCAGCGGCTCGTACAAGCTCGTCCCCATCATTCAGCCTTTGAACGACGGCGGCGAGCATGTCGGCCGATAAGTCCACGTCAGATAACTTTAGCGAGAGAAGAAAAGCTCTCTCCATATCCGGAGACATGTCCCCTCCAAGCCAGCGGATCATCAATTCATTGACGGATGGCGAAAATGCTGGGGCACGCCGTAGTGATCCAATAATTTTGACCTTCGCATCATCAGACGCTTCCAGTAAGGCACCGCGCAAGCTACGCTCTGGGAATTCCATCGACTGTGATAGATATGTCTCTTCTGAGAAAGTGCATTCGAAGAGGAGCCATTTCTTCAATGTCTCTTCTAAGCGTTCCCTGAGAAGCATCTCCGTGGACACTTCGCTCAAGCAATGCATAACCAGCCGTTGGTGCGCAGGGCCCAGCAGGTCTAGCGGCTCACAGTCGATCGTCTCGAAGAAGCGGTAGAGATGTCTCTGGTTGAGCTCGGCTTGCAATAAACCAGCAACAAAGCGCCAGAAAACGTCGTAGCGTGTGTTATATTTCTCAATCCCGAAAAAGTCTTCTGTCTTAGTGTTTGAAATCTCTCCGTCGTTTAGGAACCGAGAGAGTGGGTTGCCGGATTTCCAATGCTCAACGAAGAATTGTGCCGCGAAAAATTCTTGAAAGGTAAGATGTAAAAAATGGTAGCTGCTGGTCTCCGATATGGACTGTCCATCAGAAGTGCGAAGAAAGGACGTCTTTTCTAGGTCTCGCAGCCGTGCGAGGTCTCTTGTCTTGGGGAGTTGACTTATGATTTTTTGTTGGTTCTTTGATAATTGGCTTCGATATTTAGTGTCAAACTCGATAACATTATCACAGATACCGTTGAAAGCCAGAACTTGCAGCGCATTGATTTCAGCCTGAACCTTTTCCCTCGTTTCCTGGGGGTTTGACCTCTGGGCGTCGGATTTGGTGATTTCTTGGCCTTGGTGCTTCTTTTCCAGTTGACTGACATCCTTGTTCCACAGAGCCTTCGTGATGGCAATGTAGAGCTCGGTCATTGTTTTTGGAATATCACAGGTCCGTATTACCTTGGCTTCGAAGCTGTAACAAAGAGCATCGAGCTGAATCGGGATGCGCGCGAGACCTTTAACCACTCGGTGGCTTTCTATAAAGTCTTCGATTTGATGGGCATTTTCTTGTGCGACGGTTGATACGTACTTCCTCACCTGCTCCGGATAGAATCCAACAGTCTCAAGCCGCAAGTCAATGCCCTTGATCCGGGCCCAATTGATGGCGTATGGACGAGTGGTAATGATAGCTCGTGGCTGTTCCAGGAGTTTCAAGAGCAGTTGAGAGCGGGAGTCAAGCTCCTTGCATACTTCATCCAGGCCATCAAGTATGAAGAGGGTCCTACCCTTGTCCTTAGTAATCGCTTGCCAAAGCGCACTGGCAAGAAGCTCGTCTGTAGGGAAAAATTCTTCCCGGATGAGCCGTTCGACAGTCCAGCCGGTCTGATTATACTTCTCCTTGTGGCTTCGCAGCGGCAACCAAATGATGCGGTCGATCAAATCATCCCACATGGCGTTGTAAACGAAGTCGTGGACCATCTTCTTGCAAAGAGTGCTCTTGCCCACTCCGGCTTGGCCCCGGATGAGAATGCGCATATAACTTGATTGTTGCGCTAAGTAGTCCGCATTAGTGATTAGACATTGATATAGTAGAATTGCGTAGTTCAAGGGTAAAAGCCAAGCTGAAGACTATATTGAGACGTGCTGAAGCCTATTGCACAAAGCATGATAATGCATACCTGCAGCAGATGAACGATTCCCGAATGGCTCTCCGTGTGAGCCGGCCTCTGAAATGCCGATATCCTTTTTGAAAAGATCTGGCAATGAGACGCGGTTCGATGCCGGGGGTTCCCAAACCTGCAAACGCCGATGAAGAGAGAAGGAGGGTGGTGTGTCCTTGTCGAGCCGTTCGGTATCATTGTCTTCGGTAGGATCCTTCTGAATGGCTAGATTAATATAGCATTGGTCCATGGGTAACAGGTCCAAATTGAGTCTTTCGATTTTTAGCAGACCCAGTTCTCTGTCAGAGTATTTATCCAATATCATCTGATCGGCATAAAATATCTGAGCTTCGTAGCAGCCCTTCCATGCCTCACAGAGAAGGTAACCTTGTGGTGCCTTAGGCTTAACAAGGCGGTACCTGGTCGATGCATACTCATGTGCACCGAGACCGAACATGGCAAGTGGCCGACTAGGTTTGATTGGCTTGATTGAGTTTGGCCGACCCGTAGTAATTGCAATCTGCCCAACCCATTCTCGAACGCGGTTATGTTTTGACTTCTCGCCTTGCTCGACAAGAAAAGCCTCAAGAACCTTAATCACCTCATCGTCTGATGATAGGAACTCTGTCCAGATTGCTTGCTCGAGCTGTGCGCAGAGACCACACAAGAACTCTTTGTCCTCGCGGCTTGTAAACTTGGGATTCCGCAGCAGCGATTTGAGGAGTCCTGGGCGATTTCCACGGACGAGCATGTCGGTGTAGCGAAGAGCGATATACCAAGAAGCTGGTTTCCGAAAACCTTTCGCGGCTGCTCGTAGACTCTTCGCTCCATTCGTGACTGTTGACATGACTTCCACGATTTGAATGATTGAGTGAACCAGGTCCGGCAAACTGGCGAGACCTTCAAGGCCGTCAATGAGTTTGCTGGGGTCCATTGTAGGTAAAGCACCCGCAATTTTGGAGACTGCTTTCGCGGTCTCACGCGTATGATCCCAGAGTTTCTTCAATGGACTCACATCGCTAGGAATGCCGATAAGTGCTTGGTTGGCATATCGAGCGGCTTGGGCAAGGCGCAATTCACGATGATTCATCACCCCGCCGAGCAGCTCTAGCAAGGGCTGAACTAGGTCCACATCGTTGATCCCTGCAGTCTTGACTTCATTCATCGCGTCCAAGACTGCAGATAGACTGCATAGCAGCTGATACTGAGTCTGGTTGCTGGCTGCAGAAACAGCTGTCTTCAAGCGGGTCACCAGAGATGGCATGGCATGACCGCCGACACGAGATGCGTTCTCTAATTGCAGAGCTTGTGGACAGTGAAGCACGGTGGTGAAAGCAGCCAGAAGCTCAGCATCGGGAATCGTAGCGTCGCTTGTGCCATCTGCTATGGCGTTGACAAACGTGTCGAGCAACGCTTCGTAGTCTGCTGGAGCGATGAAGTTTGACAAAGCGGCGGCTTCGGGAGCGTAGACTGCCTTTCGGTCGCGGTGAAAGACTTGGACCATGGAGTGTGACCAGGCTCGGAGCGCTGCGGCCTCCTTCTCCATCCGCCTGCTGCCGGAACTGGTGCTTAGGATTGTTAAACGTTCAACAAGTTTGGTCGTTGAGTCCGGCCGCTCAGGCCTGCTCAAATCCTCCGTTGTGGCCATTCTGAGCCTGCCGTTAGTGAATCTTACGCGAGGATGAGTTTCCAGAGGAATTGACAACATCTGCGGGGATGGTAAGGTAGTATTGATGATTTACGTATTGGCCGTCGGCGGGACAGGCCGCCTGGTGCCGTACCAGCCTCGCGCAGATCAGTGCTGTTGCCTGTCACTGAACAGGGGGTCAGAAATCTTTGATTGGAAGAATGCAATTGCGGCTGGAGCTGTGTCCTTTGGCGGCTAACAATGCTGTTGCGCGCATAGCGTGGAGAATAGTTCGTTTTGATTACTCCAAGCGTTTCCAGTGCGATACCCAAGCTCGGCAAGTTGCTCTGATTACCGCAGCTAATTCGTGACGATGTGTCAGGGTGCTGGGAATTTCAAGTCTCTATTTGCCTGGGGTTCTTGAATTCCTGAACCGCTCAAGCGGCCAAGCTCCGATTTGGCTGGGGCCAAACGCTCCAGGCCGGCCCAATAGAGCAGGAGCAGGGCGCAGTCGTCAGGTGCATGGGCATCAGACATGGCCGCCGCCAGTCCCCTCACAGTTTCAAGTTGGGCATTGACTGCGGATGGAGGAAGCTCGAGGACTACCGCGCCAAAACAGACCTTACACCCGTGTAGCGAGCCGTCCCAGCGCTATGCTCGTATTTATCGTATAGGTATTCTAGACGCGGCAAAGCCCACGCCCGTGACGTTCCGGGTGGGCCACCTCAAACCATCTGCTGCAGAAATTAAGAGTGTCGACATAATCATCATCTTCCCCCGCACTCTACGAAGTCAACTTCGCTCGCACAACATCATGACAATTACCTCCATCGACCCCGCGGCACAGATGCCCGATAAACCTGGGCTCGAGCGCATTTCTGTTCGCAAGATCCCGCACACCCTGGAAATCGTGGAGCCAGACCCGTTGTGGCCCCGGGTTTTTGAACAACAGAAACAACGCATCACGACGGCGCTGGGATCCACCGCCACCACCGTCGCCCACGTTGGATCCACCAGCGTGCCTGGGCTGCCGGCCAAGCCTGTCATCGATATAGACTTGACGGTAGCCGATATCCACGACGAAGCGGCGTACGTGCCGGCGCTGGAGAAGGCCGGGTTCCAGTTTCTGTTCCGCGAGAGGTCGTGGTACGAACACCGCCTCTTCTGCGATTACGAGCCGTTTGTCAACCTGCACGTTTGGGGAGCCGCGTCGGCTGAGTTGGTTCGCCATCGTGTCTTTAGAGACCGCTTGCTGCGGAGCGCGACCGACCGGGAGGCCTATGCCAAAGTCAAGCGCGAGGCATCCCTCGCCACGATGGAAGCTGGCGGTGACGTCCACCAGTACACCGAGCTCAAGAACGAGGTGATCCAGGCGATATTAAAGAGAGCGTATGCAGACGAGGGGCTTAGAATAGACAGCTAAAGTAGATAGTTGGACATAGAGTCGACGTTAGTATTGGTTGCCATGCTTGCGCACAGGCTCTCCTAAAGGGCTCCAGTTGTTTATTTACCAGATGGAGCCTGGTCCGATTCTGAGAGACTGCGTTTCGCGAAGCGCAGTGATTGACGCGGCCATTGGAGAGACCAAGTTGGGTGTTGCGGATGCGTGAGGCTGGTGGGCACGGTTCGGCGCGTAGTGCGGAACGTCTGGGGGTTGTATCGGCGCCCACCTATCCCAGGCATCTTTACAGAGTACAATTGGAGACCAAGCACCAGCCGCCGAGAACATGGTACAACGAGTACACGCTTTCCCTGAGCTGTAAGTCGCTTCCATGGGCCTCCATGCCCCCGAGGCGGATCAGTGTGAGGCTTTGACCGTTGTGGCTCTGTTGCCTCTCCATTCGCACCCGTTGGGCCACGGCTACCTGGCCTGGTCGTGCTAATAAGCTTCCGAAGCCGTCGAGCCTATCGCATCTCTTTTTCATGTGATTGGGGGCACTAAGCCTTACAGTAGCCTCCAGGCTCCCGCAGGGGCTCACGTGGACCCCCGAGCGCCCAGTTCCTCCCTCGGCTCCGCCAGACTCGGCGAGCCATGTCATCCAGTTCCTCCGCGCCTCCGCCTGCGCCGATGCTATATCCTGCCTCGCCGGAGGGAACGGAAGGCAACCTGCTCTCTTGAACATCTCGAAGCTGGCACTGCTCACGTCGCGGTCCCTTCGTCGCCTCCCCGCCGACCGTGTAGCCCAGCAGAGGCATGATCTGATCGCTGCGACGCCAATGACGCTTGGATTGCCAGGGTCACTGCACGTCGGTCAGCGCAACGCTCTTAATGGCTGCGATTGTGAGTCGTCTGTCCTCGCCTCTCCCGCGTTAGCCCTCCAGGCATGACGCCCATCGTCCTGCTTCCACCCAGCTCTGCATCCTCACGACACCCTCGCATGCGCTGCTTCGCTTTGTGTTTTCCCGTGCGGGTCTTCCCTTCTCCCGTGGGGCTCGACAGGTGATGTCATATCGTGACGTCTGCCTCGGCCATCCTTGACCTGCCCTTCCAGCACCACGTCGGCGCATTCCTTGAGCACGGGAGCCTCAGAGCCCGTCGGCAGAGTCCCCATCCTCTTCCCCCCCTTCCCGCGATCCATCCACAGAACCTGCACATCGACGACAGGAGCTAACCGTCGCCGTCGCGCGTGGGCAGGATTCGCCGTGGCTCTCTTCCTTTGGTGCCCCAATGTCTGCTCGCGACGATGCCTCCATCGGCGGCGCGCCATCCACCTTTGAATCGCAGAACTCCCACGGCACTCCGCCGACCTACGCCGCCTTCTCGCCCGTCACGCTGTCCGCGAACACCCCGTCGCGATCCGCTCGTCGCTCCACCATCCTCGTCCACCAGAAGAGCCCGCTGCTCCTCGCCACGCCGCCGCAAGTCACCCGTGCCTTGGCCTACAGCCACCCGTTCCTCCTGCCGCTCAACAAATTCGTCGGCCTGCTGACATGGAGCACCGGTGATCCTTGGCAGAGCTTCCTGCTGCTCTCGGCCTTTTGGGCCGTGACGCTCTACGGCGATGTCTTGATACGGCGAGCGGGGCCCGTCGTCGTCGGCGTCGCCATCATCGCCGGCATGTACAGCCGCAGATATAGCCCTCTAAGCACCAGCAGTTGGACCGAGCCTGCGCGAGAGGTCAAGGCCGCCACCAAGACGCCGGCCTCGGGCGCCGCCGGCTCCAGCCAGCAAGACGCCAAGGGAGGTGCAAGCGACAAGAAGTCCAAGCACCAGAGGGCCCAGTCCGAGATCACGAATACGAAGCACCAGAAGACGCTCGACGAGATCGTGGAGTCGCTCAAAGAGTTCACCGGACGGTGCAACGTCTTGATGGATCCTTTGCTCGAGATGACAGACTTCTTGAGCACGCAGAGGACGCCGACGAGCGCGACGACCAAACCGGCACTTACAGCGCTGTTTCTTCGGCTCCTGATAGTCACTCCCTTTTGGCTTGCTCTCACCATGCCCCCGTGGAGAATCATCACCACGAGACGCGTCGTTCTAGTCGCCGGTACCCTGGTCCTGACCTGGCATGCAAGAGTCATGAGGGTGTCGAGAACGATACTGTGGAGAAGCTCAGCCGTTCGACGTGTGGCGGCCGCGATAACGGGCTTGCGCTTCGAAGGCCCCGTGAAAGTGCACAAGAATGCGGCCAAGTTCGAGGCAGAGATAGCGAGAGCATCCGAGAAGAACAACCAAAGAGCTGGTGGCGCCAAGAGCTCAGGCGTCAAGTTCACATTCATCATTTACGAGAATCAACGACGATGGGTCGGACTGGGCTGGACATCCAGCTTGTTCGCGTACGAGCGGCCGGCCTGGGCCGATGAGCATAATAATAATGTGCCTCAAAAAGACGAGTTTGAGCTTCCCGAAGTCGAAGATGGGAGCAGAATGCAATGGAAGTGGGCCGAGGGAAGCCGGTGGAGAGTGGATGGGGTTGCCGACGAGCAGGAGCCGGTGGACTACGAAGGCGAGGAGGGGAAGAACGGCTGGATATACTATGACAACAAGGTAGGCTGACCGACCTTCCGGTCGCGAAGAGACGGTGCGACGCTGACAGGATCCCAGTGGCAGAACGGCCGTAGGGGCATTGATGGATGGGGCAAATGGACGCGTCGACGGAAGTGGTATCGCGATGCCGAATTGGTCGAAGTCGACGAGTCCGACCTGCCCCAGCAACCCGACACGACTCTCATCACTGCCAACGGCTCTACTCTACATACCGAGCGCTACAGCACCACCAGCGAGAAGATGATCCCGACACTGGCCGTGACAGACTCCGAACAAGTTATCGCTGACGACGCCAGCGCCAAGACCGCCGACGATTCCGTGTCGCTTCACTCGACATCGTCCAAGTCATCATTTTGGCCAGCGTCCCTGAGAAGGCGTACGAGTGATAGGCCCCGGACATCGACTGAGAAGGATCGATCAAGGAGACTGAGCGAGGTGATGGGCGAGCCTGCGAACGAAGAGGACACGAGTGGTTTGGGGTTGGAGGTTGAGCTGGAGCTGCAGAAACAGGGCAAGGATGGGGGCCAATGGGGCATAGGGGACGAGGCGCGGATGAATCTCGAATGACGACCAGACTAATGACGTGCACACATCGACGTTCCCATGCCGATTTGATTCGACCCGGCCCATGTGCGGCGCAGGGCGAGCTTGGCAGTGTTTGTTCCTACGGCATTGATGAGTGTGGACAAGACTCTAGAACACCCAGAACGGTGCTCATACGATATTTTGTTGTACTACATGTGGGTGCAATGGTGGAGTTTGACCATCTGCCCAGACTGAGGTTTTCTCGCATTGGTGATAGGCAGACTGTTTAGGGAGCATCGAATCTGCAAAGTAGACTCACCAATCCAAGCTGTTGAGAAGAAAGATTGAGTTCACGCTCTAGCTCAAATATTGGCTTTGAAGAAGTGAAGATTTTCGCTTCACACCTCAATCGAGGATCTGCTTCGACCATGCATCCACATCAGTGCTATTCATCACAACGACGCCCTTCTCCGTGAGCTTCGCATCCTCTGCAAACTTGAAAAACTCGCTCAAGAAGTCGGCAGCCTGGGTCGCGGGATCGTTCACCATCTCTCGAAACTTTGGGTGCTTCCTCACGAAATATGGATTGGCAACGCCAAACACTTCGCGCCAGACGCTGCGCTGGTCGAGCTCCTTGCTGTCACCGGCTCTGCCGCTCCTGACCATGTGCGAGTGCACCAGGTACGCGTGCTTCATCAGGCTCCCGACGGGGAATCGTGTGCCCTCGTCGTCTTGCTGCTTTTCGTAGTCTGGGCACACTTTTGTGCACAGCATCGAAGGGTCCCACTCCCGAGTGCCCAGCCAAGAGATGAGCTCGTCGAGGTAGTCCGCCTCGATGCCATAGGAAGAGCTGACGGGTGCGTGCATAGACATGATGGTAGTTTTGAAGTTGCGAGATAATGTGTTGTGGATAGTCTCGGGAACGGCAGAAGATTGTTTCTTCGGTGGTTGTGTCTTGCCAGGAGGAGTGTAATCACCTGCAGCGAGCTTCGCAGAATCTATATCACGCCGTGATGGTTCCACGGCATTGAGAGTAGTGGATCACGAATTTGTCAGCTTGATTGAGTGAAATGATCCTGAAATGTCCGATGTCTGGTACAGAAGGCAGACTTGGGATCTGATGCGGTGTGCCCCAAGTGCAAATGACGCACTGCTCCTTCTGGTTGATTCACTTGCTATTGCCCGTCGGGAACATTTGCTATAGAAGCTTCCTCTGCTCACACCGAGTGTTGATATTAGGTATCGGGTGGCCTTTTGAGACGGCGAGTAGATCTTCAAAGGCATCTTTAAACGTGAAACTAACAGAGTCGAAGTCGCGTGGGAGGTCGTTTGGAACTGGCCGGGGCAAATGGCGCAGGGCTATGGGAGAGTAGCTGGCAGAGGAGACAAGCTGGTAGAGGAGACAAGCGGGAAGACGTCCCAATGTGCTACTAGGCTGGCTCGTTGGGCATCCATAGTGCTATGCGTCGAGGGGAGATACGAGGAGGAGGAAGACGTGACTGACGAGAAGTCGGGATGCAAGGTAGTGCCGCGGCGTCCTCAGTCTGGGTCTGGACGTAGCGCGGAGAAGGCGGGCGGGGGGCCAAGCAGAGTGTTTAAGCTAGAGGTGATGCTATCGTCGACGTGGTGTCTGAAACGTATGAAGGCGTTGCTGCTGGCAGTGTTAGTGTCGCGGTCGCGGCTTATGGCGCGAGGTGGTAAGCGAGAGCTGAAGCTGAAGGTACCGAGGTAAGGAGGATAGTACGAGGAATAGTTGGGGCTGGCTGTTCTCGTCACTCTGGGGGTGCGTGATGATAGCGTAGCGGAGGAGCTCCCGCCACTCCCACTTTAATTCATCAGTCACACCCGACAAATCTTGACTTCCTACTCGTAATCCGCTTTTGGTGCCAAGCCTGAGCTGTCGCTGCTCTACCCAGAGCAAAGGCGATCAGGTGAGTGATCAACTCTGAGCTGAGTGCATTGCCTCCCGAGGTTGTTTCAGGCTCCTGCACAGAGTTGCAGGCACGGATTACGGCTCCGTGGGCAACTGGCACATTAGCATCTACACGCGCATCCTGCTCATGTTCCTCGTCGATCCACTCACGCGCCCGAGCTCCTTCTAGATGGAGCGCTAGATCGACATGACCAAGCTGCTCAAGCGGAGCAGCCCGACGGGAGCCTTTGACTTTTTCACGTACCTCGAGCTGGTCTGGTGGTTCGTCTTCTGCGTCACCATCAACCCCTTCCGCTTGAAGTGGGCCCTGTTCGTCTTCTTTAGCGTCGGCTTGGTGCTGCCCAAGGCGCTCGTCAAGCAGGAGGAGAAGATACTGAACGGGGAAGGTTACAAACTGCGGGACCAGGGTGCGAGCTTCTAAGCGGACATGTATGACTTTGACGGGGCTTTGGCGCATGATATAACTGCAAAATGGGACGGATCGGATGACATGAACCTGGCGTTTGTGCGCGGAATAGAAGCTTAAGAGATATGAGCATTGCTTCCTCAGAGTAGGCGTAAAAATGGATCTGTTCTCAGCATTCCACAACTTTGGTTCTGTAGCTGCTCATGCCCTCACCACAGCATCTCGTCAAAGAGTTGGGTGGCCCGGCTCTAATGAAGATGGCTTTCTAAGATGACTGATGATAACAGAGGACAGTTGTGACAGGTTCCAATACATTGTTTCGCGACTGCTCTGTCGGCGGCAAAGGGTGAAATTCAACGTATAAAAGTGCTCACGGTCGAGGACAATACAGTCCTATAAATACAAGAGAAAAGGCGTCGATTAAGAATTGGTCGTCTTTTGCTTCAGATGCCACTGCTTGGGCCAGTATTGCCCTGTAGTATATCAACAAGGTCGGTCAGAAACGAATTACGCCATCTGTCTTCTTTGATGCCCTCCATCAGTACGTCCATAGCCGTCTTTCCCTCAATGACAATGCTAAAATCGGCTCCGCCGCTCCGCAGGAGCGAGATGAGCTTTCGGCGGAGCCTAAAGACGCACGGGCACAGCTCCGTATCGTCTTCCGACACTGCAGCCCAGGGGTGCAGTTTTGGTGGTGTTCGATAAAGCTCGCATAAGCGATGCAGCACAGTTCTCCCCTCGGCTTGGGTCGATGCATTCAGGTCCGCTCCATGAGCCAACAGAACATCGACGGTAGCCACAAATAAGCTGCCAAACCTCTGGCGGGGGCGGCCAGAGTAAGTTTCCCGGCCGTGGCGGTAAGAGAAAATCCTCCTTTCTCTGTCCATGATAACCTCGGACAAAGCAGCAGTGACGTCCATCTCCTGTTCAGTGCAGAGCATGGTCAAAAGCCGCCGCCACGCTGAGACAGAAGCCAAGGATTTTGAAGCTGGCTCATGGGGAAGTCTCTCCTCCGTATCGTCGTACCGGTTCATGACTTTGTGCAATAAAGTTTTCATGTGTCCTACCATGCAGCCGTGTCGAACCAGAAGCTGAGCAACAGGGAAAATCCCATCCTCTGCCAGTCGATCCACACCCCACTTATCCATGAGAACCTCGATACAAGATGGCTGATCCCACGGCTCCGACGACCGCCACGACCACCCCTGTCTTCCATGTGAAAGTTCTCGGGGGAAACGCCTGGGGCCAGGGGTAATGGCGCCTTGGTCAAGCATATAATTTGCGCATTCGAAGATTGCAGTTTGCTTGTCGGCGGCCCACGAACGTATGGAATCGAGGAAAAAAAGTAATGGCGTCGTGAAGTGCCGAAGCCTCTCGTGCCCGCCGAAAGCCTTCGCTGTCAACGGGTCTGTATATATAAGCCGGTTGATGTCGTCAGTTTCTTCGATACAGAGCTTCATTATTTCGTGTCCATTATTTGGAGACGTCGCCATTGCTTTTGCCGCTGCAAAAATGGGAATATGTATTAGATCACGAGGCGGACGAAGAGGATCCCCAACGCTGAATTTTGCCCCCTTCTCTACTAGTATGTCGATAATTAAACGACTGTTTTTCAAGATAGCAGCAGATAGAGGCGTTATGGTGTTACGCCTACTGTGTGAGCCATATGAGACGACTTGGTTCGGGTCGTTTGGGTCGGCGCCGCGCTGAAGCAATAATTGTACAAGTTCTGGTGATGCCCCTGACATTATGCTGCGTACCAAGGGCAAGATAACTTGAGGGCAATGAAGAGCCCTGACCTCTTTGTCGCAACCTAGCTCTAAAAATAGTTGGAGGAAGTCAAGGTTCGCTGGGCCCGAGAGTGATCGCATCAGATTTCTCAGTTGCCCCTGGAGAATACCAAGCGCTACCCCTTCAAACTTGGCACCAGAATCGAGTAGCAGCTTGAAGCACTCCCAATGCTTGGACCTGGCAGCCAAATAGAGAGTCGATACCCATTGCTGCTCTCTCACTATCCATTGCTGCAACCAGTGTTCCTGGCAGTCTGGGTCGAAATCGCGCGTCGCGGCCGTGCTTACTGGGGCATCGTAAGCGATTACTCGGCGTATGAGATGTGGATTGCCGTGAACGCATCCCCAGCGCATGGCGACGGCAAGCCGCGCGCTGGACCCGTACAGCACGGGCTCAAAGCGGCGACGGTAGGCCCTGCTACATTGCGACAGGCTTGCCAGATCCGAGAGTTCCAAGTAAGAGGTGATCGCGTCCAGCAGCTCCGACGCCAGCGATTCCATGTTGGCGGTAGTCCGTATGCGCGAAGGGTTGGTATTTTCGAGAATGTATAAGATTGGATTTGAAGAGTCATGGAGATTGGGACACGGGAGACGCAGCGAAGTGGAACATCGCTCAAGTGCAAGGGTGCAGGCCCGGGAACCCTAAGCTAGAAATCAACTGTGAGTCACTCAAGCATGTGAACGGCACGTCGCGGGCCAATTCGTCTGTGGATGAAAGATCAATTAAGACCTCACACTCTATAAATATAGTCAAAGAATCGTTGATGACATCTGACGCGCACGGGTTTCTCTCATTGGTCATTCAGGCGGTAGTGGTGTTTTTCGACGGTGTATTAATTTCAGAATGCAGGAACGACCAGTTCTATGAGACGCTCACCAACTGTCCTCCTAATCGTCATTGTCGAGTGGGCAATCCATGGGAGACGAGCCAAACCGTAGGTGTTGCAGGTATGCCACCAAGATGAGCAGTATTCAGAGTATCCTATATATTTCAACCGTAATAGAGCCTGAATTGTATCGCTGCTGTGTGACTGAATTGTATGATTGCTGAGTGCTGAGATTTGTGAAGCGGTCGAAACAAGCTAAAGAGCTCGAAATTTGCAACAGCTTTTGTGAGAACCGCTTTGGAGACTTGTTGTTCAGTCACCGGCGGCGACCATCAGAGAAGCTTCATTGTTGGTCTAGGTAGCTAAACTACGGTTGATGTCATTGTGGCTACTCTTCATCAAGTTCGAAGCATCCATCGTTCTTCTGGATCCATTTCCGGGTTGAGGGGGATATGGTCACGTGCCCCGCAACAACGCCAAGCTGGTCACCCTAACGTGACCCTCCGCTCTCGGAGATCGGCAAAATTTCCAATGTGACGCATTGGAAGCCACAAGCGGAGACGACATCCCGAGAGCTTCGATTCATCAACACCCTCAGCCGCCCGACCTCTTCGCATCCTTCATTGGCTGTAGCCGGCAAGTCTGTATTGTGCACTAGTACAGCCGCCATGATGTCGCTACCTGACCCTACTGAAGATCTCGACTGGGGAGGCTATCTTGGAGGCATTCATGAGATATTCCACAAGAATGCCGTAGCTCATCCTGACAGGCCTTGTGTGACAGAGACTAAGACCTCGAAGTGGGTGATGTCTCTTTGCATTGAACCATGGTTGTGATTATATCAGTTGCTGACAACGCATACAGGGCGCCAACAAGAACATATACCTACCGCCAAATTGATGAAGCAAGTAACAACATCGCAAATTACTTACGCGATTCTGGCATCCAGAATGGAGACACAGTCATGATCTTTGCCCACCGCTCAGTTGAGTTGGTCTGTGCGTACATGGGAACCCTTGCTGCTGGTGCTATCGTCACTGTCCTTGATCCTCAATATCCCCCGCAAAGACAACAAAGTATAATGCGCCTCAGACGAGAACTGCAATGAAAATCAACTAACGTATCGTACCAGTCTATCTTCAAGTCTCCCGGCCTAAGGCGCTGATCTCCATTCGCAAGGCTACGGAGGAGAGTGGGTAGGGCTACCCCCAACTCTCCATGACTCCAGAGCACCCCTTAATTAACGTCCTGATGCAGTCCTCTTGCTCATCTCGTCCAGAAATGCATTGATGATGAACTTGGCATCAAGATCAAGATTCCAGACCTCCGCTTTACCGACGATGGCGTGTTGACTGGCGGCGGCGAAGACAGTGCTGATATCTTCGCCAACGTTAGGGAGAGGGCCTCAACACCCCCCGATGTGCTCATCGGACCCGATTCTAACTGTACGCTGTCATTTACCAGCGGTACTCAAGGATTGCCAAAGTACGAGCTTTTTCTTTTCTTTGTCTTACTTTCGTGAGAACTTGAGCTTTTATTAATGTTTCATAGGGGCGTGCTTGGCCGTCATTACAGCTTAGCACGATATTTCCCGTGGATGTCTGAGAAATTCGGCCTTTCATCAGAAAGCGTATTCGCCTGTCTTTCGGGAATTGCCCATGACCCAATTCAGCGAGGTGCGAATTCATTTGCGATGTATCCAAAAGGCTATTACTAATTCCAGCCTCAGATATCATGACGCCCCTCTTTTTGGGTGCGCAGCTCCTGTTGCCCGCTAAGGAGGATATCCAGCACGTCAAGTTGAGTGAATGGATGAGAGAGTGGTCACCAACGACGACTCACCTTACGCCGGCCATGGGACAGATTCTAGTTGGTGGCGCCACGGCGCAGTTTCCTCGCCTGCGCCAGGTCTTCTTCGTTGGTGACGTCCTCTCTACTCGCGACTGTAGGAATCTTCGTAAGCTGAGTCCTGCATGCACTATCATCAACATGTACGGAACCACAGAAACTTCTCGCGCCGTATCCTACTTTGAGGTCCCTTCCGCCCAGGAGGACCCGACGGCCCTGGACTCACTCGGCGACTCTATCCCCGCTGGCTGGGGCATGAAGGGTGTCCAGGTATTGGTTGTGGATCGGGAAGATCACACTAAGATCTGCCCGATTGGTGTGGTTGGAGAGATCTACATCCGCGCTGCTGGTCTTGCCGAAGGATACCTGAATGATCCTGAGAAGAACAAGGAGAAGTTCGTTGATAATTGGTTCGTTAACAACGAGAAGTGGGTGGAAGCAGATAAGGCCAACGATAAGGGCGAACCTTGGCGCAGGTACTACAAGGGACCGCGAGACAGACTTTACGTCACAGGGGACCTCGGAGAATATCGACCAGACGGGGCTGTGCGTGTCTTGGGCCGAATGGACTCGCAAGTCAAGGTGGATAATGCTTCATTCTATCGTGCGCTTTCACAAAGCTAACTCTGGACAGATCCGTGGATTCCGCATTGAACTCAACGAGATTGATGCGAACCTTGGTGGCAGTCCTCTGATCCGAGACTGCAAGACCCTGGTTCGAAGAGACCGTAATGAGGAGCCGACGCTCGTCAGCTACATCGTGCCTGAGATTGCCGAGTGGAAGCGCTGGCTCGAGACTCAGGGCCTCCAGGATATCGAAGAAGAGGGCGTGGAAATGGGACCTTGCATCGCCTACCTCAAGAGGTTCCGCCGTATCCAGGCCGAGGTGCGAGACCACCTGAAGTCTCGCCTACCAGCGCACTCCGTTCCTTCGATCTACATTGTGTTGCAGAAGCTGCCTCTCAACCCGAACGGGAAGGTTGATTCTCCTAATTTGCCTTTCCCCGATGCCTCTCTCATGACAGAGGATGCCTCGGAGGAGGATCTGAAGAGCTGGGAGAGTCTATCTCAGACCGAGAAGACTATCGCGACACAATGGTCAACTCTGATCCCGGGTCTGAATGCCCAGATGGTCAGGTATGCTTCTGCTGGTGGTTCACTTCTCTAAGATTTAAACACTAACCCTCGATTCGTAGGCCGGACTCAAGTTTCTTCGACTGCGGCGGTCACAGTCTCCTTGCCCAGCAGCTCCTGCTCAACATCCGCAAGCAATTGCGCGTCGACGTCACCATCGGTGTCCTCTATGCAGATCCCACTATTCGCGGCCTGGGCATCACAGTCGACCGCCTTCGCAGCGGCCAGGCTGCTACGGTCGATCGTTCCAACGATACTGTCTACTCTGACTCCTTGGATGAGCTTACCAAGACTCTGGACGCGAAGTACCAAAGCGCGGATCCCGATTCCCGGAGCCCTTCCAACGGCGCCACTTTCTTTCTTACCGGGGCTACTGGCTTTCTCGGCGCATACCTGGCCAAGGACATACTGGACAGGAAGAATACGAAGCTCATCGCTTGCATCCGTGGAGCTAAAGATCCCAAGTTCGCTGAGGGACGGCTCATAAGGTCCCTCAAGGGCTACGGTCTCTGGCAAGACTCTTGGGCTGATAGGGTCTCCTGCGTCATCGGTGATCTCTCTAAGCCTCGTCTTGGCCTTGACGACGCTAGCTGGAAGCACGTTGCCGACACGGCTGATGCGTTTATCCACAACGCTGCGTACGTCCACTGGATCGCTCGTTACGAGCAGATGATGGGGCCTAATGTTCTCTCTACCATTGACGCCATGAAGCTCTGCAACGAGGGCAAGCCTAAGCTCTTCTCGTTTGTTTCCTCGACTTCGACCCTTGATACCGACTACTACATCAACCTGTCCGACGCCCAGACCGCTACCGGCCGAGGCGCTGTCCTTGAGTCCGATGACTTGATGGGCAGCCGCACCGGTCTTGGCACCGGCTACGGTCAAACCAAGTGGGTGTCTGAGCAACTCGTCCGCGAGGCCGGCCGCCGTGGTCTCCGCGGCGCGATCGTCCGACCAGGCTACATCCTCGGCAGCCGCAACAGCGGTGTCTCAAATACTGATGACTTTCTCATTCGCCTCTTCAAGGGGTGTATCCAACTCGGGGCTCGTCCTCGCATCATCAACTCGGTCAATGCCGTCCCCGTCGACCACGTCGCACGCGTTGTTGTCGCTTCGACGCTAAACCCCCTCCCTGGCGTCAACGTTGTGCACGTTACTGCTCACCCTCGCCTGCGGATGAACGAGTTCCTCTCTGCACTAAGCTACTATGGTTATGAAGTACCTGAGGTCGACTACGATGTCTGGAAGTCGCAGCTGGAAGAGTTTGTCTCAGCTGGAGCCGTCGAGAAGGATCAGGAGCAAAGCGCATTGATGCCGCTGTTCCACATGGCTACCTCGAATCTCCCAAGCACTACCCGTGCTCCTGAGCTGGATGACAGGAACGCTGTGGCTGTTCTTAGGGCTGATGCAGACCGCTGGACAGGCATTGATGATAGTGCGGGAGAGGGCATTTCTCGTGAGGATATTGGCAGGTATCTTCGGTACCTTGTTGAGATCAAGTTCATTGCCGCACCTACAGGCAGAGGACGTAAGCTACCCGCGATTGACGCCTCAATCGCCGAGGCGCTAGCACAGTGGGGGGTCGGTGGTCGCGGGGGGGCTTCTTAGAAAGGCTCTTTTGGATAGAGGCATGAGGTTATGTTTTCGTGATAAACATACTTAAATGCTCAATGTGGGATGACTTGGAAAAACTCAAGCGGGCGCTCACGCTTAGAACACGAGCATAGGACAACCTTTATGATAAGAAAGACTTAGGTAGGTATATTCAGAAATCGCAACACCTAGGAGAGAGCAACATGATGATTGCGATTGAATAGCCAGCGACTTCTCAAGTGCTTATAAGACCAGGTACATTAACAAACTAACCAGATTCTCGGATCAAAAGCTATACTTGCTTCGTGAACACCTCAGCAATACTCCTGTCCAAGTTAACCTCCTTGGCTAGGCGCCGCATGACGTCTGCCATGCTGTCGCAGTGCCGTTCTACCTCGTCGACATTCATCTGTGCCGCGTCCCACGATGCAACAAACAGAATGCTGTCCTTGCTGACGGCGAACATGTTCCAGCAGAATCCGCTATTCTCTAGGTCAGCTCAGGAATGCGCAGACGGGATAAGGCGGTACTTACAAGTCTACCCAGTCATGTCTGGCCACTGCCTCCAGTACTTCATTTTCCTTGCGATATTCTCGGGACACTGATATCCCGATGCTGACGTCCCAAACAAAGGATTGGCGGAACGACGCCTCGGTGGCAACGGGTCCCTCTTCTCTCAGCTCGCTCACGATCCTGTCCCATGGAGCATGTTCATGTTGAGCGCTCTGGGCATACTCGCTTGTCATGCGCGTCAAGAAATTTCGAACAGTTTCGTTTGGGAAAACCTCCACCATGTTCAGGATCCGCTCAACCGTTGGTCCGTCAATGCTCATCGGCGGTGGAAGATGCCGCTGTATCCAGTCGGGGATAAATGGCCAGGTCCGCCCGCTCTCCCAGGAGTTGAACACCGCGTGAGAGGAGCCGGTCTGGAGCACATTGAAGATTGAGAGAGCGCATCTGGCGAACATTGCCGGATCGACGCCGCACTCTTGCCGCAGAGCTGATAGTTGGGGCAACGAAATGACGCGACTTCGCCGCGGGTAGCGGAACTCGAGCGCTCGCTCGTCCCAAGTTCCATTCCAAACCTGTTCCCGCACCTGGCGGCGTGCCTCAGCATGCGGCGACGACGCCTCGTCGTTGGATATCATCCATCCAGGTGCTCGCTGGGGCGGCCAGAGGGCCTGCTTGAAGCGCGAGATGCCGCGAAGTCGACGAACGTGGAACGAGACGGCTTCCTGGGCGGGGAGACTGTCCTGGTATTGGTGATAAAGGTCCGCAAATAAGTTGTAAGAGCGCTGCATAGAGCTCCTACACTCATCCGTACCGCCGATGAGTCGAGACAGCTCTTGATGCCACTGCAGCAGAAAGATTGCGTCCATGATGGAGTGATTGTATGTCATGGACAAATAGCACTGACCAGTCTCCTCTATTCTGACGATGTCGACTAGAAACATGAAATCAGAGGAGTGGAGTTGTGCTCTGTCGTCTGAACAAAGGTCCTTGGCTTCTCGTTCCGTGCGCACCTCGACTTCACGAATCTGCCGATCAAAGAGCTGCGGGTGAGGGCCTGCTATCGCATGGAACGAGACCTGGTTCGGAGGGCTGCAGGCAACCGCCCGCAATACGGGCCGATTAAACAGACCTTTCTCAACGCCTGTTCGAATCTGGTCTTTTGAAGCGTTTGCAACGCGAAACACCACGCGCACCTGGAATGACTGCGGCCGTTGACCGCGAATCATACGTTGGAGGGGCTCTCTGACCGTCATTACATCTTCAACTTTGCACTCATCAAGACCCAGGGACGAGAGCCGCTGATGAGCGGCGGCCCAGAGCTTTGCGGGATGAACGATGCTCGTCATGTTTGAGGGCGAGTTTGTGTCTGCCAAGTTGCACGTGCTGTCGAGGCTGTCGTTTCCGCTCGCACAATACCCCATTTGGCCTCCCAAAACACTCATCTTGGGTTCAAACAGTGCTTCACCCCTTCCAATCAACAGCTTCGCCTGCTTTTCAATGGTATCGTGCGCGATAAGATCCTGGAGGTACAAACGTTTACCACTGTGGCGCAAAACGACGTCGCAGTAACGGAGGAGCGTGATGCTGTCAGAAAAGTACGCAAATCTGTCGTCTTTCGACACGCAGGTCCCTGTCAAGTTCTCCCATGCTTTGATGAGAGTCTTCGTCAGATCTTGCAGCGAATCGCTCTCGAAGGAGCTCACGACCAGCGCCTGTTTTGCCGAGCGGAACGTGATCACCGCCTCTACCAACGCTCCCTTCTTAGGTTTTCCGAGAGACGTGACAGGGAAAGTGTCCAGACCAAGCTCTTCTAGCGTGTATATTGCGTTGAGCGCATACTTGTGACCTAGGGCTCTGGCTTTCTCGGCAATATGCATCTTTGTGGTGCCTTGGGGCAGCTTCACGACTGCAATGGCGAGCTGGCCGGACATGTTATCTGGAACACCAACGACGAATGCCTGTATTCATGGTCAAATAGGTGCAAATGAAGTTGGCGGAGATGAAAGCAAGCTACTTACCTGCAGACCGTCAAGCTCAGCCAAAGCTGATTCGATTCTGGCCGGGGGGATGTTCTCCCCTCCGCGAATGATCATGTCCTTGTATCTTCCCATGATGTGGAGTACGCCCTCCTGGTCAAGTCTCGCCTGGTCGCCACTCATCAGCCAACGACCGCGGTCATCAGAGTAGAAACTGTCAGCGTCCGCATCATCCAAGTAAGTGGAAATCATCGGTGAGCCACCAAGATGCAACTCGCCGACTTGGTCACGATCAAGGACTCTCTGAGTCCCAGGCTCGCAGACACGAATTGACACCCCAGGAAGAACCTTTCCAATACCCGGGTGATAGCCCTCGTCAAGCATGGGATCTTGCCTCGACCAGCTCACCAGCGGGGCGCCCTCGCTCATCCCATACGCTTGAATTGCATCTTTGGCTCCCAGGCCCTGTCGACAGAGCCGAATATCGTCGACACCGATGGAAGCGCCGCCCAGTGTCACCAAGGAGAGGTTGAGGTCCTTCGGATTCGGCAGGCCTTTGTGCGCCAGCAAAGCTTTGACCAGTGTAGGAGTGGCAGACATGATGCTGCACTTCTCCTGTGCCAGGGCCTGCACGGTTGAGCCAATCTCGAATGATTTGGAAGGGAAGACGACAGCGTCGCCGAGTCTCCAGGCACGAAAGGCATTGTTGAAGGCGAATATGTGGCTCACAGGGGTATGAACAAGCCAGCGATCGATCTGGGAAGGGTCTTCGTTGGGATCGTACTGGTGAGTCTGCGCGGCCAGATTCCGACATGTATGGGGGCATCCCTTTGGAGTGCCCGTTGTCCCACTTGTGAAAATTATAAGAGCAATGCTGTTTTCGGACAGTTCGTGTTCGAGACTCTGCTCCTTCGCCGGGTCAACCAACTTCTCTGGAGATAGGTCGACCTCTTCGAGCCTTAACCATCCTTCGACGTACTTTCTACAGCACTGGATCAGAATGGGGGGCTTTCGGAGCTGGCCGTCCCCGAACGTCACGGTCTCTGCAACATCGGCATCTTGGACAACCAGAACCTGCGGCTTCGCGGCTGCAAGCATGAACTGCAAGTCCCCTCCAGCACGCACTTCGATAGGCACAAAAGCCATGTCGAGCCTTGCAGCCGCCCAGAAGAACAGGCCCCATTCTGCAGAGTTCCAGAAGATCGCGGCGAGGTGCATGCCCGGACCGCATCCACGGGTGGCCAGCGATGCAGCTAGGCGCTCAGCTCTCCGGTGGAGTGAGCTATAAGTCCACCTGAGACAGTCGGAGGCTGGGGGAGAGAGCCGGTCCTGCGTTGACTCTGCGGGCTCTGCGGGCTGCCAGAGGGAAACAAGCGCCTCGCGATCCGGATAGTTCGCGGCTGATGCCGCGAGGAAGTCCCATGGCTTCAAGTGCAAGTCATCGATGTCCGCGCCCGATATCTCAGCCTTTTCTCGCGGCTTTGATGGCTCCTCAGACGTGAAACGAGCTTTTGCTGAAGCAGCATGAGAGACGGGCATGTCGTTCCTGAGAAAGATTCCGAAGATTGTACGAGATATTCATATGAGATCAAACTCGATTCCACTTCAATCCAGGCGCATTTTCTGCGATCTTTAGAGGGTCGGAAATATTGCTAATCTATGGCTCGAGTGGAACCATGTCACCGCACGATCTCCAAGGGTGCTGTTTACATGTACCAGGGCACCGGCGATCATAGATGCGTAGGGCGTGCAGGATATGAAGGACAAAGATGCTGCCAGGAGTCCGTGGTAGGCGATCTCAGATGACGCCTAGGCCATGCTGTGGACCGTGACGTATTTGTTTGCTTTCCTCAACCAAGTTGAGATGCGGCAATTAGGCAGACAAAATGTCTAGTTCCAACAGGCAATTACCAGCGCCACTCGCAAAGGGGCCGAACCAGATTGCCGCAAGCCGTAGGACGGAGGCTCTTATGCATCTTAAGTGAGACTCGGTCATAATGCCAGATATCTCAGCCCTGTCAGTTTGGGAGTGCCGAATCGGAAAAGTAGGCGGGTGCTCACATGTCATGCAAGATGAGCCGGCATCAAGATTTGGTGGAGTGGACTTCAAGGCGCCTAAACTAAGTGTATTACAGTACAGCTTCGAAAATACGTAAAATTGGACCAAATGGCTCCAAATGTGTACGCCTTGGCTCGTGCCCAATAGGTTATCACAAGTCAACGGGGCATGTACGAGTAGATAACGCACCATCCGGAAGCTGTATCGGAAATTGTACACATCTAACTGGAGGCGAATGATTGGGCTTACCGTGGATATGAAACGAAAACAATAGATCAAATCTCAAGTGACAGGAATTTTGCTCAGCCGAAGCAGCCGAACTACTGTACGTTTTCGGGCACGCGGCGGAAAAGGGGGCAGGTCAAGCAGACTGGTAGCAAACACAGGGTAATAAGCCAGCGTTGGTTCAAAGGGAACATCGACTGGACACTGTGCTTGGCCGAAGCAACAATGCTGTATGTTTGGGGTCTCTTGGACTGAACAAATTGGAGCACGGACCTGAAAGACTCGCGGCGGCGGTCTTTGCGTAAGAACTCGGAGGAGGCCGGGACTTTCACAAGCTCAGGCTCAAGGCGGCTCGAGGCAAAAGCCTGGCAGACCGTAAAGGGCCCGATAGCACACCGCTTCGACACAAAAGTTGTCATCATGCATGGCTTTAAACTTGGACTAAATTCACTCCCTTGCATGTCCGTCGCACGGCTTTTCGCAACGCGTGGCTTCGTTGCCAGACACTACAGGTGCAGTAGTATGGTCTCATAATTGATCCGGCTTCTCCAAAGATACATGCTTCCGACGATTCTCGGTTGGAACACTTGGGAGTTCGTGGCGTCTGCATGTTCCCGTGGGTTCTCGTGATGAGTGCAGAATCGGTGTTTCCAACAGACTTGCAGATCGCTGGCATCCCGCGCTGTGGGGAGACGGATCCCTGACCTCCTGGATGCCAGATGGACTGGGCACAGTCTACTGCGAACCTGGCATACTGACGCAGTCATTCCCTGCCAAGGCTTAATACTTCATATGGACCGAATGTGGCTGTTAGTTGAGGTTATGCTCATTCGGTTCCCCATTGGCTAGCCGTTGCGATACGAGAACCCGTGCTACTTGCCATTCCATGTGGCGTTTTCGGCCCAAAAGAGTTTCCACACAATGAGCTGCATGGGCCCATGCAAGAGCCGCATGTCGAGGATCATGGGCTTTTACGGATGGGAGGGTCAAATTGGCAGTATGATTCGGCATTGGCGATTTTGGAGCTTCGGCGTCGTTGTTGGCCCCACGAAGAACATGAACCGTGATTGAGAGGCCGCAACCTTTCGGAGAAGCTCGAACGGGGCTGGAACCAACATGAGATTTGCGATCCAAGCAGAGCCCCGTGGCAAACATTGTTCATGGAGTCTCGGAGTGTCAACACTGCTCAGCCCCTGATCAGGGACCTTTACGGCCGTCACCCCTTGCCGCACAGCCTGCTCTCGGAGCGTCCAGTCTGGCGGAAAATGAGGTGCCGCCTCAGATGACTTCACTTCCTACCCCTTACGTTTGGTTGCTAAAACCGGGCGCGGCTTCAATTGGACGCCTCGTCCAGCGCAGGTACCTGAGCGCCACATGTTCTTGGAGCGTGTCATGATGGTGTTCAACTCCTTTCAGCCATGGTCATTTTGACATAGATCTTTGGAGAGGGCACAAAGTATTTCAGAGTTATGGAGGGCAAGTCCAATCATGCTTGAAGTCTCCCCACCCTCTCTTCTCTGTCTTCGCTTGTCCAGGAGTGCCTGAAGCTCACTGCCTCGACATGAGCTTTGCATGAAGGCAGTGCCAACAAGACACCCGGCATCCCGCACAATGCTGTTTATGGCCAAGCTTTCGTCCATCGGAGTGCATCAAGCATCCCTTTGTCTGCTCGCTGTGGCAGTGTACGGCATCATACGCACAGTGCGCAAGCTCTTTGCCAGGACAGCCCTCACAAGAGCGAGAGGATGCCAGAAGGCGCGAAACAGGGCTCCAGTCAAAGATCCGGTCCTGGGTCTCGACTTCATTTTCGACGCAATCTTTGGGATACCCGAAGATAGATACCTGGAGGCCACATACCGGGCGTATAAGAAGCTCGGCGCAACGTACGTGATCAACCGATGGTCTTTGGGGCTGGTATACACTTGCGACAGCCGCAACATAAAGCACTTGCTTGACCATGGATTTCATGACTTTGGGCTGCCCCATCTGCGAGTGTCCGCGCTGGAGACTCTCCTCGGGAGGGGGATATTCACACTCGACAACTCTTCATGGCACCATGCCCGATCAACGCTGAAGCCTTTGTTTATGAAGCTGGATAAGGATGCAATAACAAATGCACTGGAGCAGCATTTCCAGGCCATGCTTCACTTGATCCCGAACGACGGATGTCCAATAGATCTACAACCTCTGTTCTTCAGACTCGCCATGGATTTCGCCAGCCATTTCCTGATGGGTCATTCGACACACATGCTTGGCCACCAGGCCGGAGCGCAGATGAAGGCTCAGCAGTTCGTTGACGACTACATGACCTGCTCAACGGAGGTTGTCAAACGTCTAGGGCTTGGGCCCCTTCAGTACCTGCGCGTGAATCGCAGTGCCATCCAAGCCAAGAAGAGGGTATTTAAATACATTGACGACTTCATCGACGAGTCGCTCAGATGTAACGACTCCAAGTCCATGGATGGCCGCACCGACGTCCTGACCGAACTCGCAGCTGTGACCCAGGACCGCAGAGTCCTGCGAGATCATGTCCTACATCTCCTGGTCGCCAGCCGTGACACCATTGCGAGCATGCTGAGCAACTTGTTTTTCGTGCTGGCCAGGCATCCACTTATCTACAAGCGGCTGCGTGAGGAAGTATTGACGGTTGCGGGAACAGCGGCCCCAACGGCCGCCCAACTGAAGAAGACGGAATACCTGAAGTGGTGTATAAACGAGTGTAAGTCGTTGATCATTATGTACCAATGCTTGAGTCTGAGGCGGCTGACATTGAGCATGAAGCATTGCGGTTGCATCCCGTGATCCCGACAAATGCACGGGAAGCAAGGCAAGACACGACCATCCCGCACGGGGGCGGTGCCGATGGCAACACGCCTCTCTTCGTGAAGAAAGGAGCTGTTGTCATATTCAACGTCTACGCCATGCACCGCGACGAGCAAGTCTTTGGCAGCGACCCAGAGGCGTTCGTGCCCGAGCGGTGGAAGGACCTGCGTCCAGGCTGGAGCTACTTGCCGTTCAGCGGTGGGCCTCGAATCTGCATGGGACGTAAGTCGCACTTCAGCGCTTGAATCGGATAAATGGGAGAAGAAGCTAACTGCGCAGAGCATCTTGCGCTGACGGAGGCGCAATACGTCGTTGCGAGAATGGCGCAGACGTTTGAGTCTATGCAGGGCTACGGTGAGAAGGACTGGGTTGACCTGTATGCTCTGGCGACGACTTGCAGAGATGGAGTGAAGGTGAGCCTGCGCAGAGCGTAGGAGCTAGTGTTGTAAGTTAGACATATGGGGTTTGTCTTGGTATCTTTTCGGGATTTGGTGTCAGGTTTTTTTTAATGACGACCTATACGACGGGAAGCAGGGAAGAACGTCGTCGGTGTAAGTGGGCAGTGATGCGATGAGCAAGACGGCTGGCAAAGCATACGAGTGGATCGCGGGCAGCTTTGGAAAATACACTTAGAGAGGAACAAAGATATCATTGGTCGCGAATCGTCTCAAAGATGTGGTGCCGCCCAAATTCCGCTGTCCAATTCTATCGTTCATCCACCGTCTTCCTTGCCTGACAGCTAATTTTCACGGCTGGGATTAGTACGGTTGAAATACTAAAAATGTGGTTACGCATGCGGCCGACCTCATGGCTGCGAGTCTGAACCTTGCGGACCCCAGCAATTTGCGGCTCGGCGGGAACGAGTTAAAGTTTGATTCCAGTCCCTTCAGAGGGCTAAGCTCGTACCCATTGATTGCGAGGATGGGGTGCGTGGTCATGCCCAGCGCGTCAGCGATTGATGGATGTAGCCCTGAGGCGCAGATGCGATTGCAGATGCCCCTGTGCCCCTGCAGCGACCTGCTCATCTGAAGCTCGAGGGAGAGAGATCCTTCAACCTTTGGTGCTTCTGCATTGTAAGACCAGTGAGCCGTGAAAACGCGCAGCTTGTGAAAGCATGTGGGCCGCCCTCCAGCAGGCTGACCGTCGGAGACGGCCGACAGTGGGCCGCTGGCCCATGTCGTCAGGGCCCACTGCCACTGGAATGGAGGGGCATCGCGGGGCTCTGCTCGAAAAAAAAGTTGCCGGCCGATTGGGTCATGGAGGCTCCGGATCTGCGTGCAACAATTTTCTCCCGGTCGGTGAGCTTCTCGTCCTCCGACTCTTTCTCTTCTCTTCTCCTCCTCCTTCTCTTCCTCTCCTTCTTCTCCTTCTCTCCTCTTGGGCATAAGCCTCGCGCTGCTCCAGCCGCCTCGTCGAAATACGATCCCGTCCCGAGACAGACATTGCTTCTGTCCGACGTTCGCGCCCCGTCCCGTGTGACACACCACCATCAGCACCACCACCACCACGCCGTCTCTCGACGCCCTGCCTGCCCACCATGGTTGAGAAGGTTTACGTCACGTACAACGATGTGAGTGCGACCGCCGGTGCGCCGCCCGTCTCGCCTGCTGCGCCGAGACGTGCGTGCGTGCGACCGCCGAGTCGCGGGAGCCCGCGCTGACGACGCCGCCCACCAGGTCCACAGGATGTGCCAGCGATCGGCGGCCAGGCTGCTCGCCGACTTCCAGCCGCAGCTCATGATCGCCATCGGCGGTGGCGGCTACGTCCCGGCCCGCATCCTGCGCTCGTTCCTCAAGCAGCCCGGCTCGCCCAACATCCCCATCCAGGCCATCGGCCTCTCGCTCTACGAGACGCTCGGCGGCACCGAGGTCGAGGCCATCGGCACCAAGGTCACCCGCACCCAGTGGCTCGACCTCACCGCCCTCGGCGAGATGGAGAACCTCGTCGGCAAGCGCATCCTCATCGTCGACGAGGTCGACGACACCCGGACGACGCTCGAGTACGCCGTCAAGGAGCTCGAGAAGGACGTCGAGGCCGTGCGCCAGAGGCTGGGCGGCGACGCCCCCAAGACGCAGTTCAGCATCTTCGTCCTGCATGTACGTACCCCCCGCGACCCTGAGAGTCGACTCGCGCAGCCCTCTGACCGTTCAACAGAACAAGGACAAGCCCAAGAAGGGCACCCTGCCCGGCGAGATGCTGGAAACGCACTACGAGGCCGCCGAGACCATCGGCGACGTCTGGATCAACTACCCCTGGGAGGCCATTGACATTGACGAGCACGACAGGCTCGCTCAGGCGGCCAAGAGCGCTTGAGAAGCAAGCTGGAGTAGACGCTGGAGCCCAGACGACGAGGATAGATTGGAACGGGACCCGTGATGAGCAAATAGCAGGGTCAGGCGACACGGGGGCGTTTTCGTGCTGAATTTGAATGGACAAGATTTTAAAAGGAAGTGCCACGCACGCAACCCGGTTGGCAGGCTCATCTCTTGCATCGTCGGAATATCCCCTAGTCCATGTTGTGTCCTTCATCTGCAGATCCAAGAGGCTGCATTCAGGCTCTTGTACATCGACAGGAAACGGTGAGCACGAAGCTCATGTGTCTGTGTACTTCCTATGATTATAAGCAACCAGCCCTCATTCTCCAAGACAGGCTGCGACTTCCGGCCGCTGATCCATACGCGTCGTGGTTACTGAGCTTGTGGCATTGTGTGAAGGGGACAGACATCGCTCTTGTCGATTGTCAAAACTGGCGTAGCAGCTGGCGTGATTCGGGGGTTAAAATGACATCTGACATAGACTGAGAGAGCACTAGTACGTGGAACTTAGAGACAGTCGTGGATCTTTCGGCCAAATTCATAAGTCTATTCGCTTCGTAGACAAATCTATACAAGGAGGTATCAGCGCAATGCAGCAATATCGTCACGACTCTTCTTCGCGACTCTCTCTGCAGACCATCTGCCCCACGGCTTCCTGCTCAACCGGCTACACTCCCTTCCCTCTCATGCTTCTCTTTGAGTCGTTTCTCCTGCTTCATAAACTCCCGAATGCCAACAGGCACGTTCTGGAACACGTCCTCGTCCCACATGTCTTTTGTGATCTTGGTGTTGGCCATACTTATGCCACCGTCGGCATCCATGGCCGTGCCGCCGACGTTCAAGCGCGTCTGCGCCTCATTTTTCTTAGCCGACCACTCCTCCATGTCGTCTCTGAAGCGGTCCCACACGCAGTTGACGCACCCGCTCATGCAGCAGTTGTCAGGCTCTTCCGGGCGCGGCGGTACGAGCACGCCGGCAATGTATGTCGATTGTGCCGTCTTGGCCGCGAGGCGGTCGGCCTCTTCGGCGGGGCCGAGGATGCGGGTGCCGAATACGATGCGGGCTCTTTCTGCGGAGCTGGTCGAGGACGATGCCGATGCCATTGCCGGCGCGAGGGGTGACGTAGTTGATGATCCTGATACTCCAGGCGAGGAACTTGACGTCTCAGCCTTTGGCTTCCGACCGGGCTTCTTCTTTGTCCCAGGAGGCGTGGGATCAGAAGCGGGCTTCTTGCCCTCCGGCAAGACGTCTGGATCCGCAGAGTTGGGCGGCTCTTCGGGCTTCTCTTCGAACGGATAGGGTATTGGGTCTCGGAGAATGCTCTCGTAATAGGGGCCTAAAGGAATCCTTTGAGGCCACGACTCGTCTTTGGCGATGCGGCCTGTGTTGGTGAAGGGTCGGGTGGCGTTTGAGGGTACGGATCGGAGAAGGCGGAGCCGTGATGCGGCCCGCCTCGTAGGCGCAGACATATTGTGAGAGCGCTGGGTAGACACTCTTTGTTTATCGCAAGTGCATGCCGATGCTCTTCAAACGACAAGATGTCTTCGCATGAGGAAATCTGAGGCTATCGCGATGTTAGAGGGGCAAAATGTGATGGCGATTCAAAGAGACGTCATACCGCAGGGCTTCCCGTCGGGCGAGAGTGGACCTGGCAGCGCCGAGCATGGCACGTGATGGCGCTCCCATCCGCCGGCCGGGCACGTGCTTTCGCGTTTGGTGGATGCAGAAGTACACTTTGGGCTACCATGATGAACAATTCGAGTTGCCGAGATTCAACGGAAGGCGCCTCATTGTTTAATACGGTTTGCCAATGTTTATTTTGAGATGTATGATTGGTACCTACGTGCGGTCTGTATTCGCGTTAAGGCGCTGTGCGTATAGAGCTGTACCGTTGTCCCCGCTGGGTCGAACCGCGAAAAACAGTGGGCAGCTCAGGTACCGATCTTTGTTTGGACGGCACGCGCGCAGCCACTAACACGTCTACAGCCTGTCCAAGTGTCCGTCCAAACCCGCCATCGCATCGCCTAACGGCTCCAACACGTGCGAGACAGATGGCAATGTCGGCTTGCTGAGCCTCGACAGCATCGCATCGCCATGGAAGAGTCCGCAGCCAAGCGACGGCGCGTCTCGCCGCGAAGCTCTGCCGGCGCATCTGGCGACGGCGCAACGACCCCCCCATCGCAGCGTGCTTCGACGTCTCGGCGCAAGCGCCCGTCCTTCGCGTCGCCGACCAAGGCCAGTCTTGCGCGGCACAACCCCCAGATCCTCGAAAGACGACGCTCAGCCTCACCTTCGAAGCCTGCGGCTTCACAGTCCGCTGCTCGACGTCCCAGCATCGCGGGTAGTGAGCGGAGCTTGACGGACGTGCTCACAGCACGACCCGACTCCACGGCGGAGGATGTCCCCGCCAGCGAACCTGGAATTGACAGGGACGAAACGCTCCAGAGCGAAGCCGGACCAAACTCGGGGCGGTCTGTACGAAGACTCAGGGGCGGTTTGGCGGCGGCACCACGTAGATCGCCTATGAAGCCGAACCCGAGACCGCTGCCGCCGCCAGCGCCAGAGGGCGACGACGAACTGAACCCCTTCATCGGACACACGTTACGTCGATCGCCAACCACGGGCGTGTCGATACCGCCTCCACCCGAGCCAGAACTCCCACCCGCCGTGCCCGACCCCGTGTCGTCGACCCCGCCCAGAGGAATCCATAGCAGTCCGTCGCGATGGCGCGAGCGCGGAAAGAGCAAGAAGAGCTCCCCTCTAAAGCCACGGCCTGAGCGGCCGCCGTCTGCAGAGCAAAGAACGAAGCCTGGCCTTTTTTCCCAAGCGCTTAGGCGAGGGGCCGAGGGAGGAAGCAAATTGCTTCGCGGTGTCGACCTGGATCCAAGCGCAGATCACGCGCGAAACGTCGCGGCATTCGATCCAAACGAAGCGAAGAAGAAGGAGAGAGACGCTTTGCGAGCCGAAATTGCGAAGCTGAGGTCCGACTTGAGGACGGCGGACAAAGAGAACGAGCGCCTCCGGCTACAGCAGACATCGGGACGGACCGTAGCCCCGGCCAGCGACGAGGGAGTGCTGGATTTGATCCAGCGGGCCCTCATTTCTTCCGACGAGACACATCGGCCGGCGCCGTCTCACCAAATGATGCAAGCGGTGCTGAATCCCATGGGACTCCTTCCGTTCGGCCGACCTCGTTCGAGTACGCCGCCCGTGAACGATGAAGATGAGCTGGAAAACATCAAGTCGCATTACCCGGCCTCCATGACTGCAGATGAGGAGCTGCCATATCTGCAACTATTCAGTCCATTCAGCGTCACGTCGAGTGTCGTCGTGCTCCCCCCGTCACCAAATGAGCTGCTACGACAGCGGCGCCTAATTACTTTGCGCTCCCGCGACCTTCCGGGACTGTTCACAGCAAAGCTGGAGATGGTAGTCAATGCGATGAATCTCGGCATCCTCGAACTGGGTGTGACATCCCTCGAGCCTTCTGCCAAGTATGAGCTGGGGCCTTTTGTCGACAAGATTTGCACTGGGAAGTGCAACAGGACTCTGCAGCGCAACGTCGGCGTCCTGACGTGTGCCATGGGAGAGTGGTATCGCATCGCGGTGCAGAGGGCGCGGTTCTGGTCTCGCTTGGAGGAGCGGCTAGGCTCCAGAGAGCAACTGCTCGAATCGGTCGCGAAAAGTCGCACACGGCGGCAGCAGCAAAGAGATGACGAACATGAAAAGGATGAAGAGACAGGTCATCGTAATATGGCCGACTTGATTCGCTTCCTAGGCCAGCAGTCCTACGATATCAACCTGCCAGTTGCTTCTGATTCAAGCAGCGAGCCTTCACTGCGCCTGGAATGGAAGATTGGGTTCGACTGGACAGGCGAGGCACAGAGCAAGGCGGCCATATTGGTTGGAGTGCCAGGTCAATGTGGGTTCACATCGTTCATTTTGACTCTCCCGCATATCGCTAACATAAATTCCAGGGAGAGAGGCGGATCAACGAGGCATCTTTGGCAAATTACCAAAGCTGTTTGAAGATCTCATTGAAGGTGGGCAAGACCCGGAGACGGCTGTTGGTACTGTTGTAGCGCTCCTGGCTGGATCGTAGGCCCCAGAGGCCTCTAATGAGACATGAGAAACGACAACACAATGAGGCTACAAGTCGTGTATCAGCGAATGAGTATGTAGCTGTAATGATGGCAATGGCGACATCGAGCCAACACGGCCGAATCCATTGACTCGTCGAGGCTATCGGAATCCGACTCCGTGAACACGCCGCCATTACGGCCGTAGATACGCGCACGGTCGCAAACATTAATCCACATCGACTCCCAGCTTTCGCAGATCCGTCTTGGCCAGGTTAATCTCCTGCATCAGCTCCTTGTGCGCCTCAGGAACGTCGTTGAAGGTCATGATGCCCCAGCCGAGGCGGAAGAGGAGGATCGCGCCGAACGAGACGAGGGCCCAGAATGGCAGCTATTGCGCAAGTCAGCCGGTGGGAACAGCAGCGCCTGGTTGGCCCGACCACGTCACGTACCACGGGCACAATCTCCTGCTGAATGAGAGGGGGCAGGGGAATCAGCTCGAGAAAGAGGGCGAGGTACAACTGCAGAGCATGAGAGTCAGCATCCACACTTGGCAAGCTCGGGCGGCAGGGCGGCGCACCGAGGACACGAGGAGTCCGATCGAGATGGTCTGCTGTGCGCGCGTCATGGCTGCGGGTGCTGCAGGGTCGCGAGACTTGAAAACTGTGGTCGGACAAGGCGAATTGGCGATGCGGGAAAGGAGTGACGGCCGTGTCGACGGAGCAGAGTTGGGAGGGTATTTCGAGGTTGCGGCTACGGAGACGTGTAAGGAGGCGCGTTGATGACGGGACAAATTTCAAGATGGGTGACTAATCGGGCTTGGCTCGCCTGCCCCACGAGACCTCGTCGCCTAATTATTACCTTGCTCTCGTAGCTTTTAGCCTACCCCCCAGCTCCTAGCGAAACTACTGGTAAGTAACCCAGGCCCAGTTTTCGAACTACCTTAAGTTGCTACAGTAGTTGCTCTGTAGAGGAGATTCGAGACGTCAGTGGGAATTATGTGCAACCAGGCGGCATGACCCAGGGTACAGTGGAAAGTTGCAGCCACCAAGGGACCAACTTCATTGCTTCTCACGTGGCCATGAACGACGCTAAGCATTGCTTTTTGCCTTCGGCTCAGCGTGGCGCGCAGCAGGCCACATGCAGGTCAAGAGCTGAGCGGAGATTCAGCGCAGCCGTCAAGAACTCGACAAGCTCTGCAAGCTCTTGAGGGTCGACGCATTCCGCGGCTGTGTGGGCGTCATGATCACCATCCACGAGGAGCTTCGGCGACGTCGACGTCCAAATTCGGTTTCGTACATCACACCACGCCTGGCTCCCGTTGCTCAGCTTCCAGGGTGCATCGTATCGTTGCCGTGTTCGGCATGGCTGTCTGCAACGGCCAAGGCTCCCGACTCGCCAGAGTCGCGCCAATAAAAGCGTTGCTTTTGCAATACGACGTCAGCGAACTTGCTGCCACGGCAGATGGCATGGTCGCACTCCCGTTCCGTTGCTCCACATGGGTCTTGTCAAACTCGCGGCGCTCTTCATATGCTTCGATGGCTTCCGTGTACTCCGTGGAAGAAGTCACGCTGTAAACGAAACGGCGTTCATCCAGCTCGAAAGGTTCTTTCGCAACGCGGGGAACGGCACAATACAGTACGCTCTGAAGACTGGGGCAACTGGTCAAGAACTGTCATTTGGCTATCCTGAACAGGCCAGCTGCTGGGTTTCACTGCTGATCTACGGTGGCTGCATGGGTGACTTGTCAGTTCATCCAACGAAGCAGCGGTTGGCATTGCTAGGGTTCACTGCAGATACTGTACATGCGTCCCCTCCTCAGCTCTCTCTTTGTCTCTGTGCCCATAACAATCGGCTCGGACCCAGCCACAAGCGATAGCTCCGCTCGTCCTTCTCCTCTGTATGCTTGCTCCCGTTGAGTCCAGTCACCATGTCGCAACCCATCCCTCAACCGCCCGGTGTACCCATCCTGGGCAACGTCTTTGATGTTGTGCCGAGCAACACGTGGACTTCCCTCAAGAAGCTCGCCGAGCAGTACGGCGAGATATTTCAAATCAAAGTCTTTGGCCAGACCATCGTCTTCGTTGCCAGCGTCGCCCTGGCTCAGGAAATATGTGACGAGAAGCGGTTCCGCAAGTATGTCGGGGGGCCCGTCGTCGAGATCCGAGAGGCGGTCCACGACTCGCTGTTCACAGCCTACGAGTCCGAGTCGAGCTGGGGCATAGCGCACCGCATCATTGCGCCCCAGCTCGGACCGGATGCCCTGTCCGACCGGTTCGACGAGATGCGCGAGACGACCGCCGAGCTTCTCAGCATGTGGAGAGAGTCGGGAAAGCCCATCTCTCCGTTCAAGGACCTGGGCAGGCTGAACCTGGAAGCGGTAACGCAGACCTTGTACGGCATGAGGTTGCACTGTCTGAGCGGACCAGAGCATCCAATGCTCAAAGCCATGGAGGACTCGACCTCGGAGGCCGTCATGCGTCCCACCAGACCCAGCGTCGTGAACTGGCTCGTCTACGGACGCAAGTTTAGGTCCGCCATCAAGACAATGCGAACCTTTGCTGCAGAGCTTGTAGAGTACCGCGAGAAGCACCCGACGGATCGCCAGGACTTGCTCGCGGCCATCATGAACGGCAAAGATCCCGACACGGGCAAGGCCCTGACCGACTCTCAGGTCATCGACGAGATCGTGACGATGCCGATCGGAGCCAGCACCGCGCCATGCTTGCTCGCAACGGCAATTTTTCTCCTCCTCAAAAACCCCGAGGCCATCACAAAGGCCCGAAGAGAGCTCGACTCAGTCGTCGGGACGGGCGAGTTCACGCACGCACACCTCGAGCAGCTGCAGTACGTCGAGGGCATCCTCCGCGAGTCCTTGCGCCTCTCCTCCGCCGCACCGGGCTTCAACATCGAGCCGATCCCGACCAAAGACAAGAGCCCAGTGCTCCTGGCAGGCGGAAAGTACCAGGTCGCGCACAACCAGGCAATGATCATCGTCATGGCTGGAGTGAACCGCGATCCGGCCGTGTTCGAGGATCCGTTGGCGTTCAAGCCGGAACGCATGATCGGTCAGGCGTTCGAGGCGCTCCCTCCGGGCGCCAAGAAGTGGTTCGGCAACGGCAAGCGCGAGTGCATCGGGAAGCACTACGCATGGCAGTGGAGCATGATTGTCTTGGCCATGATGCTGCGGGAGCTGGATTTTGAGATGGTGGACCAGGGATACCAGTTGGAGATGGACGGTTGGTTCAACGTGCGGCCCATTGACTTTGAAGTTAACGCCAAGGCGAGAGCTAAGTAGGTTTAAAATCCCTCTCATAGAGATATCTAAATTTTTATTAGTAATATTCAGGCTTTTCTTATAGCTAGTAGATGAGCTACTTAACATACGAGCCTTCTTAAAATAATACCCCAATGGCTATATCAAGGTAGACAGAAGCCTCGTCTTATTCAGGTATTTTTACTCCAGAGCTCTTAGCTGTAGAATTAGGAAGAGAACTGTTATTCATGCCGAAACCACTGCCCATCCAGGGGCCGCGCGTCCGAACCCCGCTGCTGTTCCAAATTTCGCCCAGGCCATACATGGTTCGTCTATGTGATATATCGCCGAAGACCAAATCGCAAGGCTTCGAACAGGATATGACACTGCCTGACACTGGCCACCGAGCCTGGTCTGACAACTCGTCTGGTACCAGGGGTTCTGATTCTGGGCGTCATCGTCGGGGCCGTCTCCGCAATTTGGAAACGCGTAGAGACCAAACGCCCGCGAAGCCCTCTTTCCTTCCACAGCTTCTAGACGTGAGGCGTTGACCTGCCTATACCAGACGCAGGAATAGTTCGACTTGGCGTCATATAAATCGCGATTGCGGAGAAGCCAGTAGACGCCGTTAGGTCGAGGTTGATCGTAAACAGGCAGACTGTCGTTCTGAAACCCGGTGTCGTTGCTCTGAGAGAAGATGTCCGCGAGGTTGAAGCAGATGTGTGAGGACGGGAAGCTCTATGTTGTAAGAACGAGGCCTTGAGAGGTATCGTTGGCCTGACATACCCCCTCGCTCTTGTCGGGGAAAAAGATATCGTGAGGTTCCAATTACTTTGTTGATAGTCAGTAGGAGCATGGACACGGGAGACATGGCTTGATTTGTCTCCGCAGAGACATATGCCGACAGAAGTGCTAGCCACAAGACCTTCTGGAGAGTCATCATGCTTCAGCAAAGCGACACGGTTTACTTTGGCAATTGCAGTGATCGCAGTCCATCGTATTGAGCCCAGAGGCAAGCCAACAGCGCATGGGAAAGCAGGTCTGTTTAATACAGACCAAACCGAGTGTCGCAGATGGTATGATTGCCCCTGCGCCGTGTTTTCCACGTCATAATCTGCAGTGCAGCGGGATCAGCCAACAGTTTTCCGCATCGGTCAGAGCACCTGGGCATTGTAAAAGTGCTGGATCAAGAGAACCTCAAGACATCTTCTGCCTGCCATGCACCAACCTTGCTGTTTCGCGTCGTTGACCGCGCCTAGTATGAAGTATGCATATCAGCCGCACAATCGTGCAGATATACCAGAGGTGCAAGGGACACGAATCAAGGAAAATTATAGACAAATGCCACCTCGGGGCAGGGAAGAGGACAAGCCTTTGGGGTTTCAATCATACTAGCCATTACTGTCTGTTCTCCAATCGCTTACTTCCTAATGAGTGTTGAATGTGTCGGTCATATATCCGTGGCCTGTTTCCATAGCACGAGGCCATCCGTGCGTCAAATTCCTGCTCGTCGACTATCGTGCTCGCTCATGCCTGATCCATTCTGTCGGATGCTCCTTCATGTTCACACGTATCTAATCATGCGTACCATGCTGCCAAGACGATGGGTATATAATGCAACGCCAGTGATGCTCCTATTGCCGCAATGCAGGTAAACAAAGGGAAGAAAAAGAGGTCAGAGCGATTTGCCCCTGACGAATGAAGACTGCCTAGAACGTCTTGCTCCTACGCAGGGTCCAGAAGCGCCAGCCTTTGCGCCGTTGCTCCCGGCCGCCACACGCCACCTTCTCGTGCTGCTCGTCCTCCAGCTCCAGTCTGTACCGACGCACGCTCCCGGTGTCATCGTCAAATGGGACGTGACGAGGGCTGATGCAGTCCGGCAAGAGGTGTCGTCGGACCCAACCCTTGACGCCCCGGCTGGCGGCGTCAATGGCGGCGTACTCGAGGCGGCGTGTGCTGTCGCTGGTCCAGTAGTGGGTGGTCTGGGGTGGCAGAGGTACCAGCTCCTGATGTGACGGGGCCTCGGTGAGCTCGACGAGGTCTGGCGTGGGAAACTGGAAGTATGCCGCGGGTTGCGGACCAGCATTGGATCGGGGCTGGTAGAGGGGCTGAGAGCTGGGATGGGCACTCGAAGTGGTGGACCGTCGAGTCGACGACGGCCTCGTGCGGACGCGGGGTGGAGAGCCGACGCCGCCGGAAGAGCCGTTGGACTTGTGACGAGGTGGTGGCGACGGCCGAGGCTGCGACGTCGATGTTCGGGGAGTCACCGTGTACGACTCGTATCCGGAGTCTCGTCGCTGCGTCTTGACGGCCATAGAGGTCTGTCCTTGGTCGCTCGCAGGCTCCGAGGCTTCCTTTGAGACGTTGTGCCGCGCGGCATCACTGCTAGATGGTGGTGAGGAAGGTTCCATCAGCTCAACGTCGTTGAAGCTGTGGTAAGTCGTGTCCGTCAAGGCGACGCTGGATCTCGGCTCCATGATGGACGCATGGGCGGATGCCGTTTGAAAAGCACCAAGGCAAGATGGGGGAAAGAGAAGCAAGAGTATTGAGGAATCGACAGCCAGAAGAAATGAGCGGTATAAGCATCAACCCATGGCAACAACCGAGTGATGCAGCGCCAAGGCCCAGGAGGAAGCGGACCAGGCCGTGAGACCCCAGATGTTGTAAGTGAGAAGGGACGCCAAAGCTCGAGCCCAGAAGTTGCGGTCTGCAACGGACACAGCTTGGTGAGCCAGGTTACACAATGTGATTGTGTCTTTGTCGGCCACGGCAACGAGGACAAGGGAGCAGACAGTGGAAGATTCAACAACAGCGGGACACTCCTCTTTCAATGGTGCACAGGTTTGCCAGGATACGATCGTGAACAGGGGTCCTTGTCGCTGGCTGTCGCTGCGCGTCGGCGGTGAGCGAACGGTACCCGCTGCCCCGTTCCTGGTTGTGGGTTAGGTTTGTGCCGCCGAGGACAGCCGGGCCCAGTCGCTTGTCCAGGAACGGGTACTGTAGCAGCAGGACGAACCGACGGGACGCGCCAGTGGCTTTTCCAGAGGGCGACCGAGCACGCGAGTTTCGTAATCGAAAATTAAGTTTGTTGGGGTCGCTGTCAATGGTCTGAGTGTGGTACCAGCTTCACGATGCTTCAAACCCCACGCTGAATCGTGTAAGTGGGGGGGGTGGCTTCGCCTCGAGTTTCCCCGCCCGCGTTGTCGCACGAGGAGGGGGATGATGAATGGGCAGAGAAGGTAAAGGACGCAAGAAGCTCTGTGCTCAAGTCAAGGTGCTTTGCTGCTCGTGCTTGCCGAGATCAGCGTAAAGACGAAAGACGGCCGCTGAGTGCTGTTGTTTGGCGTCGGGCTGGGGAACGGGTGCCTGTTTCTTTGTGCGTTGGCGTCGGTAGCCGATGCGCTAATGTTGGCATATGACTGGAAACGGGCAGCGGCATGCATCCGATGTCGCTGGGATCTGCGCGGACGAAGGCTGGAGGCGTCAAGAGCCGTCAAGTTGGGCTGGCATCTCGACGGCCAGCTACGAGCGCGCGGGTGTCGACGGCAGAAGGCGCTGCTGCTTTATCTATGCCAGCACCCTCCCTCGTGCCGCGGGTTGTCGATCCAGCGCGTGCGTGCGTGGATGCTCAGCCCGGCTCCGCTGTCGTCGTGAATCTAATCGTGTGCCAGTCGTCATCACCGTTCGTCGTCATGTGAAGGACGGCAATGCAGCACGGCGCCGCGCCCGTCACATGCGACTGCTGCGCGGATGGCGGCGATGCCCAATCATTGGCGGTCGCGGATGAGACGCTGAAACCAACCTCGCAAGCGTTTTGGCGACGGTCGCGCTTGTGGATGGCGGCCGGGGTGCCAACGACGAACCACACAAGCGACAGCGCGCACGGCGCGGCACTCACGCCTCTTCCAGCATGGCTGTGCGCTTGTTTGGTCCACAAAGGCTCGCTACGGCGTGTCCCTCCCGGCGACTGCTCGTAAGCCGGGCCTCGGCCTCCACCCAGTCATGAGCTTGGTTCACGGGCCGCCCCTCGTCCCCTGGGTAAAGCGGAGACGCGGGAAGGGGGACGGGACGGTCAGCGACGCAGCGTTTTTCGGCCGGCGCATGGTGCATTAGTGATGAAGTGCTCGCCTCTCCAGAAGCTCTGCGAGGTAGCACGCGCCAGCCGAGTGCGACTGAAGACGTGTACTCGGTCGTGACGCTGCCGACGCCGCCTGCCTTGACTCGATGGTAAACTCGTCACATAAGTGGCTGCGTGGTTTTCGAGCCACAAAACACGTTAGCATGTGAGAGGAGGGTCCGCTTCGTGCAAGTACGGTGCCCGTGCTCGTCATCAGCGGTCAGCGGTGAGAAGTGGGTGACACGCAGAGAGCTGTTCGCCGAGGCAGCACACAAGTCCTGAGCCGGGATTCTGCGCCAAAGCTTGTCTCAGCAGGCAGTAGCCATGATGCCGTAGTGGTAACGTTGAAGCTTAGCGGCATCTTCGCAAAGGCCAGGTCAATCCACATGCTGGAGATCTTCACCATAACCTCTCTTCGACAGCTCGTCGAGGTAGAGTAGTGCATGTGTTGTGCTGCCAACAGCCTCGGTACCGCCAAGCTTCGATAGAGGCTGCCTTGCTCACGCGCTCCCGTCCGGGTGGGTCTCCTGCTTTGGAGTTTAACGTCCGCTACGGTTGCGAGCCAACGACTGCGGATCGATGAGGACCCAACGATCGACGGACCATCTGCGCGCCTGGCCGCACGACAGCGCTGCCCGATGCAAGCGGCAACGGCAGCGTGGACGTAGGCTTTTCGGCTTGACGTCGATGCCAAGCCGCTGGCACATCAAGTATTACACAATCCACAGTGCAGACTATCCGCCGAAGAATGGACATGAAACTGCACGGATAGCACAATGGACATTATTCCTGACTGCACTGAGAAAAGTCTTGTTGCACGAACTGATCGTCTGTCTACGCATTGTCACCCTCATTTAGCTCTGAGATCCGACGACCTGTCATCTAGTCCAAACTGCCTAGACAATCATGTCATTGTCAGTGCGAGCTCAACCATGTCAAGAGCCCGCCCGAGACCCTGCCCAGTCAATGCTGCGGCTCCTCCATCAGTCAAACACGTCGGTGAGATAGCGCTCGTTCCGTTGCTTGTCAAACCACGTCTTGGCATCAAGCTCGCCTGCTTCCTCGGCCGGCCTGGCGCTGCGTCTTGATTCGATCAAGTCGAGACAGGTATCCTCAACGGCCTTGCCAAGGTCGCGGCTGCCGCAGACGTAGACCTTGGCCCCGCGGTCCCACAGCTCGTAGACGTCCTGGCGGTCGTGCGACAGCCGGTGCTGCACGTACTTGCAGCCCAAAGACTTGTCGGCAGCTCGCGAGTACGCCCGGCGCACCTCGACGGCCCCGAGCTTCTCCCAGCGCGACAGCTCGTCGGCGTACAAGTCGTCCACGTCCGGCGCCCGGCAGCCGAGGAAGAAGAGCGCCGGCGCCACCTTGCGGCCCGCCGCGATCATGGCAGCTCGCTCCTGCACGAAGCCGCGGAAGGGTGCGATGCCGGAGCCGGCCGCGATGCAGATCAAAGGCGTGTTCTCGGCGTCGCTCGGCAAGTGGAATGACTTGGACGGCCGCACGGCCACATGCAGCCTCTCGCCGGGGCCGAGACTGGACAGGAAGCTGCTCGCGACCCCGACATGGGCGCCCTGGCCCGAGAATGCTGGCTGCTCAAGGACCGAGTACGTGAGGGTCAGCTTGGTCGGGTCTGAGAGGGGAGAAGAGGATATTGAACTGTACAGGGTTAGCCAATCGCGCCTCTCTCCTTCCCATCTGCCCGTCTTGTCTTTGGAAAACTCACTATTGCCGAACGCGCATGGGCGGCAGCATTCCCAGGTACGAGCTGAACGGAAGGGAGACGGTCGGAAAATGCTCGAGAAGGTCGAGGATCGAGGTTCGCTTCATGGTGACGTTTTCGTAGTAGCCTTCGCCGGCCAGCAGCTGGAGCTGCTTGACGATGGCTTCGTCTTGTGTCGCTTCGGCTAATGCTTGGACATTCTGCATTAAAGATTAGTCACTGGACGCTCATCACCTTTTCGAAGGCCTTGTCAAATGAGTTTTCAACTTACCCTCTTAGTTGCCGGCTGGCTCAGCTCCACGTACGCACTGAGAACATCTGCCGCAGAGATGGCCGTATTGGTGGGCAGCATCGTAGGTCGATCCGACGTGATATTAAGGGTGGCATCCCAAGATAATCTGAACCGCCGGAAAACGCGAGCCACCGTTTGCTTGGGGTTGAAGGGCAGAACGGCCAAGTAGTCGCCGGCTCTGTAGGTCATACCGCTTGGTAGCTGAATCTCGATGTGCTTCTTGACAGAGCCAGCCTCCGTCAGCGTCCTGGCCGCGAGGACCTGAGCTTCTTCTACGTCCTGTCTCAGGGCTGCCTTGCGGGGAAGCGAAACCTCGATGGTGAGGCTATCAATCCCGCTGTCGCTACTGTCCTCGGTGCCGTACATATCCTGCAGGGCTGGCCAGAGAGACTCATACTCCCACGTCTCGAAGTCGCTGAACATGTCGCGCTCCGCAGCATCAGTCGTGGCGAGCGGGACGATGCGTTTGCCGCCGAGCTCGTGCAGCTTCGAGTCCACGAGTTTGGGGATTCGATGGTAGGTCTGGACCCAGTCATGGTGACCGCAACCGAAGACGGCATACGATACGTCGTCCATCTCCTTACCGTTGAGACTTTCCATCCAGGCCACAAACAGAGCAGCGTTTGATGGAGGCTGGCCTTCGTAGGAGGCCGTGATGATGATCACCGGGCGATCCTTGGGGACTTCTTGGTTGGCGGCATCAAGAGGTGCCACGGTTGTCGCCCTGAAGCCGTGCTGAGATGCGTCAGCAGCTACCCTTTGGGCCAAGGCTTCGCAGGTGCCGCTGTTTGACCCGTAAAAAACCGACAGAGGCTTCAGCGAAGTGTCTGACGTTGGCAACGCTGTCTTCTTTGAAGTTTCGTGGGACTGCTCCCCGGGACCTTTACCAGCCAGTCGGTGTTCAAGCTCTGTTGGGGTCGTGCCGTGTCTCAGGCTCGCTCTCATGAAAAAGTCCTTGGGCTTGATGGTCAGGGTCTCCTGCACCTCGAGGTGGTAGTTCGAGTCGTCGAGGCTGAAGTTGAAGTTCTGGAAGAGCATGGCGATGGCGATGATGGCCTCTTGCCAAGCAAACGGCCGGCCGATGCAGCCCCGCTTGCCATTACCAAACGGCTTCCAACAATTGGGAAACTCCTCATTCAATCGCGCGAAATTGTCTTCCAGCATACGCTCGGGCTTGAACTGGTCGGCGTCCTCGCCAAAGACGACGGGGTCAAGATGGGCTCGGGTGATAAGGGCCGTTACTGGCTCCCCCTTGCGCACGAGGTACTTGCCGGCCAAAAGAGTATCCTCGTATGGCTCAACGGAGAAGGCTGGGATTGTCGAGCTAACTCGTAGAGCCTCTCGAAGAACCTGCGGGGCGAGAGTCAGCACTGAGGTAATGGAGCCGGACCCTAGCAGCATCCACAACGTACAGCCGCGATATATGGGAGCTTCGTCACATGGTCTACGGTGATCTTGCCGCGGCCAATCACCCGGTCTACCTCTTGTTGGACCTTCTGGTAGGCACTCGGGTTCTTGAGAAGATGGTAGAAGGAGAACGACAGCATGCCTGAAGTCGTCTCGTGGCCAGCGATGAGGAAGGTGATGAGCTGGTCGGTGATGTTGGAGTCGCTCAGCTTTTCACCGGTGCTAGGGTCGACGCCATTGAGCATGGCGGACAGCAAGTCCTTGCGGTCTGTGGGGTTCTGTTTGCGGGCTTCCACAACCTCGTCGGCGATTTTCTTCATCGTAGCGATGTCGTTGAAGAACTTCTCGTTGGCGGCGCGGTAGAGAAAGTTGGGGGCAAAAGACGGTCTTTTGTTGCGCCTGCTGCACTCCGTAAGAAAGTCACCCATGGCTTGGATGAACGGGTGCATCTCCTCATGGTAGTATGAGTTGAAACGGAAATCCATAGCGCACAGCGCCAGAGTGTCGAGAGCCAAGCGGGTGAAATCGTCCGAGACACATATCGGGCTCTGGGGCCCGTGACGGGCAAACTTCATGACGAGCTGGCTTGCAATGTCGTGCATCTCGTCAAACATACCGCGGATGGAAAGGGGCCCAAAGGCAGGGGTCAGAACGCGATGGGCCTTGCCCCAATTTGGCTCATCGTCATGTGCCTACCGACCGTCAGTATCTGACGCCCGATAATGACAGTTGCAGGGACACGTGGACTGACGGTGAACAGCCCATCGTGAACACCTTCGCGGACAACCTGTGGCCAAGTAAGTTGGTATGCTCAACGTCAGGCGTCTGAGGTATCTCCGTATCTTGCGTACCCTCAGAACATTTTTCAAGGACTTGTGGAATCGCTTCTCGTCGCATACTTCATTGACAAGCTCGTTGGTGGTGAGAAAAACAACTGGCCGAGTCCCAATGTGGAGTCTGAAGATGGAGCCTAGAGATGTTTTCGTTATAGCAAAGTCGCGACTTCGTGTCCTGTTAATATGCTGCTTACCGTAGGTGTCTGCAAGTCGATGAAGGTCTTTCATCGGGCTGGTAGTAAATTCTCCAAGATTGCCGAGCAATGGCAAGCCCGGGGGCTCTGGAATGGGTATAGCCTCAGCCATTGCTGAAGTTCAGGAGGACTACGCTGGACAGATCAATGTTTCTTGTTAGCTCACAATGTGAGGACCTCAGGTAAGGGGTCTCAAGACGTGGAGAATGGAGCCGCGGCAGGCATGGGGGATCAGAGCAAGCCACCCGTGTTGTTGCAGAAAACGACGTCTGGATAGGGAAGACGGTCAAGGGGAACGGGACTTACGAAGTAACAACGCAATACCATAAGCAGATGCAGCATCCAACGAAGAGGCAGATGCGATCATAGGGCGGAAGTATTCGAACGATAGCTCCTCGAAGGGGCTGTTGCGAGCGACGCTGGCGACGCTGATCCCGTATTCCAACGGCGGCGCCGGCGTCCCATTTAAATACGGACCAAACTTTCGGCATGACGATCAAAGTGGCGCCGGCGCCCAGAGGGGATCCAGTCAGGCCAGGGGGACGCCCGAGGCCCCGTTTCGAATCTCGGAACCACGACGGGGCCCCGTGTTGCTCCCGCACAGACACTGGCGACGGCGTGCGCCCGCGTCATCCGAGGCCAGCATCGCCCGTCGCCTGCGTGTTTGCCGAGCAAACGACTGCGAGCAAACAACTGCAGACGCAGGCTGGGGTCGGCGACGCGCCATCTTTTGCAGGCGATGGGAGGGCTCCAAGGGGGGGAGCTGGTGGTGGTGGTTGACGACGGGGGGGCGGGTTTACGCACCCATACGGTGGCACATTCATACCGCCACTTTCCGCAAAGAGTGCAAAAACAATATGTATGGAAGTGGAAGTTCTAAATTCTTGACTCTTTGCACTCTTTGCGGAAAGTGGCGGCAATGTGCCACCGTATGGGTGCGTAAACCCGCCCGACCTCTCGTCAACTCGCTCTCTCGTCTGTAATCCGTGAAGCCTCATTGGATGGATATCGTGACACGCATACGTCCAGCTTCCTTTCCGCGAATGCGGCACGGCAACCTCGTCTCCCGACCTCGTCTCCCGTCTCCAAGGCGACATGACGCAGAATGCAGCCCCTACGAGCACGCACGACTTGTCTTGCTCTCGTTTGGAATACGTTGCGCCGTCGAGTCCCAGAAGCGCGGGTTTGGTACGGGATTCGGGGGATGCCCCGGGGTCTTGAGTCCCCTAACCCTGCCTCCAGTACCCCACCTTAGGGGCGCATTTCCTCGTCGAATTCGCCTGCTCCGTACAAGGCGGGCAACTAGGACACGGACTTTCCAGCGTCGGGCAAAGACGGTGCGGGCTTCGGGGGAATTGCTGGCCGGCGTTGACCCGCGTCCCACCTCTCTCAAACCCATTGGTGCGCTAGTAACACGATGCTCAATGCCACGTAGGTTTCCTACCGTGCTCCCAACTGTTCGCATGAACCAACAACCGAAGGGTATCCCGCAATGTCGCCGTTTGAGAAAAGTGCCTGCAGCATTGCCTCCGCCGTATCCGCTGTCGGTGATGCCGTCACTTCGCGGAGGCATCTGCAATCATGAGGCGAAATCATCGGCAATACGACTGCCTTATCACATCACATGCGACTCAACAAGCACTACGAGTACGCCCTCCAAAGCTCTGCACGGGCCAAATATCGGCCGACTCGAGGCACCTTCCGGACTGAAGATGCCGTCCCGCCACGCCCCGGCCACGTCCCGCCGGCAACGGCTTTCCCGCAATGGCATCCACATCTTCGCGTAGAACACAATTCACCCTCGACGTTCTCATACGTCCCTGAGTCCGCCCTTGCACACCCACACGCTCGTCCCCAATCCGTTGCTCTCTCAAGTCTGTACGAAATACAGGGAATCATGTTCATTAGGCCCTTACTCAAGGGACACTGCTCTTCATGAGTCAAACTGCCTACACCCACGTCTAACCCCGCGTTGGCGACGTGAGTCAACCTTTAAAAGCTTTCTACATCTTTATTGTGAAAATACAAAGCGCTGAAGAAATTCGTTGCATCTTAACCCTCATGCAGCCGCCTCCTATGCTGTTGGACGACGCACTGGATGCTGCAGCGTCAAAACGTGATCGCCTCCTTTGACCGCAACACCTTCGGCGCTTCCACCGGCTTCTGCGTACATGCAGCGAGTCGCAGCTAATATTCCCAACTTCTCTCGATTGGGTATCTCACCGAGTTCTCCTGGGACTTCAGCTGTTGCCGAAGCAACCCAAATGCCGCTGTGTTCCTGTTGCCGATCCGTGGTGTTCTTCACATGTCTGGTCGTGCACCACTGCACCACACCCATCTCATGCGGAGCATCAGGTCTCGCTCTCGCTCCATTTGCCATTTTAGCTATGGCCAACCACCTCTCCATGGAGCGTCGCCATTATCCGCCTTCTAGTCACTTTCCGTATCTCTGTGGCCTACCCGCTGCCTTTGAGCTGCTCCGGGCTCCGTCAACTGTGTAGCCGGGTTGAGAAAGGGTCGGCCGTTAACGCCGTCTCTCGTCGCGAGAAGAGCCTTGACTGGACCCACCGCCTCCGGAAAACCTATCTCGTAACCAGCCCAAGGGGCCCTGAGCTGCGTGTCGGCCGGTGCCCCCCTCAGTCTGCCCGCGTCTGCTGCTCTCGGATGGACTCCTCTGCCTCATTCGAGCCCCATACTCCTCCGACGCAGTCTCTCTAGGGCTCGTGGGAGAGTTTGAAGATCGTCGCTGAAGCTGCGAGGTATCGTAGCTGTGTTGCGATGGCGTCGCTCGGCCCCGTTGCGAGCTCCTCTCTGACTGGATCGCTGAGATCGTCCGCAACGCATCATTGAGGCTTGCCCTAGCACCGGAAATAGGTCGACTCGCACCGCTGTTCGACGCATCTGTTGCGGCGTCGGTGTTCCTTCCGGGGTTTCCGCCAAAGCTTCTACTGAAGACTCGAGGCGACCCGGGCACGTCGTTGCTTCGATCGGACGATGAAGGGTCGCGTGAGCTGGGCCCTGGTCTCGGGCCAGCAGAGTCCGGAACGCCATCACTGCTGGCGACGTCATTGTTGCTCCCGCCGCCACCTCTCTTCTCGATAGGGGTTCTGCAAATAGGGCACGTGTTGTGTTCCTTCAGCCACAAGACGACGCAGTCCTCGTGAAACCAATGCTTGCAGGGCAAGAATACGGCTTGATCTCCCACCTTCATTTCGTCGAGACAAATCGTGCACTCCGTCTTGCTCTCGCCCTGGAGCATCTTTTGATCAACGATCTTGCGGTCAAGAGTTTGGAGTGCTGCTTCAGACGCCGGTGGTGCCGCATTTGACTGGGGGTTTGCTTCCATAAGCTGCGTTATGATTCGGTCCAACGCTTCTTGCGAGTACACAGCATCCCCTGCCACGGCATTTGCGGGGCTGAATAGGCTCAATATTTCCTGCAAGCTTCTGGCGAAGTTGGGAGGAGCCCCAGAGGGCTGACGGTCACCTTGCGGCGCGCCGATGTCTCTGAGGACGCCAGTGAAGATCCTGTCTCGCAAGTCAGTCGCTGCCCCCGGAAAATAAGCTTGCGCCGTCTGATGTACTCATCAGGGCGATCAACGGATGTGACATACGCTTGGAAGGGATCTGCTGCGGCACCGTCATGGGGGTGCCCATGTCCCATTTGTTGTCGGCTGGGCGCAGGACCTGTAAAGATGGTTACGGAGGCGGTTCCTCCGCCCAGCGTGCCTGAGGTGAACGTCGTACGGTGAACATGAGGCCAAGGGGGAGAGTCGTTTCCATCCCTGTCCATGGGCTGTCCGCCAGTCGCAGGCGATCGCGGTTGGCCAAAACGCTCCAGCATCTCGTAAAACCGATTTAATACGGGTTCCACTCCGGGGTCGTGAGGTTGCCCAGCGCCATCCCTGACGCTGCGGCGGTGAATAAAGCCATGTGGCCCAACGTGCTCCTCTATATCAGCCTCTTCAGGATCAGAGTAGTCTTCGTAGCGCGACGCTCCTACGCCAGAAGAAGACGGCGCCAGAGACAGCTGGTCATGCTCGCGAGGGTCGCTTTCAGGATCCACCTGAGATATAGTCAGCGGCTAGGCTTACGGTGATGGCTGGAGGCCCAAGACAATGGGGTCAGGAGTGACGCACGATTTCTGTGATATCGCTTTCGCACTCGGGGCATGTCAGGCCATGCTCGTCCCGGTACCATTCATTGGAGCAGGCATGGCAGTAGACAACCTCGCGGTCTGTGGTGGCATCAAGCTGCCCGCCACCATGACTGGTGGAGGCCATCTGAGCCTGTCTGCGTTGGTACGCGGATAGAGCGCCCAGCCCGAGGCCGAGTGCGAGGCCCGCGAGTCGGATCGCACGGAACGCCAGTGTGTCTGCAGTTGAAGATGTTGCTTCGTTGGTATTGAGCGTTCAGAGCACGATGGAGATGATCAGACCAGGGCACACTTCTTGAATATCCGCAGCGATGAACTCGTTCGGAAACGGCAGCCGTTTCCGAAAGGGGAAGAAAGCTGTGTCTTCGATAAGGCGCAGCAGCGGATAATGAGGAGCTGAAAGCTGCAGGCTTCGGGTGGGTGGCGTCGGCGGCTCAGGAAGAGCCAAGTCGCCGTCAGCCCAGCAGAAGCGGCGTTGCGTCTGATTCACACAGTATCAGTAACAATAAGTCACCGAGGGCGATGCGTCAAGAGCCACAACTCACCAAGAGCGTTAGGCCTGACGGAAATGTTACTCGCAACTGCCCCGCGCGTCACATTTGCATCTGGACGGGGTGCTGGCTCGTCGGACACGCTCTCGTCATGCGCCAGCACCATCGACAGCTCCCGCTGTGGGCGCTCGAGAGTTGCGTTGGCCGCTGACGCAGCTGCGGATCAGCAACCGGACTAGTCGGTGGAAGAAACAAGAAGATGGAAGAAGCGCAAGAAGACGAGGCACGTTTTACGTACAGTGGTGTCGGTAAGCGGTTGACTGCCGAGGGGATGGCCTGGCGATGACGGATGTGGAGGTGACGTTTGTCAGCTAACAATGCCGTTTCCTGGACCGCCTAGCGCTCGGTGCAGGAGCTTTGGCCGCGCTGGAGCGGTGGGGTCGTTCAAACAGGCGCCAACCGGCACCGGCTCTCGAAACGAAACTGCCGACGATGCCTTGGGCCTTTCACCCTCCAGGTCATCCGAAGCTACTGGTCATAGTGATTGCATGGCATTGCTAGACATGGCCTCGGAGCCAATCAAGTCAGGTCATCTCGTGCTGTCCGTGACTCCGTGGCCTTGGCTGCATACGACGCGTCAACGCGACCTAGCTCTCGTGATGCATAGAGCTATGAGTGATGCCGCCTCTGCACTTTGAGGTCAAGAGAAATCTGCGTGGTCAGCTGTCAACCCGGAAAGCTTCATCGGGCAGTCGGGAGTGTTCACGCTCAGAACGTATGGCTAGCTTCCCATGCTTGAATGCTCCGCCAAGTAAGCGTCAGTAGCAGCACCTCCCTTGATCGAGCCGTCCAGCGGCTGAAGCCATCGAATCAGCGAGACTCATTCTGAACCTGGCTAAGGTTCTTGTGGCGAGTGAGTGTGTGGCCACGCAAACAATTTCCGAACAGACGAAGGACGTCTTTGATGCTGTTACTGATGCGGCCGTGTGCAGCTCCTGACCGTTCCGTGAATGATGTGCGCCATCTATCCAAGACACCTTTAGACGTAGAGTGGTCGTGCTAAATACCTAAGTACGTGATAGAGAAGGCTCGGGCATTTTCCAACGTGCGCGTCCATGGCTTGACGGAGCTGTCATGTTACGCAGGAGGCCAGAAGGTCGAACACAATGCTGCCCTCCTCGACCCAGTCCACTGAGCATGCTATGGGTGCCCTCAGGGTATGCTGCAGACAAACTTCAACTGCAAGGCATTGAAACAGTAAACGCTACCAGATGTGGTCCTGCAGATACACGCCTCTACGCCCAACTACTTGTCCCAGCGATAGCTGGAGAAAGCCCCGCGCCGAAAACCGCGGCTCCGAAAACCATCCTTTGCGTAGACTGCAATGCTTGCTTGTTGATTCGCATGGAGTTCGCTCAAAACGGTCATGTCACGGCCAGGTGTAGGTTGGGATGCGTAGGTCGTCGTCCTGAAATGGATTCGATCAGGCACCCGAAATCGACGACTTGAAAGACGTGCAGATACGCGGTTCGAATGCTGTAATTTATAGTGAAATTGATCAAGTTTTGTACACAAGCGAATTCCCAGGTCGTCTATGCATCATTCTTTCACGCCTTTCGGTTGCTCCGAGTTCAACCGATCCTCCTTGTCCCACTGGATCAATTGCTTCGACCAGCTGCGAACAATGTCAGCAAACAACACGATCTCACGTCCATGGGATGCATGCGCCGTGCACGTACTTTCGACTGGGGTACCACCCGCCTGACTCCGGCTTGCGCGCCCAGGTCTCTCGCTCGGCGCTGAACTTCCAGGTGACGGCCACGATTCCGAACATGACGGCGCCCGCGATGAGCGTGTTGCCCCTCCAGTTCGCAGGCTGGGCATACCAACCACCGGCCGGCGACCACACGTGCTTGGGGTACCTTTTGGGGGGAGGTTAGGTCGCGATCGCAGCGTTCGAGAAGTCGTCGCTGAACAGGTAACTCACGGGATTTTTCCACCACCGCCCTGGAATCCGGTTAGCCGGCGCATTGACAGGCACCACAAAGCAACTCACCATTTTGATTGACTTGTCGATGGACGTGCGAGGAGCTTGTCGATTGCGCGGGTTGCGTCTTGCAATTGGTGATTCAATCGACACACCGGCCGCAGGAAGTCGAGGTTGGCACCAGTCGCCGGGGCCAGGCCAAAGGGTCGCGGGCCGAGGATATTCCGCAACTAGCACCACGCTGCACCGAGACACTCCTGGGACAGCGCTCACACGACCTGGCGCATCGACGCAGAACTTTTTTCCGCGACGAATACACGCCGGACCATCCAGCATCTCCACGACGCCTCCCCCGTCCCATCCCGCCTCTGCACAACCGTACCCAGATTGGGGCTCTGGTCAGAGGGACACTTTTTGCTGGCCTCATGAAGAGGCTACGGTTGGCACGATGGAGCGGGCAATTGCTCCAAGCTCACCCGGGAGCTGCCACCATCGCTCCTAGACAGCCCTTCCTCCACGCATTACGCTGTCAGTCATCATCGGCCACAGCAATCGCATCAGACTTTGCCGCGGAGCTCGCCGCCGAGCAAGATGCCCGAAGACCTCTCCCGTCACCTCCCCACGATCGAGCCGCCGACTCCGCGAAGCTCGCCGCATTACACGCCAGATTATCTCTGTCCAAGAAGCTCCCCCTGCAGACGTTGGCCAGGGCTCTCGTCACCCAATCCGCCGATCCCAACGCCAACTTCAACAACTCGAATCTCGCATTCCTCGGAAGCACGATCATCAACTACCACGTCCTCGAGTACCTCGTGTGCAAGTGGCCACGCCTGCCCATGGCTATTCTCTACGAGGCTCTGAGGGCGTACGCCGGGGAGGAATCGCTGCAGCAGATCGCCCGCCGGTGGGGCGTGGAATCGGCGGCGGCGCCCGGCGAGGAGGTCGACCCTGGCCTGCTGCAATGGAAAGCGGAGAGTGAGCAGCTGGTTGGCACGCGGTGGGGATACGTCCGCTCGGAAGCGCAGCGCAACGCGTCATACCGTCGCGGTCTCAGCAGCCGGGTCGTCTTGGATGACGACTTTGGCGAGGCGGTGAAGCGGCCCAGTCAGGAGGCGGAAGGGACGCAACATCTGCAGGACGGCGCCTTCGGGTCCTTCGTCCAGGCCGTCGTTGGCTCGATCTACACCCACTGCGGTCGCGAGGAGGCCAAGTCTTTCGTCACATCGCACATCCTGTCACGACAAATCGATCCTGCGAAACTCTTCGAGTTTAAGCTGCCGACGCGTGAGCTCGCCATGCTGTGCGCGCGGGAGGGCTTTGAAGCGCCTCTCGCGCGCCTTGAGAGCGAGACTGGCCGGCTTTCACGAACGCCGGTTTACGTCGTCGGCATCTACAGTGGCAAGGAGAAGCTGGGGGAAGGCGCGGGGCCGAGTCTCGACATTGCGCGGCGGAAAGCCTCAATGGCTTCGTTGAAGGCATGGTATCTGTACAGCCCCGGCAACAAGGTGCGCGTGCCGAGCGACATGATGGAGGAGGGAGCCAAGCCCTGGAAGGCACCGCATATTGACATCGGCGAAATAATCTGAAGAGGGGGTTGTTTGCATGCCGTTGACGTACCATGTGCTGTGTACGAGGCACGATTGAGGGGTGTATTTCTGACGGCTCGGGCGCTGCGAAATGCCCTTGTACATTAAACCATTCTTGTAGAACAGACAGAGTCAATCCCATGGGCAAGAGTTCAACGACGCTAGGACGCCAAGCATGGACATGACGGAAGAAACATGTGGCCCAACGAGGGCCTCTAGCGAGCCAAGAAATCTATTAAGAGTCTATGTCATCAGCTGAATTGGTCCCCCTGTCCGAGCAGAGCGTTCTCTCCATCCCTCGCCATCTTATGGTATCTTTCTTGCTCTAGTTGCTTCTCGGCCTTCTCGCGGAGCTGCTTCTTGCGCTCGTAAACGGCGCGTACGGTGGATTTAATCTGCTGCTTGCCCTCGTCGTAGTTGGCCCTAGCGAGGCGCACGACGCTGTCTATCTGCTCAGGCGTGTAGACAAAGTTCCAGGTGCTGAGGAAGTCGGACGTGCCAGGCGAGATGCCGGGCACCTTCTCGTTGGAGAGAAAGGGGAGATATACGACGGCGATTCCAGCGTCGGGCTCCATCAGCTTGAATGAGTTGGTGTCCGTGATGGCCTTGGACGGGGGTGGTGGCACCGAGGCTCGCTCCTGTGTAGTCCCAACCCAGACGGTGCAGTACCCCAAGTCGCCCGCTTCCTCGTCCCCCGGCGCAAACTTGGCCTCTGCGTCTTCGCCAGAGGTGTCTTTGGTCTTGCCTGCAGCTCTCTGACGAAGAGCCTCTTGATCCTCCTTGGCTTCCAACACTCTGTGTTGCGCCTCGCGTGTCGTGTCGGCCTCAGCATCGGCAAGCTCACTAATTGTTTGCCTAATGGACTCCCCAGCCTTTGGCCATCCGATGCCAACTGGCCATCCTGTTATTCCGCGCTGGCGGGCATATCCGTCCGCAACGGAGAGCCAGTTGTCGGTCTTGATATCAGCAGAGGCGTCAAACGCTATAAGAACATCGACGTCTCGGCCGGGGCGCAGCAGGGGGTAGATAGGTAAGTTATTCGACATGCCCGCATCCATGAGCTGGATGTACTCTCGTTCGTAGATGCTCTTCGGAGCGGTCTTGGGTAACTTGTCGTGCATGCCATAAACAAAGTTCGGAATACTGGCCGGGTCGATGGGATGGACCTTGCTTAAGTCGTCGTCCCTGCCAGAGACCATCTCGTCGATTGTGCCGAATCCAGTCAAACTTCGCACGAGTGGTCTGATTTCGCGGTAATAGTGGCTGAGCGTAGCGCAGAACGCACTCCCCCATATTCCCATCAGGAGAGGCACTCTTATCTCTGGCAGGTGAAAGCCATGCTCGGGCGGCATGTCCTTGCCGTTTTGAAACCTTCTGCCCATGGCCCATGTTGGAATTCCAGCCCCGAATTCTTCACAGAAGAATTCGTAAGGTGTGATTTCAAACCACTGGAACCAGGCTTCCTGCTTGGCCTTCTCCTTGGCCTCTTCGGAGGCTGCGGCGCCATCTTCAGCCAGGCCCGGAATCTCGTGGCGCACAGCGGTGTAGATGGGCATTGGCCGTTGGCCGGCCCTAACATACTCGCGCTGGTTTGATAGCTTGAAGTCCCGATCATCGACGCCGAGCTCACCCTTGGGCACCAGGTATCGAGCACCCAGCAAAAGGCCATAAATGTCCACGAGGCCGAAGTCTGCTTTGGCGTCTCCCCTGAGCTTTTCCACCAACCCGCTAAGGAGACACTTGCTCGTCGGGAGGGATATCAGAGAGTGGAAGGCAACGGGCGGGTATGCAATGTGCGTGGAAGCTCGCGCTTTTAGGTGTTCGAGAAGAGCGCCGATACTTCCCTTTGTGAAAGACGAGAGGTAGAGAGTCTGCAGCCAGCAAGAGCCGCTGACGCCCGACGTGTAAGTCACACAGTCGAAGAGGCCGTCTTCCTCGGTCGCGAGCAGAGACCCGGTCCCAGCAATCAGCGCCCGTAGGCCGCCACCGGAGCCGCACATGGCAATGGTTGGAACGTCATCGGGGTGGATGTCATTTTCTTCCAGCTCGAGGTACTTTGCCAAGGCCACCCTTGCTACCCTCCGTCGCCTCGCGAGGTACTCCCTTTCCTCATCGCAAAGATCGGCAGATACTCGCACTTGAGCAGTGTACCGGATTTCAGGGTTGATGAGGGGATCGTGGGCTTCCCGCCAGATCTCGTCGGCAAGAGAGCCAGGCGACATGGAGAGTTCCCGCTGGAGCTTTCTCATGTACCCGGGAATGAGCTTCGACCACTCCGGGATGATGTAGCCGACGAGCTTGTCAGAGAAGCCGGACCACTCGAGATCTGTCATCAATGACATGGACTCGAAGCGACGAGAAAAGCTGGCCCATGCAGATTGGTCGGTCGCCTGGTCATCGGCACCATCCTGGTCGTCGGTGTCATCTCCTTGTTCATCGATGAATGTCACACGACTGTGTCTCCTCTTGTTGCTGCCCTTGCTGGAGAGTTCCGCGAAGTCGTCTGACGGGTACAGCCACCAGATGAAGAGCCCGCCGGTAATGATGGCAACCGGCAGCGTCGAGCTTCGCTGGTTCGTCGCGCGAGTCCTGCTGGCGTCTGTGAAATATCCATGGCGCAGCTGCGACGGCAAAGGCGACGAGTTGGAACGCTGGGCGACCCTCAGCCTCGCGCCGAGGGCTGCCACGGCGCCAGAAAACTTGCGTATGCCTCTCATCGTCCTACGGCTGTTCGGTGAAGCTCACAGCATCGTGACGCCGTGACGTAAAAGGCCGAATCAAAATGGGCGACTTCCTGCGGCCGTTACTGTGCGGTCTTGAGGGCAGGCATGGCAGGGCGGGCGCGGCGATGGTTGAATGCAAGGGAACACGGTAGGCAATGTAAGGTAGTAGGACAGGGCGACTTCACATGCCGAGACGCGTTGTGAGGTTGGTGTTAATCGAGGTAAGGTATTTCCATAGCAGCCACTCCAGAAGCCATGGCCTGTTGCGACCCGCTTTAGCCTTGGGTTATGTCATTGAGGCCTGCCCAGCAAGTTTTTGACGCGCAGTTTACGTAGCTGCCGTCCATTAGCCTCAGTGGGCTTTTAGTTCGACAAGCCGTTGTCAGGCCAGACGCCAAGGCTCTGCGCGGGGGGGACCGGGACCTGCAGGCCTGCACCACCGATCGCGGGCCAATCGACGATTGAAGTCTTTCACCAAGGGGCTTGTGAGCTGCTCGTCGGGCGTGGGTACGGGTGTCCGTAGGCCCCAGAAGGAGGACTGCTCTACTCGTGCTGATCGGCCACATCCAATGCACCGACGCGGCCGAGCCAACTGGGTGTAAGTGGTTGCATCCAAGCTTGGGCAGGAGTTCCTGCAGGCTGTCCGCTGCGACTGGGATTGTACGAGGATGCATAAGATATCTCACGTGTGAGCTCGAGGCGTGCCCTTGCTAGCTGTTGGGACGGCTCAAGAGCATGAGTCACGGCCGAAGGAGCGCCTTCAGTGTCGACGCTCATGCCGTGTCGAGTTCGTCGTGATGCATTGGCGTATTGCCTCGTCGGTCCCTCGATTGCTGGATCGATTGCAGCGACGCTGGAGCGGATTCAGATGGCAGGCTGCAGCATCGACAGCCACAGCACCCTGGGTGAGTCCGCCCATGCTTGGCTTAAGCCGCTTGGCCCACTGGGAGGAGTCGGCAGGTACCTGGCTGGGCGTGAAATCGCCTGCAACGCCAGGGTATCGCCCGGGACTTGGTGGGGCCGGGCGCGGGCGGTGAGTCCGCAAGCAGAATATTTTCTGCTCGTAGCTGTTTTCCGTCGCGGCAGTATTGGTAGGTTGCCTTTTTTATCCGCATCAAGTCAAAATTCAACGACAGTTGGCCAAATTGCATCTTCGAGCCTTGCGCCTCTCTAGACAGAGCCGCTTCCCATCTGTACAGGTAAGACGCCTCGCCCGGCTGGGCTACCAGGGCCACAGCGCCGCCGCGCTTCCCCGGTGACTCTTGTCCTAGCCCCGCCACCACCGTAGAAAATTAATAAACCAGCTGCTAATTCCCTTCGCCCAAACTCAGCGCTTCGCAAGCTCGCATCTCAACCCGCAGACAAGCGGCCCGCGATTTCAGACCTTTGTCGACTTCGGAACCGCTTTGCGACGTCACAATGAGCGAGATTGACGCCGCAAGCAAGCCTGCGGAGGCCCCCCAAGTCGCCGAGGAGCAGCCTCAGGTCGTGGAAAAGCCCGAGGCCGCGGCGGAGAAGCCTGAAGCTGCGGAGGACAAGCCGGCTGCGGGTTCAGAGGACACCAAGCTGCTCAAGACGACTGCCAAGATCGATCATGACGACCCTCGCAAAAATGTCAAGTTCGATCCCAGCACCCGCGAGGTGACCGATGACCCCGACGTCATTCGCAAGCAGGTAAGGGCCTCTGTTTTCAACACGCGCGAGCAAGTCGTTGGCTAACGGCGCCTCTCCGCTACAGGTCGAGTTCTACTTTGGAGACTGGAACTTCCCCCAAGATAAGTTCATGTGGGAGACCTGCGAAGGAGCCTCGAACAAGCCGATGCCGATTGCGAAAATCCACTCCTTCAAGCGCATGCGAGTTTTCCAGCCCTACAGCGCTGTGGTTGCGGCCCTGCGCGACAGCAAGTTCCTCGACGTGTCAGGGGAGGAGGGTGAGGAGCTTGTCAAGCGAAAGGTTCCCTATAAGCCCATGGGCGAGAACAGAGCCAAGGTCGAGGCCTCCACCGTCTACGTCAAGGGCTTCGGCGATGAGAACCCTGACACGCAGTTCGACCTCGAGAGCTTCTTCGCCAAGTTTGGCGAGATCGAGGGCCTCAAGCTGCGCAGGACGAACGAGGGCCTCTTCAAGGGTTCCGTCTTCGTCACCTTCCCGGATGAGGAGACTGCCAAGAAGTTCATCGAGACGGACCCAGCGCCTACCTACAAGGGCCATGAGCTCAAGATCATGTCCAAGCGAGCCTACTGCGACGAGAAGAGCGAGCTGATCCGCCAGGGCAAGCTGGAGCCCAACAGCCAGGTGCAGAAGAAGTTCTTCGAGGGCAAAGATGGCGGCAAGAAGGGAGCCAAGGACAGAGGCAACCGCGGTGATGCTGATGACTGGAAGAAGCGACGCGACAACGACCAGAAGCACGGCTTCCAGGACCGTCGCGGCGGCGGCCGTGGCCGTGGCCGCGGTTTCCGGGGCCGGGGCCGAGGCGGAGGCCGTGGCCGCGGTGGTCGCGACGGTGGCGGCAGGGACAGGGAGGACCGCCGAGGCAACGGCGACGAGTACGTCTTCAGAGCTGCGCCCCGTGTCTTTGATCATCCAACTGACAAGCTGTCTAGTTCCAAGCCTCAAATCCAGTCGACTGCGGACGAGTCGACTTCCAATGGCAAGCGGTCTCGCGAGGGCGACGGTGCCGCTGAGGGTGCTCCGGCTGCCAAGAAGGTTGATACCAAAGGAGAAAACTAGGGTTCGGGGCGCGTGTTGATCTGTGGGGACGAGTCTAAGGCGTTTGCGATTGTCTTTTCGGGGAACAGAAACAATAACCATTCATGAAGGCTTGGAAAGCAAAGCCTGCCTGTCGAGCACGACGTGTACGTATTATGTAACGTGTGAAGACAGATGAGTACACTTTCGCAGGGTTCGACGCTTGAGGTCATTGGCCCTCCATAGCAAGTCGCTGCTCTTTGCGTTTGCTCAGAATCAAGTTCTCAAACCAGAACCATCGAGGCCGGATGCGCCAGCCTAAGCCTACCCGATGCCGATTGTGTTTTTGCCAGCATGAGCCAGCGGTCGAACAGCCTTGCGGATCTTCGGACCCCTGGCTCGAAACTGGTTAGAAGTAGCTCCGGCTCGGAATGCGCGCGTCAGGATAGAGGAGAAGGAACAACGAGGCCTTGGTGGCATTTGTTCGTCAGTCTATTTGTTCATGAGGCGCATTAAGTTGTCTAGTTGGTCGTTCTACGACCCTCGTCTGAATCAAGGCGGTCTCCCCGAGGCCGTGCTTGACGTGCTCATCCTGCCATCAGCCCCCTAGACGGAGTAGTCCATCTTTCGGTCTCCAATGACCTTCCAAAACTCCTCCACGAGCTCCTCTTGTCCGCTCGGCGCACCCCTCACGGCGAGGTACACTCGGCTCTCGAGCGCCGGGTCCCAATTGCCCGGGTTGCCGCTCACCATCCTGCCTCCGGCCTCGTTGAGGATGCACCAGCCGGCGCAGACGTCCCACGCCCAGCAGCCGCCCTCCCAGTAGGCATCCAGCTGTCCCGCGGCCACGGCAGCCGTGTTAAGCGCCGCCGAGCCCATCGATCGTAGCGAATGCACCATGGAGCCACCAGTCTCCTTGCTCGCCGCCAACTTCTTGAAAACGTCTGTCTTGAGCTCAAAGTTGGGTCCGTCCCGGCCAGAGCCCCACTCGACGGCCACGAGCGACGACCCGAGGCCTTCGAGAGGTCGGGGGGTCTTGGCCAGCGGCAGCTTCCTGGGGGCCGTGCCCTTGATGCGCGTCATGTAAGCGCCGCGGCCCTTGATGGCGGTGAAGAGCAGGTCCTGCCAGGGGTTGTAGATGACACCCACGACGGGAGCGCGCTCGACGGCGAGGCCCAGCGAGATGCAAGCGCCGGGCAGCGAGTGGACGAAGTTGGTGGTGCCTGTGGTGTCGTCAGCAGATGAAGCTAGGGTTGCCGGTGTCCATGTTGCGACGCACCATCAATTGGGTCCACGATGAAGGTGGGCTCTGGCCCAAGCCTCATTCCGGGCTTGTACGTCTCTTCGCCTATGAAGGCGACGGAAGGGAAGGCGGCGGAAAGGCGTTCCGACACCATCTTCTCGACACGCTGGTCCACCTCGGTGACGATGTCAACGGCTGCCGGAGTTGCAAGAGTCAGTACTGATCCATTGATCTCTTTTTTCAGGGGTTTTTCTAAAGCCAGAAGCACGTGCAACTTGGCTCATCGGGGTGCATACAGTTGAGCTTGGTGCCAGTATCGATGTCAGCCGGGTTGGCTTTGAGAATGACCTCTCCAGCGTCGTAGGCCAGCTTCACCATCGCGTCGTGGACGCCCTGAAGGTCGAGGTCCGCCATGGCTGCTGCTGCTGCTGCTGCTGCTGCTTGGTCGAGAGATTGGTTTTGCGAGGATCGACTCTTGCGGCTGTCGGTTCGGCTCACGCAAGAACGGACCAATGCTGCTGGTGTTGGTGGAGGTGATGGCCCAGCGATGTGCGAGCGACGCTTGGGAGGCTTGGGAGGTTATAATAGAGGGGTAGCTTTGGCGGGGTGCCCCAATTGAGCTGCATTAAATACCAGACGGCATCCTCCACAGGCCTAGTACTGGGCGTGAACCGTTGCAGTGGATCACAGAAGCGTCCGGGATATTCTTGGACGCTGACGCGCACTTACGACATTGTTCACATACGAGTACTGCAGTGGATCACAGATGCGTCCCGGTTATTTCTAGACGCCGACGTGCAGTTGCGGATTACATGGCTCGCATAGCGGGAGAACAGGCAAAGAACCAGCGCCATCAGTATTGTCAAAAGCAGTGAGAGGATCGCGTTTGTTTGAAGACGGCGGCGACGACAAAAGGACAGCACGGCCGTACATGTACGGATACGAGTAGCTAGCTGACCCCGGGCGCACAAGCCAGTGGCAGAAAGCAAACGCCCCTAAGGTTCCGCGCATCTGGTGCCTTTCGCGGATGCACCTGGCTAGACCTTTGTGATGCCGCCCACGTGGGGTTGGGCCTGGCCAGGACTCAGCGTCCAGCGTCCTGGCGTCCGTTGCTGCATCACAACTCTGGATGGATGATGTTTTACTTCACTGCCCCCATCACTCATGCAATTGGGCTCGGTGGTTAGGTCCAAGTCTCAATGTGTAGTGTGTAAACAGACAGGTGGCGGGAGGCTGTCCATGCCCACCTCAACTCGACAAACTCCAGCCCATCCGTGCCCTGCGCAATGAATAGAATACAGTAGCATCCTCGGGGCATATTTTAATTCGTTCCACATGAAAGATCCTTCGGCCGCGCAGCACGAAGCGAGCAAGAAAATACAACTGTATCCACGCCCGCTCGGTTCTCGCGTGCGTAGAAAGAGCTTGACTGGTACCAGCGAAGCGTTTCACCCCTTCACACATGCCATCCCTCGTCGCTCGGATTCTCTTGTTCTCATACGTTCTCTCTAAAGACAGACCTCCGCTCGGTCGGACTGCTCTCGGCACTGTCGGGGTCTCTATGCGTCTTATGCTGCTGTGCCGTCGTCGTGTCGATGGGCCGCGGGCTCACTCCGCGCAGGCTCGCCTCGCCGTCGTCGTCGAACGGGTTCTTCTGCCCCGTGACCACACCACCGGGGCTCCGCGTCGCCGAGCGCCCCCTGCCCTCCTCGTCGTAGTGCGGTGTCGCAGCCAGGTTCATGTCGTAGCTGCCGCCGCTGGCGCCGGCGTATTCGGTGCTGCGGGCGGCGCTCGTGCCTCCGAGCTCTTGCTCCTCGTAATAGCCGTAGCCGTCGGCCTCGTGGCCGACGCGCGCATCCCACGCCTCGTCTGGGTCCAGGGGCCCGAAGCCGCGACGGCCGCCGCGGGCGGCACCCGAGTGCAGGGGCTGTTCGTAGGCGCCGCCGGCGGTGCGACTGTTGCGGTTCTTGAACTTCCGTACTTGGTCATTGACCCAACCGACGATGCCGCCGGGCGCCGGCCGCGGTGGACCATAGGCGTCTGGTTCTGAGTGCCGCCAAGGCAGATAGGAAGACAGGCTCGGGGGCGGCAGCTGCGGGAGCGTCTAGTTAGCGAACGCCCTCCATTGCGCGCAAAGCAAGCGTTACGGCGCGGCCGCTTGGGAAGGGGATGCCGCAGCATCGGGTCGAGGGCTGAGCGACGAGACTTACGCCGAGCCTGCGCGCGCGCAGTTGGGTGAAGACGACCCAGCCGGCGGTCGCTGCGACGAGCAGAACGATGACGGCAATGATAATGCCCCCAGCCGTGGACACCATGGTGTGCGGTTCGCTCTAGGTCAGCACCGAGACGGACGCGGTCGCGGATGTCAAGGATGGAGTGGAGAGCAAAGTGAGGCAGCGCAATGTAGGCATGCGGGCGATGCAGAGCAGATGTAATGGCTGGAGGCGGTTTGGAAATCAGGCCTGCGATCGCGTGGCGCGGGATAGGTGCTGACGTCGGCGCAGCGTCTCCTGCGTCCAGAGCACACAGTACGGAGTAAAGGCACCCAACCTTTTCAGGCGGGCAGCTCGCCGGCTCGCCGTTAGCCTGTCTTCACCACCACCATGACGTGTCGGCCACGACGCAACCCAGCTTCCAGCCAAGGCAACAGCATTACACAAACACCTGGTTAGCAGGGGCTGTGGGTTGCGGCAAGCCTATTTGCATCATCTCCGTTCGCTGCCGTGCTCAACCTGCTTGTTTTCGAGACGCTCTATATGCGTCCGGTTGTATCAGTCTAAAGGTCATCGCTATGAGAATCCATCATATCGGGCGTGGCATGCCATTTCTCAAAAGGCACGTCTTCAAGTGAAGCACACATCCCACAGCCCGCCAGCTCTCGCAAATGATAAGCTCGCCACAAAATCGCCGACCTTGCAGCGTCCCAGGTCGTCCGCACCGCAGCCCTGCAGCGGCACCACGCGGTCGTTGACGAGGATCCTCACGAGCTCCTCCTCGTCCTTGCCGCACTGCATCTTCTCTACGTACATGCGCCCAGCGAAAGGAACAGTCCAAGACGCAGAGAATCCTAGCGTCTGATACGGCGACAGCTTGCGCGTGACGGGCAGGTTCCCCGTGCTGTTGTACAGTCCCAGCGCGGCATGCGCAGACGTCATGGAGTTGTCGTGGCTAAAGTCTGCGTACAGCTGACGGTCCAGTGGAAACGTCTCGGGCGATGAGTCGAGAGTAGAGTTGGTCGATGTATGGTCCTCGATGGCTTTGCCCGTCAACCGCGCAATGAGCTCATTGGCATAGCCAGCCCCTTGCGTCGGCCCCAGCGGGTTGCCGCGACCGTAGCGGTACCACTTGTCCAGCGATTCAAAGTAGTCGTAGCCTCGCCACTCGTCCTGGGAGAACAGCCTGCAAAAGTCCGACTTCGTCGCGTTTAGCGTGGCGACGGTGTTGAATGGACAGAGGTCCATCATGTAGACAGTTTCTTGGAGCGTCAAGTTTGCTCCAGGCAGCTTCCCATTCAATCTCGTCATAATGGGGGTCGCCCAGGTCGCCATCCACCTCTGCTGCTTCTCATGCCCCAGCTCCGACCCGGGCCCATCCTCGAAAGCCGGACACCCGCCGTGGTCCAGCGAGTTGTTGAAGCCCACCCGCTCTGGTACAACGAGGATCTGCGTCAAGTGGTCGGCGCCGCTCTTGCCCTGGGATCCGTAGAATCCCGCTGTGAAGTTCTGGGCCGACATGACGACGCGATCGGCTCCAGAAGCTCGAATGAACGGATCGGCACCCCTTGCGAGCTTCTCGTAGCGCCGGTAGAAGGCTCTGCCTGAACCCACCATTTCGTTCTCGCCAAAGGGCGTCAGGGCGTCCTGGCCTAGGTCGAAAGCGTAGTCCTTGATAAACTCGTAGCCGGCGCCGTAATGCGTCACCGAGCTCTGTATACGAGCGATCAAAGACTTGTAGGCCGTCGTCTTGCCGGCCGTCGGGAAGCGAGAGCCATGGCGGGAGAGCACGAGGGCAAACGTCAGCTCACATCCCGTCGGTGTAGATGCGTCAATGCCAGACGGGACCGAAAAGAAGGGAGAGTACTGTCCCCAAGTGTGCGGCGAGACGCCAGTGCAACGTCCCGAAACTTCGCAGCCCGTCGACATCGACGACGAGCTCTGCCTGTGAGGAAGTTTAGTGAGAACCGACGTGGTGGTCTACCCAGATGGGGGACGCACCCGTAGAAGACGGCAACGGCGAAGATGGCACAGAGGACCATGGCCCCGGCGGACACTTTGAGCAGCCTCCTCCGCCTTTCCTGCTCGTCAACATGGCGCTGATTGGGATGCGGCTGTGTCGACACGGGTGTTGGGATCGCGCTGTATCGATAGCTGCTGTTGCTGGGCAAGCTGCCCTTCAACGAGGCCCAGGCGCCGGACAGGAGGACCATGTTCGCAGTGACAGCCAAGCCGTGATTGAGTTTGAGGGAGCGTCAGCCTCCGGTGTCAACACGCCGCATCTCTACGCGGCGCGACGGCTTGCCTCGACGCAAGTCACGGTTGCGCGGCTCCACGGCTCGCCAGGGTGTTGCAGCACAGGTCGCTTGGTACTGGCTCTCGTCGGGCGCACGAGGGTGATTTGACGCATTGAGAGTGAGACTCGCCGGCTGGGTGCGCTAGCAGGCAAACCCCGGTAGTCCGCCTCACAGAGTGCACCGGCGCGCTTGGACAAGTCGCACTACAGAAGACGACTGCGAGTTTACCTGGAAGACGTGGAAGACGGAAAATACGTCGAGCCGAGGCAGCGGCGGCCAGAGCCTACGGGACAATCAATGCCGCGTGTGATGTGTTGTTGTGTTGGATCGCGGGCGGCTCATAGGCCGCTCACAAGCGCATAAGGCGCTCACAAGGCGCCCAGATGGCCAGATCGGCCGCTTACCAAGCGGCAATTGCTTCTCTGAGCCCATTTCATTCAAGTTTTGAAAGAAGATGATCAGAACACCTCCGTAGATGCAAATGTCAAGGCTTGGCCAGGTAGATTTATGTGTGTTAATCTGTCGCGGACAGAGTACATACTTCCAGCCCAGCTTCGAGCGCGTTTCAGATCTGGTCCGCCCTGCTAGGACGCCCATATACGCCGCCTGCCGGTATTTATTGCCACATACATGAAACTTGCCGCCATCGTGTTCTATCAATAATGCAGTTCAAGGTAGACTTTTTGCGTCTCCAGCACGCATTCTTACCGAGCCATACATATCAAATGGTATCATGCCGTAAAACGATCCTCTCACGTACGTTCGCTTTTCCTCTCAACTCTTCACACCCACACTCACATTCGTGTTTGCCGGCTGAGTATTCTTTTTGCCAAATGTGGCCGTTCGCTCAATCCGGGGTCCTCCCTCTAGCTTCGTCACTGGTGTGCTCCCCAAGGACCATGTCGTCGGCACTGTGCGCTGCTCGTCGTCTGTTTCCCAGGTCGAAGTAGAACCGAGAGAATCAAGACTCTGTCGAGGGGTTCCGTCGGCAACAAAACATTGGTAAAACCCTTCTCTTCTCCTTACTGGCCGCGGGTCGTTTGTGACTGAGTTTGGACTCACGTCGCTGCTCTGTTCGGTGCCGGGGAAGAGCCACGTAGAAACTCGAGAAAAGGACTTCTTCTTGCGCAGCGGCGGTCGAAACACGAGCGGCAGCGGCGGCGCCAACGGGCGCTGATCTCGACTCACGCGCGAAGTCTTCTCAACAGAGACAGGTGAACCATCTGGGTTCTTCGCTCGGCTGGTGATGGAAGACTCCACCTTGTTTGGTGCCGTGTGAGGTCGATCAAGCTCAGCGTTGAGGCGCTCGGCGAAAGATGGGGCCGTTGGGGGAAGAGCGGGCATGGATGGCATTGGTTCTAGTTCTGCAAGGGTAGTTGGTCTGTTAGCTCGCGTAAAGCGACACGGTCATCACGAGGACGGTCTCACCTGGCATCGTGCGTGCCATCGAGTGTGACGTCGACGGCCGACTCATCGCATACAGACTCTGGCGCTCAATGACGTCTTCAATCTGCTGCTGCAGTCGTTCCACCTCGATCATGGCACTGGCAACCCGTTCTTTGATGGCTTCTACGTCCGGTGTCGTATATGCACGCGATCGACCTAAGGCTTTTGGAGGGATTCGTGGGGGCACCTCCTCTTGAGCGGTCGAGGGAGAGCTATCCACGACGTGCCGACGAGGAATGTGAAAGGACATGGACGAATAGCTTCTTTGACGGAGCAGTGGGTGATCGTCGTCGGCTCGGCTGGCAGAGTATGTTGGCGGAGGCGGCGTGACAGTCCCAGGGTAGTCAAATTGTGTCAGTATTGGTGAGATGTGGTTTTCTCGGGTATATATGCTCAGTTCCAAGGGCTGCAGGGAAGCTCCGTACTGCGATGAAGGCTGCCTTCGATGATGCGGCGAATGGTGTCCCTGGAGGAATTGGAAAGATCCCGAGTTCAGATGACGAAACTCGGACGGTGCAGATATCAGCGGCCGGCGCGATGATGCATCTGACCAGAGCCGGCTTCCCATGGAGAATCCCCGATGCCGTGATGCGTCACTCTTCCCGGGCATTCGCTCCCCCCAGCTGGGCTCAAGGGACTCGATTTCGGGCACTGCCACGGGTCTAGGCTGGTGAGGCGGCTGGTTGTGTACCAGCATGGGAAAAGGATGTTTTTCATTTTCTTGGCCCATAGGTGAGCCTTCTTGACTTAGCGTTCCATCCGAGGCGATAATAACTGCGGCGGAAGACTTACGACGACGCAGCCCGCCCTTCACGCAAGAGGCCAGCGGCGCGCAGCACAGGACAACGGGGAACAGCCTCGACGCAGGGCCCGCAATGGAGGCGCCAGTCGACTCTTTCATGCTGGGCAGGCAAGGTCGGCGTCATGCCGGGAGAAGGTCAAAGAACGAGTGAATGAACAAACGAACGGCTGGCGATCCGGTGTAAGAGAACCAAGGGAAGGAGCGAGAAGAGATACCCGGGGCAGACCCATCTGGCTGGGGAAACAAAGAGAAGAAAATCCAGATGAGCTCACTTGACCCGACTCTGGAGCCATTGTGGCCCAAATAAGCCGTTCCGACTCCCAAGGAACAAAGGCTCGCCGCCTCAGTGGGTGGCAGCAGCTGTTCATGATGAAGGTGCGTGATGGTTGGACGTGATAGGCCGTCTCGCGCACGAGGCCGACCAGTCGGCGCTTAGAACGCAGTTGGCGCCACACACCAGAGTGCGCGACCCACCGGCGGCGTCAGATGGCCAGACGAGCAGAGCGAGTCGATTGAGTTGCATTGCATCGCCTCTGGCCGGTGGCTCTCCTTGGAGTGTGCACACCGCACGTCTGCCGTCATCCCAGCGCCTTGCCACGAACGGTCCGCAAGGCCGTGGAATGGTTCGTCGGCATTGGACGCCGCGTCGTCGACTCCTGGCCTCGCCGTTTCCGCCAGAGCCTGCCACTGGGCGGCCCAAGCAGGCTGTGACTGAACGAGACGTCGACGCCGCGTCCTTCGTTCCTGTGAGTGAGAGTGAGCCGCGTTGATGGGCCTTCGCCGGCTCCCTCTACTCGGAATTGCTGCGGCAGAGCAGCGCGAGGCGGCGCTCCCGAGGGCGTTGTGGCGCTGCCTCTGTCGTGATGGTGTCGGGTGTTCGCCTCTCGTCTAAGAATAAACAAGAGTACGACCCGCACCGCGCTGCAGCACCAGTAGGGGTCCTCATCTGCAACATCTGTGCAGGTTAAGAGGGGCACATGATATCGTCATGGTGGTCTGCAGCGCTGCTGCGGTTCGGTAGCGCCGCTGGGGGTTAGGGAACTCCATTGAAGGTCCACCGGCAAGCGCTGATGCTGGGGCAGAGCCATCATGTCTGTCTCACTTCGACGAGGCTCTCCTGTCCACAGGAACCCTGGGGATGGCCTCAGCCAGGTGGCCAATGGAGAGCCAGGTCAATACGAGCAGTGCCTGCAAGCCTCCCGCGCGCCATGCGATGCTACCCGATGGAGATGGCGGGGCGGCGGTGAGGCGCGGCAGTACTCCAAAAAGTCCTGGCGCGGACGCTCTGGCGAGGCGAACTGCAGTGCATGTGGTGAACGTTGCATCGCCCTCGACGCAAACCGCCAAGTCCCAGCTTTTTGCGATGGGCAAGAGAGCTTCTGCCGGCGGTGCCGATGGAGCCGCGGCCTTCCGCAAGCGACAGAAGATTGTGCACGAAGCGCCCGCCGGCGAGGACGTCGAGTCGGCCGATCACTTGCGCAGCCTGCTAGCCTTTGACCAGGACCTCAGACGAGCGCGGCATGGTAGGGATCTCCACCTTTGCGACGATTCTCGCTGGCACTGGCTGATCATTACGCTTCAGGCCTTCAATCGTTCAAAAAGCTGCTCGACGATGCAATTTCCGGCGATGGCGACCGAAGAGCGAAGCTCGCGATCGTGAGAGAGTACCTGGAGGCGGTGAAGCCGAGGGACGTGGGCGAAGATGCAGTCTTTCTCAACGACATCATGGAGATGTGGTCATTCGCGGCTCAGGTCAACGATGATGGTGTCATGTCGTCTGTGGCTGTCGTTCTTGCCCTGCTCCTTCACGCAGTCTCCGAGTCCCTTCAGTTGGTCCCCCACGGGCTTGGCGTGTGCCAGACACTTCTTCAGGAGAGACAGCTCAAATCTCTGTCCAAGAACCTGTCATCTGAAAAGAGCAAGGGCTTTATTCTGTCTCCCACATTGCGCCTTCTGCGAGAAGCTGTCTGTTTGGACGGAGGCGCATACGCCAAGAGGATTGCTCGTGCCAGGGCCCACACCTTCGCCTCCCTTGGGAGGAACTTGGAGATTGGCCATGCCGGCGACGGCCAGGAGGACCCCAGGAAGGCTTCCGTGAGAACTAATGCCGTTCGCTTCTTCCTGAGCTGCCTGAAATACCTCCACTCTGAAGGACGAAGGGAGCTCTTGTCCCAAAAGGAGCTCTTGTCTCATCTGACCTACATGATCAGAAGCGACCCGCCTCATCTGGTCCTGGAGATCTTGGACACTCTGAGAACCCACGTGCTCATGGATAGCAAGATCCCCCGAGAGGTCAAGTTCAAGAGCTTCAACACCAAATTCCTCGTGCGAATATTGGCACTCTACAGCTACACCAATTCAGCAGGCAACATGGACGATAGGGACAGGGTCTGCGAGAAGGCTCATGAGTTCCTCCTGTTCATCTGCACCACACCCAATGCCGGTGTTTTGTACCAGTACAAGGGTCTCTATCCGAAGGAGTCCGATGACGAGCGTTCAAGCCTCTCGACCAAAAGCCAGGGCGGTGGCGGTGGCGATCCTTGGGAAGGTCGGTTCCGTGATGGGGTCCCCGTCTTCAACTTTGTGTTGTCCGAGTTTGCCGGGAAGCTCCGGCCGTGGTCCAGCTTGAAGCACAGCGAACTATTGGTGGCGATGTTCACCGCGGCGCCCGAGCTGATCGCCGACTACTTCTACAACAATCGCTCGTTTACCTTTGAACCAAAGCTCTCCATGACCTGGATCGGATACGCCGCCTTCCTCTTCGACACTATGAAGATACCAATCCCCCCCTCCTTCGGAGACGCGACCCGCTTTGCCAACGTTCCCCCTCCTACATCTGTCCTGCTGGACAATATTATCCCTCCCGCTATCAACCAGAAGGTTCTCATTCGATGTCTGACGCCCAAGTCATACCTGACGTCCTTCTTTGCCACGAGAATTCTCGTCGCAGCCCTCGATAAGCTCGCTGTGGCACTCAAGATGCACGAGTCAAGCTCGTCTCGGCCCAGGAACTCCACGTGGTCAGAGGCGGCCGGCCGACTTGTTGGCGCTTTCTGTCAACGAATACCTGACATGAAGGAGATTGTCCGATGCTACAAGAGCATTCCATCTGAAAAATCGCTGCACAAGACTCTCGTCAGTCGTCTGTTGCGGCTCTACTACGAGGTCATTCCTCGGGTAGCTCTTGCTGCGAACTTTGATGTGTCACCTCTTTTCGTGACTGTTCTCAAGGACTTGCATCAGAACGACTACGAGCCAGGCAAAAAGGCATTGAGCATGATGGAGCTGGAGAACCTCGTATCCATTGCTAATTACTCTCCCGGGATGAGGTGGTTTGCGAAGATCGAGGGCTTAGGCGACGGGACCTCGCTATCACCGTTCACCGCCCTTCTTCGCGTCCTTTGCAGCCATGATCGGGACACTCCCTATCACCAGCTCCGAATTGTTCTCGCTGACATCGCTATCGAGAATCAATTTGTCTCCGATGCCGCAGGTTTGAGACCTCTGCTTGGAGCTCTGCGATGCACCGTCGACGAAGTTGGAGCAGAGGGCACGGAACTGGTCTGGGGCTTCCTCGATAACTGTGTAGCCCGGTGTGCAACCTCCCCTATCAAATACATTGATCAGATGAAGACTCTCCTGGCGGAAAAGAATGAGCCACTTGGCACCCGACTCTCCTCATCGTTACTCAACTTTTCAATTGTTGAGCAGCTGCCCTACGCAACAAGCTCTTCAGAAAAGCGGACAATCGGTCCTCTTGTGCGGTTTCTTTCTCTCTACTTCAACGCTTGCTATGTCTGGGAAGGGGACGGCCCTCTATTCCAGGCACTGCACCGAAGCGTTCGCGACCAATTGTCGGCCAAAAAGCCTAGACTGTCTACATTTGGAGATATTGGCGAGATTGAGACGCTGAAAGGTGCTGTAGTGGACATGGGCGATTACAAGTCGGCCAATGCCCAAACTTCAGATGGGAGTGAATCCGCTTTGGACGAATCGACCTTGCAGGACATGCTGCACACACCCTTCTCGCAAGATGTCGACACGGCGGTGCTTATCAAGTGGGCCTCGAAAAGTGCCGAGGACTTGGTCGAGGACGGCTGGGCGGTGAGCCTGATTCGTCTCCTTTCCTCGGAGCACACGAACATCCGCAAAGAGGCGTTGACCAACATCCTGAAGATGGCTGCTCAGATCAAGGACTCGTCCTACGAGGAGAAGACGCAGATATGGCTGCTCCTGTCAGAGCTCGCCGAGTCGTCCAGGGCACAGGTCGACCTGGGGCCAGCCCCCTCGGCCTTCACGGCCTTCGCGATCCATTCTCTAGAGATTCTGAGAAATCCCCTGCATGCCCTGTATCCGAAAGTCAATTCTTTCCTTACCCGAAGCCCAGTATGGTCGTTAGAGAAGCTGCCACTGGCACACGACATCCTCCACGGGGAGCCGTCCGAGGATGACAAGTACTACGCGGAGCTTGCATGGCTCCTCACTTATCTCCTGGACGGTCTCAGGACCCCTTTTGATCTTGGCGTTTTCCACAAGAAGAAGTGGTTTGAGAAGATTCTGGCCCTGGGAAGCAACCCATATCTGAGGTCCAGCCTTCGGAACAGGATTCTCAAAATCATATATCGGACGACGTGCATCGAAGCCGGTAGCACCACTCTTATCACAAGATTCGGCGTGCTTAGCTGGCTTGATGCACAGCGAGCCGCTTGCGCCACTGCAGAGGAAGCCGCTGTGTACGAAGCTCTGATGAAGCGGGTTTGGGAGACGTGTAATCAGGAACGGGTTGCAGCTTGGAGCAACGGGGGCGTAGAAAAGTTACTTGAAGGCGTTTTGCGAAGATAGAAAGCGAATCACACATGACTAGTTCCGGACCGTGAGGTCCATTTCAATCAAAGCCTCCGAGCCACTGCCAAGCGCACCCTATTGCCTGCAGAGAATCGTTTCGTTTCTATACATAGAAGAGCTAATCAGGATAGTGGTCGGCGACCATCCCATTCAGACGTTGTAGTTTCATGGCAACTTTATTCCGTGCCAGGCTTAGCATAGAGAAGGGGGAATGTCCAACAAGCTTGTTGCGGCTGTTGTGAGCTCTCCCAAGACGAACAAGAAGAGCGTCTCCATCACGCTGACTCCAGCAACTCCAGCACCCTTATGATCTAACTCATTCTCGCTTCCGGATCGAACAGTTGGCAATAACCAATAAATTCCATTGCTTGTACATGACAATTAATCTAGAACAAACACCAACCCGATGGCGACACAAACGCTTTCCTTCTAAACCTGTCTGAGTCCAATTGACTCATACTCCGCTCCATAACCCAGTTCCCAGATTATGCAATACGTTTGCCCGATATCCAGAAAGCAACGAATTTGTCCCGACTCTTTCGGCCTTCGTTCTGTGTTTCGCTTGCTCCCGAGACTATACAACGACATGTATCAAAAACAAACTGGCGGCACGCGCTGCACCGGCTCATATACCTGCATTGATTAAAGTTGGCCAGACAGAAGGGCCTCAGTCGCTGCAATCCACGGGTTAGCACCAAGCGCCTTAAGAGGGTAAAGAGTGACACGTACCACTGTTGATATACGCTCGCTTCGCATCCAAGGGCACATCGAAGCGCCGCTCCAGCTCCTGCTTAACTCCCTTCTTCGTGACCGTCATCAGGTCCGCCGTCTTGAGTATGTCTCGAATCTCGGCCAGCAAAGCATCGTCGCTGGGCAGGCCCACCATGTCCTCGGGATTGAAGAACTGTGAGCCTCCAAAGTGGCTCATGCGGTTGCCGCCCATCTCCGAGGCAGCCAGCGACATTCGCGATAAGTTGCGAGAGTCGGAAGGCAGATGAAGCATCGAGGCAGGCTGGGCTGCGAAGCCTGTCGTAGAGTCTGGACGGCTGGGGTAGGCGTACTCGGATACAGCTCCGTGGTATTTGGTGCCATAACTGAAGCCAGAGACCTCGGAGCGCGTATCGTCGCGCGAAGTCTGCGTCTCCCAGAGCTCTGCTTGATACTCCTCCCACTTCTTGCGAGGAATCGAGTTGGGGTCAAACTTGCCCTCGTCCGTGATGACCACTTTCTTGCCATTTTCGCCAGCGACAACACGAGTGTTGCCCCAGTTGAAATCATCCATGTGCCAGAAGGCATACAACGGCAACCCGAAGCTGAAGACAGGGATAGCCAGCATGTAGAGGATCATCCAGCCGACCATTTCCCATTTGCGGCGCAGAATGAAAATTATGGCCTGTAGACCGTACACGGCGGCGAGCATGACAAAGGCAGTGAGGGGCAGAACGGTGGTCTTTGTCGCGACTTGCACAATCAGGTAGACGATGTATGCAATCGTGACCGGCTGAACCACAGTGCTTAGCAAGTCGATGAAGATGATGAAACGCATGCTGAAGCAGCAGAAGCCGCAGAGCTGGTTCATGGGGATGAGCTCAATGAGGTTGTGCACGGTCGAGTTGATCCACCGACGTCGCTGCGAGAGGAAAACGGCCCAGGAATCGGGAGCGATGGTCCAGGCATGGGCCGAGAAGAGATATTTGGTCTTGTACTTGGAGTGATACTTGAGGAGCAGCGTGGTGAGATAACGATCTTCACCCAGGTGCAAGAGATTCTTCATGTGGAGCGTGTCGACACGGATAGTGGCGTACGAATCAACGACCTCGCGGCTGACGAAGAGCGGCTTGCCAGTCTCGGCGGCACGGATCCGATACATGGAGAAGCAGCCAGGCAGGCAGGTGACGGATCCAAACAAGCTCTCAAACGCCTTGGATAGGTTGTGCGAGATGTAGTATTCGTACACCTGGATCATGGTGATGAAGGAAGATTTGGCGTTGGTCAGAGCGGTTTCACCACAGCAGGCGATGAGCCGGGTGTCGTTGAGGAAAGCTGCCACCATGCGAGTCGCCGAATCTGGGGCTACCACCGTGTCGGCATCGATCTGGAACATAAATTCGTAGAAGGTCGGGTTGACGCCGATGATGTTGCGGATTTGATGGTACATCTCCAACTCTAGCGGGCTCATGGCCAAGTTATAGTGAACACGGTTAAGGAATCGCATCAGGATCATCTGCGAGTCTCGCTTGCCGCGGTTGCCCGGACGGACAACCTCGGACGGCTTGCCAACCTTGACGATGACCATGAATGGGACAATGTGACCCTGTACCTCGTAAAGACCCGAATAGACCTTGCCCATGTTGTGCTGCTTCTGACCTTCTCCAAGCGATTCGAAGCTCAGCGGCTCAGGGTCGACAGTTTCGGAGACCCCAAGAATGTCGAGCACAATTCGAGGCGTCGGCCTGTCGTTGCCTTGGCCGATAATCATTCCGTCACAGACAATCACCAAGAGTTTGCGCTTATCATCGTAGCGCATTCTAGCTGCGGAGTCGATGGCGCGACGGAGGGAGTCTTCGTCTTCTGTGTACGCCGGGATCTGACACATGACGAACTTGTCAAGATTCTCGGGTAGGTTCTTGCCTCCAAACTGCAGTGCAGCGAAGAACTTGAACGCAATCACGGACGCAAGCAAACTCGAGATGGCAATCAGCAGATATTCCGAGAACTTGCACCTGACTGAGTTCCTGGTATCGACGTCGCCAACGTAAAAGATGTAGTCGAGGCATGTCTTCATTCGATCCTTGACGTCTTTATCAATGGTCATGGCGTTCCAATACTGGGTAATGTCCCCGCCAGACTGGTACTGGAATATCTGAACCACGGCGGGATCCATGAAATCCGCCAGCGAGGGGTCATTTGGGGGTTCCTGCCCGGCCTTGGCGCGCAATTTCCGTCCACCTCGGAGGTAGGTTGTCATGTCGTAAACTTTGCCGCCCATATAGGCAATGGCCTGTTGCTTAGTGGAGGAGAGGGTCGACACGTAGTCCGGCGTAAACCCAATCTTGCCTTTGCCCCAGTTTCCCCGAAGCGTCAGCAACGACTCCAGATACCAGTCCTGCCTACTATCGTTGGTGAAGTAGCGGAAGTCGTGATACTTGGAAGTGACATCCATGCTGTTAACAAGGCTTGGCGAGCCGCTGTAGTTGTTGCTCTTGTAGTCCAACGTGACCTCGGGACTGACTTCCCGTGAGTCTTGGTAGCCCTGGCATAAGGCGGAAACTTGCAGCGGAAACAGGGCACTGATGTCCTTGCCAGCGTAATTCTTGATCAGACTGTTGCTGGACAAATAGTTTGGGTAATGATGAGGCGCGAAGGTTCCGATGTCGATGACGTAGCCACGAATTGACGCATACGCACCGTTGTTGCCCTTTCCATCATACGACGAAAGCTCCGCAGCACTGAAGACGTTTTGCTTTGGGCAGATGAGCAGCGGGAGTCCTATGATGAAGAAGGCGCCGACGAGACAGAGAAACCAGATGAGCATGTTGATGGCCACCTTTTCTCTCCAAGCCATGCGAACGTCTTTGCGCGGCATTCGCCCCATCCACCGGACGAGGAAGTCAGGGATGAACCACGTCAAAAGGTAAACAGTGAACACCCAACGTTTGCGGCTCGGGCTGTCCTTGAACTCTTCGACCTCCACGAGTGACTTCTCGTTGCCTCGCTCCGCCATCTGTTCTCGCGTGTCGAGGTTCTTGAACATGTCGCCGGCACCAAGTGCAGAGGCACCGGCTTCAGAGCGAGTATCGTCCGAGCCACCGAAATAGCCGCTTTTGACCTTTTCGCCATACATCAGAGGAGTGTTGCCGGAGGACAAGAGCTGCTCCTTTGAGGCACCAAATGTGTGCTGGTGGTCTCCAGGGGTGAGGCCAGGGGTGAGGCCATCGCCGACACTTCCGGCTTCCGAAGGCAGACCAAACCGGGCCTGTGCAGTGCCTCCGTTCGCCAGATGTGCAACCTCCATCCAGCATCGTTCGCTTAGAAACACGCCAGTTGCGCCGACCTGGACTTCATTGCTGGGCCATCGCTTCTCATCGATGACCATCTCTACCCGCTCACGCTCGCTGCCAACGAGGATGGTCTCGGCGTCGGCCATCCCAAGGAACTCTCCGAACGGCAAGAATAGGCTAAAGTCTGCTGAGCGCAGTCGCTGACTGATCTCTGCGATGCCGAACGTTTGCACTTGTGTTCGCACACATTTACTATCGAACTGGTTCGCAATGCGACGGTCGTTGGGCTTCAAACAGAAGACAAAATATGCGTTCGTCGTCGGATCCGTCACGGCCTTCTGAACATTGTCAAGCGAGGAGAGGAATTGCCCGGAGGCACCCTCTTCCGTGGGACCCTTGCCGCTGTTGTTCTTGGAGCTCTTGGTGTCGCTGTTTTGCTCGACCTGGTCAAAGACCCCCGGCTGGCGTCGCTGAGCCGCAGTGGCTCTGGCGCGACCACCCTTGCGCGACATGACGCTTGGGGCTCGCATGGGCTTGGAGCTGACGGTTGCTTGCATCACTGCAGTCCGCTCACTGGGATGCGAGATGGTCTGCAGGACTTCTTGACCGAAAAGTCGCGCGACGAATTCGCTCTTGGTCGAATTGAACATATTGAGCAGATCCACAGATATGATTTCACCATTCTCCTCAATCAACCCCTTGACTGGGTAGTCAACCTCGCCGGCAAAGTGCTTGACAGTGAACGAGGCGGCAATGTTCTCCGTCAAGAAGTTGCTGCCGGGCAGCTTGGCGGTGGCGGCGCTGACCTCAATGGCGGGATTCTTGCCCTCGAAACGCTTTCGCAGACTCTCCAGAAGCTGCATGTCAGTTCTGTTCCGTCGAGTCTGGTCATCAAGGATGCTCAGAAGGCCGTTTCCGGGCTTCAGCAACCCCTTGACGGCGTCTGAATTGTCGAAATAGCTTGTAGGAGCAACACTAACTTCTTCCGACTCAAGCATTTCTGCCTTTCGGTCAAAGAAGTTGTGCAAAGTCATGTTGTAGATGGCTTCGGTGGCTGCGTTGTTCAACAGCTGATCCAGGGCAGATCTGGTCGACGACTGCTGGGCAAAGCCAGGGAAGTCGACGAGAGAGATGGTATTCGCAATGCTCTCCTCGGCGGCGCAAATTCTCTGGTTCGCATTTTCGATGATCCAGGCAACCAAGAGGGCGTACAGGGTTCGAGACAATTCGTTGGCATGAGCGCGAGCTCCGTCAGGATCGAGCATGACGGTCACTCGCTCCTTTTGAATCATCTTGGTTTTATAGCCCAAGGTGTTCTGGAGATCTCCGGTGCTGACGCCGAGAAAGGCGGCGATGATGGCCAGGACATCCTTGTTCCTGACTGTTGTGGAAAGAACGCCACCCTCGTGAGAGAAGCCTCCACTATCGTCGCCCGTTGCGCTGGTGTTGCTGGTCGTCTCAAATTCGAGCTGTCCAAGGTGCAGGATGCTGGCCAGGACTTGGCAGATCTCGGCAATCTCGGCCCTTGGGAACTCGAGCTTCCTTAGCGCATTCTTGAATAATTGAAACCCGTCAGCATCGTTGATGCCAACCTTGAGCTGGGTTGGGTGCCCCAGGTACTTCCATCTCTTGGAAGCGTCCAGGCCAAGGTGGGCTTTCTCGGCCTCGCTAGTACCAGAAAGGAGGTAATACAGGATATGGAAGTTCCTTTCCCCGGTGGGAACATCTGCGATCCGGCTTCTCTCCAGACGATGGTCCAGGAGCTTACCGCCAATCAGGACCGGGTTGGTGGTGCTCGAAGTGTCGTATTGAAGCTCGTAGAAGAGGCCGGATTTCGAGGCGGTTGGCGTCGTGGCCGTCTTGGTCGTAGTGAGCGTGTCAAATACATACGCTGCCAGGGAGAGCTTCGTGGACAAAGGTGTGGACGACTTGTCCAGCAAGGCTGTCAGGACGTGGTTGCGAAGGGTCGACTTGCCGGATCCAGATTCGCCCCTACAATCCCGGTCAGAAGCGTTCAAAAGCCCCAAGGAACCTGTCCGTGGGCACTTACAGGAATACGATGGACTGATCCTCCGATCGATGGCCGAGCCTCAACCAGGCGCGTTCAGCCATGTCCTCGGCGCCGGCCATGGCACTTCCCGCCTTGCCGCCATCCGGCCCCTTGGTGGACGACGTGTAAGTGTTTAGTGAAATGAGGGCGTGCGAGGACAATGTCGCGGTGGGATGGGACACATGGAAACGGCTGGCCAGATGCCCTGTGATATGAGTGTCGGATTGAAGGTGAGCTGGTAACGAGGGCAGCGAATTTTGGGTATGGGCCCCTCCGCTGCCAGCCCCCAGAGGGGGGAGAGTCGTGGCCATGATGGGCACGAATCCAGCAACGGGCCCCTTAGGCGTCGAGGCGGCACGCGAAAGCCAGGCTGCAAGGTTTCAAAGACGTCGAGCTGCAAAATATCGCAACCGGTCAGGCTGCGTGCTGGTGAACCGGGGCTCGATGCTGGGCCAGGTTTCGGGGCGACGGCCAACGGTCAACGGTCAACGGCCAACGGCCAACGACTAACGGAAAGCAAGACGGCGTAACGAGAGAGGTGCAAAGCGAGTGTGGGAAAGGGGGAAAGGCAATGACGCCAGCGAAGGGATCCCAGACCAAAGCTCACACAAGCCGCTATCTTGACGATGATTGTTGGACAGTCCTCGGCCGCAGCAACGGAAAGGGGACGGATGTTTTCTTTGGGGCTCCCAGCTGCTGCTACGGTACGAGTCCGGCGGGCCGGAGAGACCCGAAGTGCAACCTCGCCCACACATACCAGCCAGACAGCCCCATGGCTTTACTAGCGACGAGCCCATTGGCACTGGCCTGGATGGACTGGGGACAGACGGGGGGAACGGATGGTTGGTTGCATGGCGGCCCGGGAATGATTCACCAGGGAGGTGTGGGCGTGCTGCTGCCCATGCCAGGCTGCATGGCGCATCTCCGCGCTCACGCGTACTGCGCTGCCAGCGGCGCGTTCAACGCTTGTCTCCCTCGGTTTAAGTTCTCTCTGTGTTGCCCGTGGCTCCGTCTCGAGCATTCGTGGGGTTCCACCGCCGAGGGCACGTATTCGCGCCGTTGCTGGCGCCACGAGTCTCAACAACAGCGGTTGCTTCCTCTGTGACGGTCGAGGGCCCGGCTCGCTGATCACAGCCTACTCGTAGCTAATCGAGACAGATTCCCTGCCAGGGCCCCCTGCTTCGCGCAGGAAAATGGTGGGTCCAGCAGCGGCGAGGCCTGTGAAAGCTTCATGCGAGGCGTTCGGCCGACGGGCAGGACGAGCAGCCTGGACGCGTTCGCACGACTCACTTCTTGTGACGAGGCCTTGAGACAGCTGCTTTGAAACGCCGGCCCAGGCTCTCTTGTCGCCGTACGGAAATGCACGCAGAGAGCGCTCGCAAGCCCATGGCACTGTATCTCGGCTCATCGTGCGACACAAGCTTTGCCGCCATACGAGCACAATGGCTTCAGCGCAGGAGCTGTAGCCAGGCAGCTGGATCGCTCTGCTGCCGCGCATCGGGCCACACGATGGTACTGCCGTCGTCTTGTCGGCTCCTCGGCAGGATTGGACTGGCGATGCTAGCGCCGTTCATTCGGTAGTCCAGGTTCATGCCGCTACGATTTTTTCTCCTCCCCTCCAGGGGTCGCGTCATCCACAACCCGGGGCATTCGATTCGTGCAGGCGTATTCGCCGTTACAGGTGCTACGGGTGCATAAGGTAAGGTACCACATACACGAGGAAGTCATCGCGATGGAAGCGATTGACCTGACGCTTCAGAGGAAGGGAGGGTGGACGAGTATTGTCGGCAGATGCCCCGAAGCCGTTTCCCCTGGTCTGAAGCCAAGACGCCACCTTACATGACGCCGTTCCAGTGTTCGTGCCACTACTTGTGCTCGCACGGGCACAGCGACGGAGCCGTGAGGACAGGCCGGGGCATCACGAGCGAGCGCTCGTATTAAAAGATTCATTGTCCAAAATAGCCACCGTGGCGGCTCCAACCGCATCAACCCGTCTCCACGGCGGGCTTCGCAGGCCTGAGGCGTGGCTGCGCGTTGTTGTTCAGGGTAGGTATTTTTAGGCTCTCCCCGAGCGGCCGTGGCACAGCCTCCCCCCCTCCCCTCGCCGCTGGACACGAGCGGCCGCATCCGTTTTTTGCCATCCCACCAATTGAGTTGGCTCGCCCGGAAGCGTAGGGAGCCACACGTCGTATTCACATGGATCGGCCTGAGGTGTGACGACGAGGTGGTGCCACAGCACCTCCTCTGTCCAGAACTCGTCAGGGGCCAGAGCGGCTCCCAGCATGAGGTCGCGGACAATGCTGAGGCCAGGTTGGCGGTGCGGCATTCTCAGGCGGGCTAAGCCACGGAACAGATACTCGTGCCTTCGGTAGGGTAGGGGACCTACAGCTACGACTAGTAGCGGTGCCAACCGCCACCCTCGGCCGGTGGGCGCCCATGACGGCTCGCCACAGCGGCCCCTAATCCGCATTGCCCGAACCGGTGCCCCTATCGCCTACTCCGTACCCCTGGTGCCAAAAAGATGGGGCGCGCCGCCCTGTGGTGCCCGGGCTGCATCTTTGGACCGCTCCGCCCGCCGTAGCTCTGCTGTCGATCGTGGGCGCTCTCCTGTCTTCCTCCCACGGGCAGCCCAGCTCAGGCCAAACATCAGCTTGCTTTCTTACCGTGGAAAAGTTCGTCGAGGACTTCTCCGTTTGTTGCATTTTGTCTCTCAAGCATCGGGGGGCCAGCCTCACTCGCTTTGGCGGCTTCCTTCCTATCGTTAATCCCTTGCTCCCCTCCCCCCTCCCCTTTTCCCTTCGATCCAGGAGCACCATCGCGCCGCCAGCTCTCGCCTCCTGGCCAGGTCTACTCGTCTTGGTGACCGCACGTCTTCGCCGATATCGACGGGGTCGCCTTTGATCCTCAGCATCATCGTTCCCGCCCAAATCAGACGACGACAGGACCCGTCCGGGCGCTGTAGTGCACACTGTTGGTGACTGTCCCTCGAGGACATCACTGACCTCGCCGCAGCCCATTATGGCGAATCGACTGTCCATGTTTTCCATGGCGTCCGAGTCCCCCGGCGCTGCACGCTCCGGAGGGCCGCAGACTGCTCAGGTCTCGACGACGACTCTCCTCAACGCCATCCACAACATCTACCTGAGCTCCAGGGCTCACCAGCTCGATGCCAGCACCAGTCTTGTTGTCAATACTTGGCTCACGGCCTCGCAGACGGGCCCAACCATTGATGCCTCCTTGGCCACTAGAGCTTGGGAGCACGCGCGCCGACGTGCTGAAGACGGCTGCATCATCCTGAGGTATGTCCACACAGCGCACTGCATGTAGCTTGCTCTTTGCGTCTCACCTCTGCCAATAGCTCGCTTCATCAGTCCACCCCCGCCGTTCTGGCTCCCTTTCTCACCAGCTTCCCCTTCGCTATCCCGTCGAGTCTCTACAAGGCTTTGGACGCCGTCCAGCCTTTCCTTCGATGCGTTACGCCTTACAATCCCTCCACCCCAAGGCAGGCCGCCCTCGGCGTCACGCTGACCCTGAACCTGGCCGGCAACCTTACTGCGGCGTCGCTGGCCCTGTCTCAAGGCGGCATCGACACAGTCAATGGCTTGCTCAACATTCCGTCCGAGGCGGGCTATCGTGCCTTTGATGCCTTCTACTACCTCCTGACGTCTGCATCAACGCCTGCCGAGCGGGAGTTCCTGGGGCTTCGAAGTCCGTCCACGTACACTCTTTTGGCTCGCTCCGGAACCTATGATCCACCCTCTTATCTCCCCACGGCGGACGATGCTGCATCCGCCGACGACTTTCGCAAAGCTCTAAAGGACATTGGCATCAAAGGTTCTGCCCATCGTGACTTCATCTCCACGCTCGCGGGCCTTCTGAAGCTTGGCAACACGCTTGACTACAGCATCGAATCCGAGGCGTTGGAGGACATATGTGAAGATGTCAGCGGCCTTCTGGGCATCGACCCCGACACTCTCCTCAATCAATGCAGCACCGAGGACCGCTGGACATTCGTTGGAGGCTTGTACGAGTCGCTGGTAGACTGGGTCATTTCCAAGGCCAACGACGCAATTGCTGCCCAGATGGTGCGTATTCGGTCCGGTGACGAATCTGTCGATGGGCGTGGCGCGACTCCCACGTCCAGCGAGGACAATGGGGACACCGTCTCCGTCACTGTCGTAGAAGTTGCCCACACAACCCTGGGCAAAGCCTTGTCAATGCGCTCCATCTTCGACGATTCGCAGGGGATTAATGCCGAGATGATTGAGGACGGCGTGCAGGCATCGCCCGCCGGCTCGTCGGTTCTGCGGGAGATGCAGCAGGCAGTGTCCGAGGTTGCCCCAGACCTGGGGATCATGACGGGCCCCGAGGGCAGGGAGCGACAACACGAGCTTGAGAAGCGTGAGGTCGTCCTCGAGAAGATCGGCTTCGCATCCGAGGATGGAGGCTTCCTCAAGAAGCTCCTATTCCCCGTTCAGGGCGAGGGCATCAACCTCGGTCGTGCTGGCAGGTTTGAACTGCCCGCACTCCTCAGCTCCAACCGCCTGTGGTATCATTTATCTCTGCATCCTACCGACGAATCCCCTTCGCAGCTCGCCGCTCTTGCGTCCATCACCTCTGCCTGGTCGGCCGGCACGGTATCTCGCCAGCTCCGTTCGTGGAGGCTTCCCGAATGGGCCAACCGCCGAAATAGAAGCCTCGACTTTACCGCGGATTTTGACGTTGATGAGTTCGTTCAGCGCTACTCTGCCCTTGGTTGTAAAGACGGCAGGGACGGGATTGAAAGCTGGATTCTCGAGCGCGGTTGGAGCAACGGCGAGGTTTTCGTTGGCAAGGAGCGTGTGTGGATGCGAGAAAGCGCGTGGTGGGAGGCTGAAAGCATGCTCGATCTCAAACCTGGAGACAACAACCCAGGAATGCAGGGGCTTCACACCAATCCTTTTGGGTCCGGGTTTGACACCGGTTATTCTGCCAATGGCAGTGGTTACTTCCCACCTCAGGCAATGGACGCGAGCTACAGTGGGAGCAATGATCACCTGGTTCACGGTCGCAACTTCAGTCACGGCAATGGCAGCCAGTTGACTCTGAACCAGATGCCCAATGTTGCGCCATCCATTGCCCCAACCGCGATGCGTAACGTCAGCAATGGCGACTACGGACTTGGCAACAAGGGCGACACCTACAAGGGCGACATCTACTACACCGAGCAGGGCGAGTTCACAGGCGTGATGGATCCTGAATTGGCCAAAAATAAGAAGTTTGAAACGAAACAAGTTGATCTCGGTCGTCGAGTTTGGGTCGGATTTGTGTGGGCTCTCACTTTCTGGATTCCCTCGCCCCTGCTGCGATACGTTGGCAGGATGCGCCGCCCGGATGTGCGCATGGCGTGGCGGGAGAAGCTTGTCTTGTGTTTCTTGATTCTGCTTCTGAACGCCATCATCGTGTTCTGGATCATAGCTTTTGGGCGTATTCTCTGCCCCAACTTCGACAAGGCGTGGAATCCAAAGGAAGTGGCTACCCACCAAGGCGCCGACGACTACTGGGTCAGCTTGGATGGCAAGGTGTATGACCTTTCAAATTTTTGGAAGAGGCAGCACAGCGACACGGATATATCGACAACCACAGACAACATGCAGCCTCTGGCCGGCCTCGACTTGGACGCATACTTTCCGCAACCGCTGAGTCTGGCGTGCCCAGGACTTGGCATCGCAGACACAACCCGCCTGCTGGCAAACAACACACCCGTGGATCAAAACGCCGTTCACACCTCCGGAAAGCTTCAGCCAGACCCAACCAGCAAACTTCACGATGATCAGTGGTACTGGAACACCTTCCAGCCGGCCATTAAAGAGTTCTATCACGGCGACCTGGTTTTCAGCCAAGACCTCGTCAGCTCAGAGGGCAAGAATGAGCAACATATGTGGGCCAGGTACGACGACAAAATCTACGATCTTACAGATTACTTCTACACACAGAAGACATTCAAGAAAACGCCCATGTACGAGTTTCTCGACAAGTCGGTAAGTGATGTCTGGAGCAACAACCCCGGCCAGGACATCAAAGGCTTGTTGGACGGCGTTATCAGCGATTCCGTGGCGAACCAGACCCAGCATGCTAGGGTTATGAACAGCTGGCTCTGCATCCAGAGGGTTTTCTACAAAGGCAAAACAGACTTCCGCGAAACGGCCAAGTGCACGGTGAACAAATGGCTGATGCTGGCCTTTACTATTATTCTCTGCGCAGTCATTGGCATAAAGTTCCTCGCGGCTCTCAGGTTTAGCTCCAAGCGTCGCCCCTCTCCGCAGGACAAGTTTGTCATCTGTCAGGTCCCGGCTTACACTGAAGGCGAAGACTCGCTCCGAAAGGCTCTGGACTCGCTCACCGCGCTTCAGTACGACAACAAGAGAAAGTTAATTTGCGTCATTTGCGACGGCGTCATCGTCGGCCAGGGCAACGACCGACCAACGCCCAAGATTGTTTTGGATATTTTGGGGGTTGACCCCAAGGTGGACCCTCCAGCGCTTCCGTTCAAGTCTGTTGGTGCCGGTAGCGAACAGCTCAACTACGGCAAGGTTTACTCCGGTCTGTACGAATACGAAGGTAATGTCGTGCCGTACATCGTCGTCGTGAAAGTTGGCAAGGAGTCGGAGCAAGCAAAGTCGAAGCCTGGCAACCGTGGAAAGCGCGACTCTCAGATCCTGCTCATGAGCTTCCTGAACCGTGTCCATCATCGCGCCCCCATGAGCCCTCTTGAGCTTGAGATGTTCCACCAAATCAATAACATCATCGGCGTGGACCCTGAACTGTACGAATACCTCCTCATGGTAGATGCCGACACTGCGGTCAGTGAGGACTCCCTCAACCGACTGGTTTCTGCTTGTGCGCACAATGCCAAGATTGCTGGAATTTGCGGCGAGACGAGCCTGCAAAACGACGAGAAGTCTTGGACAACGATGATTCAGGTCTACGAGTACTTCATCTCTCATCATTTGGCAAAGGCGTTTGAATCTCTATTTGGCAGCGTCACCTGTTTGCCGGGTTGGTACGTTCTCGTCCTCCGTCTCATCGTGGCTCGATGATTTACTGACAATGTTTCTCCTCTGATAGCTTCTCCATGTATCGGCTGAGGACCGTTGATAAGGGCAAACCGCTCATCATCTCGGATGAAGTCATCAGGGAATACAGCGTGTGCAACGTGGACACGTTGCACCAGAAGAACCTTCTGTCCCTTGGCGAAGATCGTTACCTGACCACGCTGATGACGAAGCACTTCCCTTTCATGTCGTACAAGTTTGTTCCAGATGCCCAGTGTAAGACGGCAGCACCTGAGTCGTGGGGCGTGCTGGTATCCCAGCGTCGACGATGGATCAACTCAACCATTCACAACTTGGTGGAACTCATGCGCTTGAAGGAGATGTGCGGCTTCTGCTGCTTTAGCATGCGCTTCGTTGTGTTCATTGATCTCTTCGGCACCATCATTCTTCCAGCCACATGTGCCTACCTCGGCTACCTTATCTACACCGTCGCGACGCACCAGGGGGCGTTCCCAACCATCTCCATCGCCATGTTGGCTGCCGTGTACGGCCTACAAGCCCTGGTGTTCATCCTCAAACGGCAGTGGCAGCACATTGGGTGGATGGTCATTTACATACTCGCCTTCCCCATATACTCCTTCATCCTGCCCATCTATTCTTTCTGGAACCAAGACAACTTCACATGGGGCAACACGCGTGTCGTCATCGGCGAAAAGGGCAACAAGCAAGTTGTTGCCGTTGATGACGAGGGCTTTGACCCTCGATCTATTCCGCTCCAGCGATGGGATGACTACGCTGTCGCCAACAACCTGCCTGGACGACGTGGTGGGCCTCAGGAGAAGGTGGACTATTCGTACGGAGATCAGTACGAGATGGACGAGATGAGGTCCGTCTACTCGGCCGCACCTCAGGGCTCTATCTTGACGGGCATGGGTGGACGCAACACGTACATGCCTCCGCAGTCTCCAGCCTTCGGTCAGGCGAATGCCGCCTCCAACATGCACGGCCCCTATCAAGACCCGGCCATGTCGGTGCGTCGGCAATCAATGATGTCCATGGGAACTGCCATACACGACATGGCGAGGACCCAGTCCCCATACCAGGACATGCCGGCGAATCGTTCGAGCACGATGAACCTCCAAAGTCAATCCAACCTGTCGCTATCCATGGGGCTCCCCGCCAATCGTTCTGCCTCAGCTCTGGGCTACTCAGGGGGTCATCGCACGCCTCTGGGCGCCGATGCCATGCGATCGACGACATCCTTTGACTTCCAGCGAGGCCACGTGCCTGCGGAGGACACTGCAATTGTGGAAGCCATCCAATCCGTGCTGCGGGAAGTGGACTTGGATACGGTGACGAAGAAGCAAGTTCGCGCACTTGTCGAGCAGCGATTGCAGACGGAGCTGGTTGGCGAGAGACGCACCTTCATGGATCGACAAATCGATCGTGAGTTGGAGAACATGTAATGGCAGGTCAGGGCTGGATAATTGGGACGATGGCGATACAGGCCTCTGGAATCTTGAAGGCACATGATCAGGTCTCGAGGTCGGAACGCGTGTTCTCGGCCAGAGTCCATGGTGACCGGCGTTTTGTTTTTTGTTTTTTTTTTTTTT